>JBBPBR010000006.1:41027496-41039253 GCA_037974775.1 Cicer pinnatifidum
AATAATAATAATAATAATAATAATAATAATAATAATAATAATAATAATAATAATAATAATAATAATAATAATAATATATAGAGATCATTGAAAATAAGAATTTTTCAACTATATCTACTTCTTTGAAAATAATTGGGTTGCAAGCCATTAATCGTAGAGATCATTGTTTAAAGAAGTAGAATAATATACATAAAAACAATTTTCTCTCGAAGACACAATAATAACTCTCATATAAAACTAAATATATATTATTGTTGGATATTTCTCTTCTATAAATTATATTGATAAAATTGAATATTTCTCTTCAATAAATTAGATTGATAAAATTGAATATATATTATTGATATAAAGCTAAGTATATATTATTGTTGGGTACTTCTCTTTTATAAATTAGATCGATAAAATTGAATATATATTATTGATATAACTACTATATCAATAATCATTTAACAAATGAGACATAAAACTTCATATTAATTTTTTAAAATAATGTAGAATTAATGTGAAAGATATTGAACAAACATTATGAAATAATAATATGGAATTAATTTAGAAAATTTTGAGTAGACGTTATGAAATAATATTAGGAGGTAATATAAGATAGGGGATGATGAATAGAATTTGTGAAAAAGCTAAAAACTGAATAGATAAAACTCTCTATGAAGATGTACACGTCAGCTTTTTGGTTGAGGTGGAAAATGTTTGCATATGTGGAAGAAAATGTGAAGTGGCAGTGGAGTCTGTTTTAAATATATATAATAGATTATGTTCTAACTTTGTTTACTATCCTTTGCTTTAATTTTATTTGCAGGTTTAAGATATGAATGCAGAGTAGTTTAATAGAGCTAAAGACACATTGAGAATGTTGGATTTTGTTTTTTGCGTTTTGCATTTTTTATTAGATTATATATCATTGCTTTGTAAAATAGTCAGTTAGTTAGTTTTGGCATTTAGTTACTTATCTAAGTTAGTTAGAGATTGTGCAAGTTGGTTTGAGTTCATTGTAAAATTTAATTATCAATTCAATCAATTGATGAAATTCAATATGGTATCAGAGCCAAATCAATTTATCATGCCCAACTTTGACACTCCAGATTTGGTCACATTTCTGATAAGAACCTTAGATCTTTAAGCAATAAAATACCTTTTAATAGCAAATCAATTTACTTCTTCTATGTGTCAAATATGACCTCTTGTTAAATTTAGACGATTGTATTTTCCTTCTTATAATCACATCTCTAATGTTCCTTTTGCTTTTTTGCATTATGATATTTTTTGTCCTAATGGCCACCCTACCTCTGATGGAAAAAGATACTTTCTCACAATGGTCAAAACTTAGTTTGGTGTCACTATTAAATGCCTTCGATCTGACAATGGCAAGGTATTATCCCTCACCCAATTTCTACAAAACCAAGGCACCTTGCATCAGCCTGTGTTGAAAGGCCAAAATAGAATTCTGTCGTAGAACTCAAACACCAACATTTGTTGAAGGTTGATTTTTCAGTCCAAGGTGCCAATTACTTTTTAGGGAGAATGTGTTGCTATTGCAGCCTTCTTGATCAACAAGTTGCCCTATCCAATTCTCAAGGACATATCTCATTATCAGGTTTTATATGGTAAGGGTCTGAATTACAACTATTTATGGTCTTTTTCCTATTTGGCCTATGCCACCACATTGCTATCCAGTCGCAAAATGTAGTGTTGGATGGGAGACGTGTTAAATGTACGTAAAGTGATTTGTAGTTAGCTAGGTATGTTAGAATACAATTAAAAGTAGGTAAGAAAGTTATAATTCTATTTTGACAGTTAGTGCTCAAACTGATATAAATTTGTAAATTGGAGAACATTTTCAAGATGCAGTTAATCAATCTCCGTTTTTGGAACATTCTGTTTCCTTCTCTCTTCTTCTCAACTTCAATTCCTCTTAACAATACAACTTGTTCTAATAATTAACATCAAGAGCTTGGGTTCTAAACCTTGGGGAACATGAGTGCAAGTGTGAGGGGAATCAAAAAATGGGAAACACAATTGTAGGTCAAAGAAAGAAAGAAGACATGAATGAAGGATGGACAATACGAACTATTGCAGATGGAAGAAGATTAAGTTGTGACATATTACTTCAATCATGTGCAGGTTGTTGTTAATCATATGATAACCAAATGTGAATGGATAATTAAGTGGTGGTTATTGAAAATAACCTTAGAACATTAACTCAAAGGTATGATCATCTTGTGGTGGCCATTGAAGAATCAAAGGATCTTGATAAGATGGAGGTGGAGGATTCTCAAGGCTCTCTTGAATCTCGTGAACTAAGAGTAAGACAAACGTGTGCAACAAACTCAACATCTCAAGTGCAGGCCCAAGTTAACAAGATGAGCAACCAAGGTGATGTGGAACACAAGAAAGGCAATGGTAAATTAAAGTGGTACAAGAAGTATGACTCTGGTGAAGGGGCTGGTGATTCCGATGAAGGGACTGGAAATTCAAGAAGTTAGAACACAAGGGATAACAACAACAAGAATTTGAAAGACAAGAAGAAATTCAACAAAAAAGGGATCCAATGTTACAATTGTAAAAAATGGAGGAATTTTGCGAATGAATGTTGTGACACCTAAACCCCAAAATAATATATATTAATTATTACAAGAATATTTAAATTTAATTTGCAGCGAATAAAGAAAATCTTTTTTTTTTTTGAAATAAAACTTTTATATTAAATTTAAGATCTCACATTTCTCAAAATTTAAACTTTTCCTTTTATAAAAGAGTAGGGTTTTCATAAAAGAGTTATTTCTAGTTAAATAAATAAATACAACTTATGACTCCCATTTCTGGTATCACCTATCAGAGTGAGCTTCTCCCAAACATGAACTTCAAGACTCATTAACCTATAATAATTGTGATTTCACAAACGCAGGGCCAAGTCAGTCAAACACAAACAACAAAGGATGTGAGTTTTGAGATCATATTAATAGTATAGTATAAATAAGAAGAACACATAAACAATCATAGTAGACCGTATCATAATCACATAATGATATATTAAAATATTTAAATAGTATCATATTATATCATAAGTCACTCAAGTAAAATAATCATCTCATTATAATATGCATCAAATAATCTAATAGTAATTATTATTACATTTGAAACACATCAATCACAATAAATACAACTTATGACTCCCATTTCTGGTATCACCTATCAGAGTGAGCTTCTCCCAAACATGAACTTCAAGACTCATTAACCTATAATAATTGTGATTTCACAAACGCAGGGCCAAGTCAGTCAAACACAAACAACAAAGGATGTGAGTTTTGAGATCATATTAATAGTATAGTATAAATAAGAAGAACACATAAACAATCATAGTAGACCGGATCATAATCACATAATGATATATTAAAATATTTAAATAGTATCATATTATATCATAAGTCACTCAAGTAAAATAATCATCTTATTATAATATGCATCAAATAATCTAATAGTAATTATTATTACATTTGAAACACATCAATCACAATAAAACAATCACAAGGAAATGCAATGCTACGTATGAGTTTAGACTCTACTTCACAATGTGGTACCATTATAATTATGAAGTACTTGGAGTTACTTTAATATTCTCATCACAAATTTATATTAATCATACCTCATAACATAAACTTATCACAAATTTATAGCATCACAATTATTAATCATACATCATCATCACCACATAAAATTATCACAATGCATTCATTTCTTATCATCACATCACATAAACTCATCTAATCAAACATATACATAAAATTCATTTGACATTCAATATCACAATATTATCAAATATCACACATTTAACAAAATTAAATCAAATATCACAAAAATATCAAATACCACACATTTAATGAAGTTAAATTAATCAACACCTTATAAATATTTTTATTCCACATTTTAATTTTTCAATTCCCATATTTTCACATTAATTAATTTATCACTCAAAGAGCTACTAACGTATGTAGTGTGGCCCAAATGAATCGTTTGGAAATACGATTTTTTAGTTCATCTAAAAATATATTATATTGATGAAGTCAAACGCTCTCTAACCCGTTACCTTATATTGACGCTTTCACACACAAATATGATTCCACGAGCAAATAGTCTTTGTTCTTTGACTCTTTGTCCTTCAATCGATCTAACTCGACAATTTATGGGTAAAGATCTAAATAAATTACGAGAAGATACTCTAAAAACTAAATTTGATATTCTGTCACGGAAAATTACCATAAATCATAAACCCAATCACTGGATAATATAGCCACTTTTCACACGGTCGTTTTGGCGTTGGTTTCACTCAAATGAGGCTTACGGTGAAGGAGAACAGTGCAAAATAACGAATTCAACAAACGTAGAAGTCGAGTATTTTAGAGAGAAATTGTAATTTTTAAAATCTAGAAAATTGTGTTTAATTGACTAGCTAAATAAGTAAAACAACATATAGAACTTTAGACGAAAACAGATAAACTTTTCAGGAACAGTTATCGACCACCGGTGCCAAACGATAGTCTAATTTGTTGTGTTTCCTAATTTCCTTATCCTTCCAAGCCGCTGGCGTAGCATCATTTCGATTAGTCACATAAAATACACTTCCAAAGACCATTTAATTTTAAAAATGATACCTATATTTTTTAAAATAGTCTCATAAAATTACTACCATAGTTAGATAATAGTCAAAATAATAAAAATAAATAAATATAACATGAGTATTTTATATTAATTACTAAATCATAATAAATATATATAAAATCACAATGTCATAACAAGTATATTAAAATAAAAAAAAAAAAATCAAACATGATAATACTATTATCTCAAAATAATTATTTGTAAAATAAAAAATTAAAATAATATATATTTAGAATTAATTATATATAATTAAGTACACATTTAATATTAATCAAATGCATAAGAAAATGTCACTTTAATTACCAACTCACGTATAAACGTAAAATCGCCTAAATCTTATTCTCTAAAATATTTACACTAAAATACTATTGTTTTAAGGAGAATACATAAAATAATAAAATATAATATTTATTATTTATATCTCTCATTTATTCAAATATGTACAAGATTAACACATCATAGAAAATACACATATAAAGAAAATTAATCATAAAAATAATAAACATATATTCTAAACCAAATTTAGCTCCAATTTAGTCATCTAAAATCATATTTAATTAATAAAATAGTTTATTATCAAATTTGGGGTGTTACATATCAAACTAGCACATCATAGAAAGCAACCATATAACGAAAATTAGTCACAAAATTTATCAAATATATATTCTAAAATAATTTTAATCATCAAATTAATTATTTAAAATCTTATTCAATTAATAATATAGTTTATTATAAAATTTAGGGTGTTACAAATGTAGATCCAAGAAAGTTCAAAGAGAGGATGATGAAGCTAAGGACACAAGTTTAGATGATGTGTTATTAATGACTACAACAGAATCAGATTATGACTGCATAGAGTAATGGTATCTTGACATAGGCATCTCTAATCTTAAAGTGCTTAGGACAGATGGAGGTGGTGATTATCAATTTCATGAGTTCCATGAATTCTGTGACATAGAGGGAATAATTCATCAAATGACTACACCATATACACCACAATATAATGGAGCTGTAAAAACGAGGAACATAACCATTCTCAATATGGAAAGAAGCATGCTGAAGGGAGAAAAATGCGTCACAAATTTTGGGGAAAAGAATTTTCAACAGCAATATACATTTTGAATAGGTGTCCAACCAAGAGTTTGGGCACTATGAAACTTGAAGAAGCTTGCACTAGAAGAAAGCCAAATGTGAATCATATGAGAGTGTTTGACTCATTGTGCTTCAAGCATCTGCTAGCTTAAAATAGAAGAAAGCTTGATGACAGGTGTAACACACTGAATTTTAACAGTGCGAGTGTATTTTTTTTTTTAAAACGAATTCATAAAACAAAGAAATAAAGAAAAAAAAATACTTTTTAATAAAATATTTAAGTCGTAACACAACGACAAAATTCAACAAATATTTACAAGCAGCGGAAATAGTTTTTGAAACAAAAACCCAAAGTATTTAAGCAGCAAAATACACCGAGGCTATGAGACCTATCAGACATAGCTCATACCCTTGGGGTATTCTCGACAGACATCTGTACAAAAGCACTGCCCCAAAAATTTTAACTCCCTCACGTCGCATCAACAAGTGGTACAAGGACCCATCAAAATATAAGTCAAGCTGACAATATGAGGTATATGTACCGTCTTCTAAATTGAAATGAATACATCCACAAAAGAAAGACAACTAGCCCCTATACAACCATCTAATCTGATCATGTTACAACAGCTATACAACCCAGGTGATCTCCACGCGCCCTGCAAGATCCCTTGACACAGCATCGATCAGGTATGACTAACTACCTTCCCATCTCCAGGGTACTAACCGGTAGGATGATCCTGGTTCTCATGTGAGGGCAAAGCCCAAATTTCCACAATAATTGTAAAGGATCACCAACCGAAATTAACAAATATCACGTAGCTTTTAAATTTCGAATGCGCAAAATAACCTTTCAACTTAGCATACTCCTTGAAAGGGTTTTCATATGCCAAACATGCATAATCAAAGTGGAAAAATGAAGTTTTTAACAAAACTACACTTTCGTATTCGAATACAACATCTTTGTATTCGAATACAGTGCTAATTCATAAGTCAGTAGCAAAATCAGGACAACTATATTCGAATACAGTGCTACTTCATAAGTCAGTAGCAAAATCAGCACAACTGTATTCGACTACAACATCCTTGTAGCCAAATACAAGTGCGAAATAAGTGAAAAATCCTTCAGCATTGTATTCGACTACCTCCTAGCGTAGCCAAATACAACTGCAAAATAGTGCAAATTTCAGTTTCGAAAAGGTTTTACAATCAATCAACACTTACACACAAATCCAAACGATCACACTTACCAATTACAACATAATCACAAACAACGACTGAGTATGTATATATAATCATCACAATACATCAAACATGACTCGCGTGTCAAGCACCCTAATGCAATGCGTATATGCCAAAATGCATGATTCCTAAATTTCAACCAAAACCCTCCTCGAAGGGGCATAAATCATAATTGTACTGCATATCACAGGCCTTGCACTAATTACCAAGGTGCCACCCATCATAGGCCCGCACGATTTACTAAAGTGTCATCTATCACAGGCCTTACACTATTTTCTAGAGTGCAATCGCTCATAGATCAACATGTTTTAGAGTGCAATCTCTCACAAATTAGCACGACGCGATAATCCCCTTAAGGATAAGTTGAACTAACAAATCACATGGCATCATCTCGTGGCCCATTCAATCACCATTAAGTAAATGCATCTATTAAAAGATTCCCCATTTTTAATACTCATTTAACACTAATGATTTTCAAATACAACACAGAGCATACTCAAGCATACTTTTTTCACCATCACACATCAAATTTAATCCACAATTTACATTAAATTCAATCAATTCCAATTTCACAAACCACACCTCAAACATCTCAAATTTAATTTCCCTAAAACACACATAAATGAATTAAATTGCTTTTCCACAAAATTACACATCAATTTCACCAAATTCCAACTCCTCAAATACACATATAGCATCCTATATGCAAGCTAAAAATTTGGAAGGAGCCCTTACCTCTGCTGTAGCTTTAACAAGCGATTACGACATCGCGATTAATTCTGGTAAAATTTCCATTTGTGTCGTTGCTTCGAAAACTAGCTCACTAGCACTGCAACGTGGCAAGGAGCAATTTTCCCTTGTGTCACTTCTCGCAAGGAAGCTTAGATCCAGAAGCAAAGTTAGGATTTGTGTTTAACGGTTTTGAAAACCACTAACACAGTTTCTTTGTTTTCGAAACATAGAAGAAGAAGGAAGAAATTTGTTAGGTAGCTAGGAAATCTTTTCTTTCTCACCCACCAAGAGCTTGGTTTCTCTTCTTAAGACAAAAGAAAGAAAAAGAAAGGAGAAGGAAGTAGGAGATGAACTCGTGAGGCATAGAAAAAAAGAAAACGAAGACGTTCGCATGGCAGAGGAAAATGTTTATGTTTCTTTCCTTTTACTAGCCTTGCTTTCACACACACACACACAGATATATATATATATATATATATATATATATATATATATATATATATATATATATATATATATATATATATATATATATATATATTACTAACTTAATAAATAATATATATATATATACTAACTCACCAAACAATATATATAGATATATAAAATTAAACTAATCAAAATAATATCGAAATACTTTACACCACATCACTTCACTCACATCTCAAACTATTTTGATAAAAATATTTACTCTCGTCGCAACTCTATTGATAGATAAAAGTTTTCAGCAACCATAGATAATGTTAACAAAATTGCTTGATATTAAATTCTTCATAACGTAAAAAAATTATTCTTCGACAAATAATTTTAAACGGGTCTCAAAAAAGAAAAATATATATATATATATATATATATATATATATATATATATATCTCAAACATATTAAAAACTCTAACAAAATAAGCTTTTGGTACTTAATTCTCAAAATAAATTAAAATTAGGCAAAATGCCTCAGCAATTCAACACAAAGAAATACTAAAATTGCATAAGTTATTAATTAAAACTAAGGGTCTTACAACGGGGCTGAACAAATGGTGTTGTAGGGTTATGATGCAACTAAAGCTTACAAATTGTATGATCCAAACAAGAACAAGGTGGTGATAAGTAGAGGCATATTGGTGGATGAATCAAGAGGATTGGACTGGAAAATGAGTGAAGCCATACCAACTGACTCCATCAGTCCAACCAGCAATGCATAAGTAGTGGAACGTGATGAAAGCCAGCCAACATAAATAGCTAGTCAACTAGTTCTTGAATCTGTGAGACGGTTTGAAAGAGCTAGGCAACCTTCAGTTAGATTGCAACCATATGAAGTAACATTTGACTCAGTCATCAATGCAGATACAGAATTAATTCATTTTGCTTTGTTGGCTGAATCAGCATTAGTAACTGATGAAGAGGCATTAAGTGATCCTAGATGGAGATTAGCATTGGATGATGAGCTCAAAGCAATAGAGAAGAAATAGACCTTGGAATTGATGACTTTTCGAGTAAATAAGAGATTAGTTGATGTGAAATGGGTATATAAACTCAAATTGACGCCTGGTGGAGAGGTTGTTAGGTACATGGCCAGACTTGTAGTACATGGATTCTTGCTGAAGCATGGACTAGACTATGATGAGGTGTTTTCCCCAGTAGCAAGAATTGAAACAGTGAGGATGGTAGTCTCAATGGCCAGTTACAAAGGTTGGTCTATGGCTCACTAAAGAAGAAGTGTATGTCAAGCACCCACTAGGACATGTGAAAATAGGCAAAGAAGACAGTGTGTTCAAGCTAAAGAAAACTCTACATGGCCTGAAGCAAGCCCCTTGGGCTTGAAACAAGAAAATTTACTTATTCATCATAGAGCGTAATTTTGAAAAATTTGTGAATGATCATGTAGTGTATTTGCAAAAGGCAACAACATCACATGTATTATTGAAATGCCTTTATTTGGACGACTTGCTAGTGATTGGAAGTGGTGAAGCACAAATTCAAAAGTTCAAGATTAGAATGGAGAATGAGTTTGAGATGTTTGATCTAGGCATGCTATCATATTTCCTTGGCATTGAGTATGAAACCCGGAAAAATGGAATTTTTATGCATCAAAAGAAGTATGCAAATGATGTATTGAAAATATTCATAATGATAGATTGCAATGGAACTAGTACCCCAACAGAAGCATGGTTAGTATTGTCCAAGGAGGGAAATAAGGAGATGATTGACCCAACAATCTTCAAGGAAATTGTAGGATCCTTGAGGTAATTGTGTATCATAAGGCCATATATTGTATATAGTATTTAGCTGATTAGTAGATACATGAAGAAACCTAGACATCAATGAAGCAGTAAACTTGATGATAAACATCAAATCAACAATTGATATAGTAAGACATCCAAGTGTTTATGGAAGGAGCAAGCACATATAAACAAGGTTTCATTTCCTAAGAGATCAAGTGATGAAAGGCAAGATAAAGCTAGAGCATTGCAGTATCAATGATCAAAAGGTGAAGAACAATCTTGGATTAACATCAATTGAATCACTTTGAATTAGGGAGCATGTTAAATGTAATTAAAGTGATTTGTAGTTAGTTAGGGATGTTAGAATACATTTAGAAATAGTTAAGAAGGATAGATTATGTTTTGAAACTTACTGCCCAATTCCATTTTCTAAACATTCTATTTTCTTCTCGATTTCAATTCTTCTCAATTATACAAACTGTTCTAACAAAACAATGTGACAGGGAAATGCAATGTGTTTTGTTTTGGTGATGGAGAGGGTTGTATTGTTTTTTCAGGTTTTTATTAATTTATTTATGGTTTTGTAAAGAGGGACATGGAAATGGATTAATGCAATATAATTTGAGATAGAAAAGAGAAGTTTATTTTCTATTGTTTCTATAATGTATGTTTATAAAAGATGTAAATTAGTTAGACTATTTTTATGGGTTTTATGTTTTTATTAATTCAAATAATTAATTTAAAACTTAGGTGAATAATAATTAATAACATGTAAATCAAAATTAACATTAGCTAAATTTAGTCAAAATTAGACCAAGGATTAAGAATAAAAACAACATAAAATTGCAGGTCAAAATCTCTAAAGAAGATATGGGACGAAATCGCTCAATTTTAAATTTTAGAAAAAAATTACATTTGAATTTAACTATTTTCCTATATGAGTCATTTTCTTGTATTTTATCCATATTTTTCCGCATCCTATTAAAATTTCTCAACAGATTATCAACTCACCATCACCAAATTCAATTCACGCAAACTTTGCAATGAATATTTTACGTTGACAGGGTATGCGCTAGGAACGGGCAAATCAAAAATTTCACTTCGAATTTCGGACCTCAACATCCTGCTGCTCATGGTGTTTCACGATCAGTATTGGAAATGAACGGAGAAGTGGTGGAACGTGCAGAACCACATATTGGATCACTCCAGTGCGGCACGAAGCCGCTGACGCCGAGTCGGCTCCTAGCAGCAACCCTAACAAATCAAGTGCGTGTTTTAACTAATAAAGGAAAATTCAAGGTTGATTCTAGTAAATTGTTGGTAAGTTATTCAAGTCAAATGAAAATCAATCACATACATTCTATTCATTTTGTTTTAAAATTTAAGTTTGATATAGTTAATAGAGTTTAGACCACTCATTTTAATTGGTCTTGGAAACATACCCATAATGTTTTAAAGACAATATTACAAATTTTAGGTGAAATAAAAATATAAATAATTTATGCATTTTGCATTTGTCAACGTACTATATTTACTTTATTTTTATTTTACTAAATGTCAAGTTTCTAGTTAACAGGTGTATTTTTTTTTTTCAAACACATCACTTATTAATACTACTAAATATTCATGTATAAAACGTATTTTATAAACATCAACATAAATAAATGATACCTTAATTATATTCAATACCTACTTTTCTTAATATTTGTAGAAAAGAAAATGAAAACTTGTAAATAAGGATCGAGATAGTATTCTTAATATTTATAGAAAATAAAATAAAAATTTATAATTAAGAATGGAGATAGT
>JBBPBR010000006.1:41059508-41072364 GCA_037974775.1 Cicer pinnatifidum
CTTATATCTTGAAAAAAGTTATTGATGTGAGTTGTTTGTAATTCTTCTTCTAAAAACGAATGCAATGTCAATTAAAGTAGTTGACACTCATTTTTAGATGAAAGTTGAATGATGTGATGTGATGTTATTATGATTAAGTATCATCAAAGATAGTTGTGAGAGTTTAGAATTATATTTAAGTCAGTAATTTTTCGTGTTAAGAATTTTTAGAGATTTATTTATAATTGAGAGAATATATTTGAGAGAGAAGTTATAGTGTTAAGGCAATGCAATTACTAGATAAACGTTTTTGAAATTGTGTCATTATTAATTTAACAAATGCAATGGTATCACAATCCTTAATGTATAGTTAGATACATTAACCCCAAGTCAGAAATCTTAATTTTCAAGACCACTAAATTTTTACATATTCCAACAATCTACCATTCACTAACCTCAATTTAGCCCTCTTTGGATAAACAAATAAATTTAGAGCTTATAACATAAGTGTTTTTTATATAAGTATTTATGCATAAAATAACTCTATTACAAACGATAAAATAAAGTCAAAATCTTTTGATATAAGTTATTTCCATAAATTATCTCGCAGAGCTTATGAATATCGGTTTAAAACAACTTATAGACATGTCAAAAACTGCCACAAACAATTTAAAAAGTACTTATATTGATATATAAACTCAAATAAGTCAATCTGCACATGCCTAAAACTCTTACAACTCCCATGAAATCCCCAAAGTTTGCATTTAAATTCCCTACTTTTCACACATTTCAACAGCAAAATCAAGAGAAACAAAAAAAAAATAACATGAAATTCCATTTTATGTTCCAAACTTTATCTCTCTCTCTCGAACAACACTACAAGAAAAGAAGGATTTTGTGAGGGCCAAAAGCCCTCACAAAGGACAAATAGCAGCCACAAAGAATGATTTTCTGAGGGCTTTTGGCAGCCACAAATAAGCTGGTCACAAAGTTTTGTGAGGGCTTTTGCAGCCATAAAGTTTGAAAAATTCGTTGGCATTTGTGAGGGCCTTTGCAGCCACAAAAACCTGCCTTTGTGAGGGCATAGGCCGCCATAAAGGACAGACTGATTTTTTAAAATTGAGCCTTTGTGAGGGTTCAGGCCGCCACAAACTCCCTCCTTTGTGAGGGTTTAGGCCGCCACAAATACCATGGTGATTAAAAAATATATATTTTGTGAGGGCTTAGACCACCACAAAATATTACGTATTTAAAAAATTAATTTTTAAATTCAAAATTAACAGTGTATTATAATATTATATATAATAAATTAATATAAATATAAATTTAAAATTTAAATTATAATTAAATTAAAATTAAAATTAAATTTAAAATATAATATCATTATAAATTAAATTTATTATATAATAAACTAATCTTAATATAATTAAAAATTTAAAATAAATTTAAAATAAAATATTTAAATTATAATTATAATTAAAGATTAATTTAAATTAAAAATAAATTAAAATTAAAATTAAATTAAATTTAAATAAAATAAAATTAAAATTTAAATAAAATTAAAATTAAATATTAAAATTAAATGCACTCTTATTTCATCTGCATACAAATCCATCTGCATACAAATGCACTCTTATTTCATCTTCACTTTTAAACCGTCTACATCGACATAAACAACATGGACATCTTATTCCCCCTTCATCTTCGACAACTTTTTGCATTCTCGCAAAATTGAGAAAGTCTTCAACCTTGTTAGCAAAACGTTGTTTAAGACCCTTTCTTCCAGGAAAATTCCTATCGTACATCCAACTACGGTCTAAATCCATATATATATATATATGGATGTTTTATATATTAATTGCTTTATTTTTCAAAAGCATTATATATAAATTTTGACATATTTATATGTCAATTACAGGATTATATATTAATTAATTTGCAAACAATATAATAAATTATTATCAAGACTATATCATTATATAAACCTATATAAAATTTTAAATGATATTTTTTTAATAATCAAGACTAACAAAAAATATCAACTCTAACAATCAATAAACTATATTAATATGTATCAAGACTTATTTATAACAAAAAATAATAATATCATCAATTTTAATAATGTTTTTTGAAATAATAACTATATTAAAATCAATATATTTTAACCGTGTTTGAAACTTTTATTTATTATATATTATGTAAACAACATCATTCCTATTTTTTTAAAAATAAATTTAATTATAAAACTAATCTAAATATATATATTACTAATCTATATTTTCAAAATAATATATATATTTAATAATCTAAATTTAAAATATATAAAATACTAACTTGATGTCGAGTAGCGCCTGACTTGAAGCTTTCACTCACGTACGATGCTTACAAGTCTTCGAAATAATTAACAACCACTATAAAAAAATAAATTCAATAATATTAATTACTTAAATCAAATCAAAAAATAAACTTAACAAACTACATATATAATATAATTTATACTTACCAAAATTAACTCAAGCTTGATGAAATATTTTGTGTAGAGAGAAGGTAGAGAGAATAGTTAGAAGGAGATTTTAGAGAGAAGTTAGATGTGAAAAAA
Source organism: Cicer pinnatifidum (assembly GCA_037974775.1). Classification (NCBI taxonomy): domain Eukaryota; kingdom Viridiplantae; phylum Streptophyta; class Magnoliopsida; order Fabales; family Fabaceae; genus Cicer; species Cicer pinnatifidum. The sequence continues at coordinate 41,062,087 of JBBPBR010000006.1, forward strand.
TGAAAGAGGAGTGAAGCAATATATATAGGGTATGCTTGATCCTTTGTGGCGGCCAAAGCAGCCACAATGACCAACGGATATTAGGCATTTGTGGCGGCCTGGGCGGCCAGAACGTGCCAACGGTACACTAGTCGTTTGTGGCGGCCTTTGCCGCCACAAAAGATAACGGTCTAATCCTTTGTGACGGCCTGGGCAGCCAGAAAGGCTAACTGCATTGTGCTTCCTTTGTGGTGGCCTTTGCAGCCATAAATGCCAACGTACACTTGCCTTTGTGGCGGCCTATGCAGCCACAAATGCACATGTCACCTCAGTTCTTTGTGACGGCTTTGCCCCTCACAAAATTTATTTTTTGTGGCTGTAAAAGCCCTCACAAAATCCTTAAAAATTTAACTGAATTTTGTGGCTGCCTAAGCCCTCACAAAATTACAACGTTGTGATTTTGTGAGGGCTTAGGCAGCCACAAAATCCAGTTAAATGTTTAAGAATTTGTGAGGGTTTTTTCAGCCACAAATAAAGACCAATTTGAATTTTGGCATTTGTGACGGCTTTTTCGGTCACTAATTTGTGAGGGTTTTATTCAGCCACAAAATATTTATAAAGTTGGCCACAAATATGTGTTTTTCTTGTAGTGCAAGAAAGTAAAGAATCTGAAGAAAACCCATGAAAGCAAACAACAAAAAAGACTGAACCTGTGCGACAACAAAAAGACTGAACCAGTAACAAGCACATAACTCTTTGAATTTTCAACAGCCATAGCAACAACAAGACTTGTTCTAATTCCAACCCTTTTCAGACCCTTATAATTCCTCAACGTTGCAAGTGAAATCAAAGAAGAAGAAGAAGAAGAAGAAAACCTTAATGAAGGAGAGGAAACAGGTAAAGGAAGTGACTTTGCCACATAGCAATATTTATGGCATTGGTTGGGAAAAAGTGTGGTGGATGAAACAAAAGGGACACGTGTAGCCATACCAATCAGAGTAGTTGACACAGTTTCATTGTTATTAATATTATGGAGAAAATGGATAAGTTTTGAGGTGAGTGATGAATGAAACGTTTCAATTCAACAATATTATATATAGAATGTTGTTGTTTTCACATTTGTTGTTTCTGAATCTGGTTTGTGCCTCTGATGTTGGTGAAACACTTTATATGGTTTTTGATGCTATTTATGTTTGCTTTCAGATTTTCTTATCCGTTTACCTTATCTTAGATCGTGAATTACATTACATAGGTAACTTGTGTTATTTTTTTCTTTTCAATTTTAAATAATTTATAATTTCTAAGGATAGTATGGTGCTTCTAGGAGTCATTTTTTTTTCTCCTACTCTTTTAATGGCGAAAGAGGGGTAAAAACATCAAAATAGAGTAAGGTATTATTCTAACTATATTGCAATCAATCCATTACTATACTCAATAATTCTAACTATATCCCAATCAAACCATTACTATATTGCATTTTAAATATTGAGAGAATTTAGAGCTTTAAGTTGGAGTTGTTATATAATGTAGAATGAAATTTTATGCATAATTAAATAAAATGTATTAGTCTTTAGTTGTGGACCTATTATTTTTTTATTTAAAAAATAACCATGTTTTACTTTCTAAATCACACATTGTTCAAGTGAAAATAAGGAAGACAGTAACAAACAAAAAAAAAAACAATTTGTATTCAATATTTCAATGTTTAATAAAGTTATATGCATCATGCTTACCATCCAATTATAATTCAATTTTTAAGATTTAATAATTCTCAACTCTTTGTTTTAGATTAATTAAAAGATGATCCAAAGATATAGTAATGAGAGATAGAGTTTGCTTGAAGAGTGTTTGACTTAAGCTAGTGAATATTGATTGTATGTCAAACTCTTGTGTTTATTATCTGATTTATCTTCCTTTAATAGATGGAAAAAAGCTTGAAAACTCAAATAAAGTTAAATATAATTGTTAGACACATTACCCAAGTGTGAGATATGATTTAAACATATTAAATACATGTTTATATTGTTGTCCAAAACGTTCTTGCCCAAACCCAGAACGTTCTTGCTTTTGAATATGAAGAAAAACGTGAACAAATGTGACAATGAACTGTTAAATGTTAGTTGGCACTGTGTTTGGTCAGAAGCATGCATAACATTATGCAGTAACAATGCTAGTACAATGTACTTTTGTCATTTGTTAACAATTCATCAATCTAGAGATCATTCTTAATGTTTGTTTTTGCAAGTGGTCTGTCAAATATTGACTTTTTATTGCTCATTGAATACTGGAAAGTCCATATGTGAAATGTCAACGTATTTATTGCATGTTGTCATTTCAAAAAGATGATTTTTGTCAATTGTTCTTTAATAGAACAACCAAAACATTTGGACAAATGTTCTTCCATCATTCTTTTAACAAATGACTTAATAAATGACTTAATCTTGAAATGATTTCTTCTTCAAAGTTGATTCTTGTCATTTCTGAACTGATAGGAATATTTATGAGTGCAATGAATTTGTTCATCATGAGAATTCTATATGAGATGAGAAATCTTTTATTGAAGCAATATTGTCGCGGCCTAAAATTTTCGAGTGTTTCTCGAATTCAATGAAGTTACCACCCAAATTTATTTTAAAATATTGAAAATATTGAGAAACCCTTAAAAATAGAAAAAAAAAATTGGTCTTTAAACCCAAATTTTGAGTTCGGAAGTCGATTTTGCGTAGGGAAGATATTAGCATCCTACGACGTCCGTTAAAAATACAGTTACCTATAATTAATTTGTGCAAAATTAATAAGAATTTAAATATATTTACTTTTACTTGTTAAATATGAATATCAATTGTTTGTTTTTGAACCGGATTTTGAAATAAAAGTATACTTAAAAGAAATATTTTTATTAATGTGTTTGACAAAAGTGTGATCTTGCTCCTACGTATCTCCCGGTGCGATGGAGAAATCAAAGTTATGTAGTTCTTTGGTAGAAAATGTGGATGTGTTGATTGTTTTTTAAGGATATTGTGTTTTGTTATTCATAAAAAGTTATTTTGACAACATAAAAAGAGTCTATTTGATTTAATTAATTATTTTAAAGAACGAGTTTCAAGACTATCAAGTTGTACAACTTGTGTATCAAAAATTAAAAGATTAAACAGATGTCACATCTAAATTAATCAACTTTTAAATGTTGATTTTGGGTTAATTTTAAAACGAGTGTTAGAACTATCAAATTATCAAAACTTGCGTTCTAAAAGATTTAAAATATGTCACATGTAATTAACCCTTCAATATTCGATTATAATTTTATCTTTGCTTTTAAAAAAAATATTACAAATTGATGTTAAATATTAAATAATTTAAAATAATTCTACGAAATAAGATCAATAATAAACATACCAAAATAAAAACAAAATAAATGGTAAAAAAATATATGGACTTGTATTGTGATCTATTAAATAAATAAAAACACATTTTAATAATAAAAAACACTATATACAAATGTGAGCTCTTTCAAAAACACTTTTTAATTGAACAAATGATGGAAACAAATCTCATTTTAATATTAAATAGCACCACCCGATGATATAAAAAATCAATTAATATCATTCATAAATAAAATAAATGATGTTTATTGCTATTTAATTATATCCATCATTATTTATACTAAATGGAATTATAGTTATTAACATGACATAATTACTAGTTAACATAGCAAGCCCACATCACGTATAAACAACCTGACACAAGCCAACACATTCAAATAGGCTGGCAGAAGCAACATCCAAACAAGTTGGCTGACACAAAGAAACAATCTTTTAAAGAAACAGAAGGAAAAAAGCAGGGCATTACAAAAAGTAAAACTTTTAAATCAAATATGCTAGAAAACAAAACAAATTTTAAGCTTTGCAACACAATACAAATAATCTCAACCAAAACACCTTCCATATGGACAAACAAAATTTCATCTTTCAAATAAATCAACTTAGTTTCAAATTTTAGTTTCCAATCTAATAATATAAAGTTCAAAAAGCATATCAAACCCGAAGAGAATGAGAAAATAAATGTATATTCTAATATCGGTGAAGACAGAGACGATGGTGCAGTGGTGTGCTGTGGAAGTTGGAATGATGGTGATACCTCCGTTTCTCTCTCTTTTTTTTTTCGATACTCAAAACTGCCCCAAAATCTCTCTTCTTTTTTATTTTTTTATTTTTTTTTATTTTTTTGCCCTTCATTTATAGGCTAAAATTTATAGACTAAAATGATGAACTTTTGTATTCAATAAATAAAACCAACTTCTGAATTTTGTATTGTTTTGTAGTAAATATTAAACAACATCATATTTTATATTTTGAATGCATAAATGATATAATTAACAACGCTAACAAATAAATCACGGAAGGAACTGGCAGGGTAGTAGGGATGCGCAAATAAAATGAAAGAATAAACATAATAAAAGAGTGAAATATCAGAAAAATAAAAAATAAAATGAAGACATGTTGGATGGAAAAGAAAGACGGTGTGTTTACAAGAAAAGAAAAACAAAGTGGGAATATATTGGTGCAAAAGTAAAAATAAAAAAATGTGTGAAAAATGAAGATGTGTGTTGGCCGAACATGCTCAAAAATTGAAAGGAAAAAAATGAAAATGTGTGAATAAAATGAAGAACAGGAAAATGAAATGAAAATTCAGTGTTGTTGTAACTCACAACTCTTTTTTCCTTTTTTTTTGTTTTATTTTATATTTGGTATATACTTAAATTTGAAACAGATTTGTAAAATGATAATTTTTTTATATTTTTTATAATAATTGTAAAATATTATATATATATATATATATTTGGTCGGACAAAATTAAATTACTAACGTTGTCCTTATTTAATTATATTTACTAGAAAATATGAATATTATCGTTGTAAAAAATAATTAAATATAAGGAAATATATTTTGTCTAAATCAATTGTAAAGGTAGAAGATGAGACGTGGCAAACAAGTGTGATAAACATGTTTTACAAAGATGAAGAATGATAGTCTCCAAATTGTTACTGATGTGTAGATTAACATAATAAAAATAATCGTCTTTGGATTGATTACTGATGCGTAGTTGGACAAAAAATATAAATGATCATCTTTAGATTGAGCACTGATGCGTAGATCGACAAGAATAAAATTAAAAAATAAAAAAAATGATCGTCTTCAAATTGGTTACCAATGCGTAGATCGATAGGAATGAAAATGATCGTCTTCAGATTGATTACTGATACGTAGATTGAAGAGAAAGTAAATGATCGTCTTCGGATTGATTATCGATGCGTAGATTGACGAGAAAATAAATGTCCGTCTTTAGATTGGTATTAATACGTAGATTGACGAGAAAGTAAATGATCATCTTCGGATTGGTTACCGATGCGTAGATCGACAATAATTGAAATGATCGTCTTCGGATTGGTTACCAATGCGTTGATCGAAAGTAATGAAGGTGCATACCACAAGCATGTAGGTCTAGTTTAAGAAGGTAAACAAAGAGAGAGACATATTTTATAAGATATGAATGAGTTATGCACTACGCAAAGTTGTTTAGTATAAAAATAATATATGAATGATTCATGCATGTTATGCGCTATGCAAAGTTGTTGAGTATAAATTTAGTATAAAAATAAGGTACGTGGTTAAATGGTTCATGTGAGCATAAGTTATGAATGTATGATGCATGATTTATGTTTATAGATAAGTTCTTGTTCATTTCATTAATTTTCCGATCCTTATAATCTTCTACGTCCACAAGATTCAATGGATGAATGGAGATAACAACCGTTTTTGCATGATGACTCTAGTATATCTCGTGTGACTCCTTTTTTAGAGAAGAAACAAAGGATTGTCTAAAATGATTACATTTATCCTTTTTTTTTTACACCCTTATATAAGTTAAGAATCCATCGAGTTTTCATGTATATATTTTCAAATGTTAAAATAATTAATTTTTTTTTTATTTACACATATTTCAATTTCCAAAATTTATATTAATAAAATATCATTTTTTTTAAATGCTAGAACAAACAGTCATGAGACTGAATTAGCTTAAAAACAAGGCAATGTATCGCATCGAATGACAAGATTTGACAATGTAAATTCATTACATTCAATTGGTCAAATCTTGACTGAACCCACTCTGCTTCTTCTAGCTTTATTTCCATCAGGATTCTGATAGAGGGGATTTCAACTTCAATGGGTAGCACTGCTTCCATTCCATAAACCAATGAGAAAAAGGATTGTCCCCGTTGAGGTGCGAACAAAAGTTCTATAACCATGTAATGCAAAAGGTAGCATTTCACATCAATCCTTATATGTCTCTAACATATTTTGTATGATTGTCTTGATATTCTTATTTGCTGCTTCTACAGCTCCATTCATTTTCGAACGATATGGAAAAAGAACTATGGTGCTAAATTTTGAAACTATCACACAATTATTTCATCATTTTATTATTCAAATTGGTCGTGTTATCAGTGATAATCTTATTTGGCAAGCCATATCGACAAATCAATTCTCTTTTGATGAATCTAACCACCATGTTCCTTGTGACATTGGCGTAAGAAGCGGCTGCAACCCATTTTGTGAAATAATCAATAGCTACTAAGATTTTCATTGCCAATAGTAGCAAACCCTTAAGATTTTCCTTGCCATTGTGTGTCCATTTGCATGAGTTTCAAAAGAACCTTCGTGAACCTCTTGAATGATTTTCTCCGCTTCCGATTTATCAACATATCTGAGGAGAATTGTGACACCCTCAACCCCAAAATAACATTTGTAATAATATATACTAAATTATTTGAAGAAAATTTGCAGCGGATAAAGAAAAATTGTTAAAGAGAATAAAAATTTAATATCTAATTTAGGATATCACGTTTCTCAAAAATAAAAACACTTTAAACTTATTTTATCAATTAAAATAGTGCAATCTCGATAAGCTTGATTTAAGTATAATTACTTTATTTAATTCTAAAAACATACTAGTACTTTTAAGGTTTTCATACAAAAATTCGATTCAAATTAAATAAGTAAAATACAAATTAAAACCCTTATTCCCGGTATCACCTATCAGAGCGGGGTTCCTCCCAAACTTTAACTTCAAGACTAATTAACCTGTAATAACTGCGATTTCGCAAATGCATGACCCAGCCAGTCAAACACAAACAACGAAGGAGGTGAGTTTCGAAATCATGATGATAGTATAATACAAGTAAGAAGAACACGCAAACAATCATAATAGGACCGTATCATTACACTAATATTCCATCAAGAAAATATCACATTCATAGGTCAAAATCACTCAAGGAAAATCAATAGATTTTACTGTATCATCAAATCGTCTAAGAGAAATTATCACCACACACGATACATATTAATAACAACAAAACAATTACAATAAAATGCAATGCTATGCATGAGCTTAGACTCTACTTCACAATGTGGTACCATTCTAACTTTGAAGTACTTGGTTAGAAGGCTTGATACTATGCCACCATCCTAGTGGACAGACAATTCAAATTGGTCGTGTTCTCATAGATCCCCTCAACTCAACCTGAGACACATATACGTGACAGTCGAGGTAAACGTGTGTTGCATGGTAGCTCTCGACATTTGGAGTGCGACCTCCAAGTCACCTAGGAATTCCCCACCCGAATACCTCCAAGGTCTAACAGTCTTGCCTTAAGGCTCGACAACAGACCGCCACGATCAGGCTCATTCAGTTGTACTTCCCCGGAATCACTAGGCTTGTCAGGTCCTACCTATATGATGACAAAATAATCTCCACTTCACAAATTCTCAATATTTATTTTCTCCCCTCTTTGGCCTATGGTACTCCATTAAGACCTTCGTCTCAAACTCAAATTGGAATCACAATATTCTTATCACAATTTATAACATCACTATAATTAACCACACGTCATCACATATACCCATCACAATCTTATAACATCAATATCATCAATCATACACCATCACATAGATTTATCACAAATATATAACATCATTATTATTAATTATACATCTTCATAATCACATAAAACTTATCAAAATGCATCTACCTTTTATTATCACATCGCCTAAACATGTCTAATCAAACATATACATAAAATTCATTCGACATCCAATATCACAATAATATCAAATATCACACATTTAACAATAATAAATCAAATATCATAATAATATCAACTGCCACACATTTAACGAAATTAAATCAAATATCAAAATAATATCAAATGCCCAACATTTAACGAAATTAAATCAAATATCACAATAATATTAAATATCACACATTTAACAATAATAAATCAAATATCATAATAATATCAACTGCCACACATTTAACGAAATTAAATCAAATATCAGAATAATATCAAATGCCCAACATTTAACGAAATTAAATCAAATATCACAATAATATTAAATACCGCACATTTAACGAATCAATCAACACCTTATAAGTATTTCTATTTCGTATTTTAATCTCACAATTTTCATTTTGCATATTAATTAATTTATCACTCAAAGGGCTACTGCCGTACGTAGCAAGCCCCGGATGAATCATTGGGAAATACGGTTTTCCCGTTCATCTCACAATATATTATACTCATGAATTCAAACGCTCTCTCACCTCTTACCTTATTTTTACGCTTTCACACATGAATATGATTCCACAAGAAAACAGTCTTTGTCCTTTGGCTTTTAGTCCTTCAATCGATCTAACTCGACAATTTATGGGTGAATGTTAAATTAAATTATGAGAAGACACTCTAACAACTAAATTTCAAAATTCGGTCAAGGAAAATTACCATAAATAAGAAAAATAATTAGTGGATAATATAGCCACTTTTTGTACGATCGTTTTGGCATTGGTTTCACTCAAATCGGACTTACGATGAAGAAGAACTATGCAAAATAAGGAATTTTATAAACGGAGAAGTCGGGTATTTTAGAGGGAAATTAGGATGGTTAAAAATATAAGAATAAATGTTTAATTGACTAGATAAACGAGTAAAACAACATACTAAAATTTGGGCGAAAATAGAGAAAGTTTTCTGAAACAGGTATGGAGCACCGATGACAAACGATAGCTTTGTAACATTTTCTTTCAAATCCTATTTCTTTCCCAGCGGCTGGTTGAAGTTGATTATTTAACATAATTAGGTCAACCTAGGTCAAGTCCATTGGTCCCCTTAATTATTTTTAGTTTTACTATTATTATTGTTATTTTGCTTAAACAAAATTAATAGTTACGTAATCTCATTTTTAATACTCTTCCAAACATCAATTAATTTTCAAAATATTACTAATATTTCATAACTAATATATGATAAATTAGAATAATTAAAATTATTAACCTTTTCAAAAAAATAAAATAAAATATTTATTATTAACAATTAAAACTTTCATATTCAAATTAATCACCCTAATGGATCTTTTTTTCTTTCTTTTAAATACTCACATTAAAATACTATCATCATTAAAGAATATTCAAAATTATAAAATAAATAAGTATAAAATCAAAACGTTATATTAATTACTAAATCATACTAAATATATATATATAATAACAATATCATAATAAGTATATAAAAATAAAAATAAAATCATACACAATATTACCACTATCTCAAGATAATTATTTATAAAATAAATAATTAAAATAAAATATATTTAGAATTAAATAAATATAATTAAGTACACATTTAATATTAGTCAAACACATAAAAGAATCTATTATCTATTATATATATTTAAAACAAACTACCGAATGTCACCTCATCATATTTTGCCACCTCATTATATTTCATCCACATCAGCCAAAAAGTTGATGTGTACCTATTGAGAAGTATGTCCTCCTCCTTCAACAACTTCTTTAATCTCTTTAATTCTTATTTTTTCCTCTTTCTTCCACAATTTCTTTAATACCTCCAAAATCTATTTGATAATATTATTTTATAATAAATTTATAAATTATAAAATTATTTTAAAATTATTTATAATATATTTATAATTTATAAATTATTTTATAATATTATTAGTCATTTACCAATGGTAATAATTTATATTATTAATCATTAAATTCAATACAAAAACCGACTAATCACTCTTAAATATCGACAAAAAATACTCTTTATCTAATCCTCTTATCATGAACAATTATATTATTCTACTTATGGTGAGTAATGATTTTGTACGTTAAAAATTCAATTACTCATTAAGGTTAATCTATTTATAATTTCTTTCAATTTATGTCAATCTATTTTCT
>JBBPBR010000006.1:41074874-41087430 GCA_037974775.1 Cicer pinnatifidum
TATATATGAATATATTAAAAAATATAATCAATAAAAGTTTACTATATATGTGTTCTGAAAAAATATGTTAACACTAAATTTTCATCAATTAAATTATATATTTATTTTATAATATAGAAATAAGGGAATGCAAATAATGAAAATGCATATTCATAGGTAGTCACAAGTTCGAGGAAAATGTAATTGAATTAGTCGATTAATTTTAAATGAGAAGTTAATTATAATCAATCAAATTAATAGATTGTAAGAACTACGTACACTTTAAAATCTTACTTATACTCTATAAATATCAATTGTATAAATCATAATAAGCTTACAATATCAACCAAAATAAACGTATTTTACTTGTAGTTTATCTGCTCTTCAAATTTACTTACGTTATTTTCATTATTCTTAAATAGTTATCTACACAAATTTTCATAATTTTTTTCTTTCTGAAATACAATAATTTATAATATTTTTATTAAATATTTTATTTTTCGCAACTTTTTATAAAGTGTTGCCGTATCTTAATTAAAAAAAAAATTACTGGAAAGATTTTAACTTCACAACAACTTAAAACCGTTTTTATTGTAAATTTGAAAAATTGTTCTTTAAGAGGTAGCTCCAAATACGGTTTTTACAAAGTATTGTCGTTTCGAAAGAAAATCATTGCGTAAGGTAAATGTAATGCTTTGGATCTCTATGAATAGAAAATCGTTCTCGTAGATTAAGATATCAATTTTTAACGTGAATCAACAGTTTTTATCCGTTGCAGTAGGACAAAAACGTTGTAGTGTTACTAAATAAATGTGGTATTATTGATATTGATCATAGAGTTACAAATAAAGCTTGTGTTATATTAAGTGGGTGCGCGTATATATACGTAATATTGCATAAAATCTTATTATTCAAAATATTACGCTAAAATACTATTACTTTTCAAAAAGAAATATATAATATAATAAAATAAAATATTTATTATTTATATCGCTCATTTGATATAATGTGTATCAAACTAGCACATCATAGAAAACATTCATATAACAAAATTAATCACAAAGTTTATTAACATATATTTTATAATAATTTTAACATCAAATTAATTATTTAAAATCCTATTTAATTAATAAAATAGTTTATCCTAAAACTTAGGATGTTACAAGAATCATATCACGATTTCTCTTATAAAAGCACATAACCATTTAAGAAGAAGTTCATTGACAAACTCCTTCAAACCCTTTTGTTGTTATCTGAAATACTCAATGGATATTCCTTATTCTTAACATATGATTTGATATCATAAAACCATCGCTTGCCATCAGACTCTTCTTCTATTGATAAGCAATATGCAGATTTATCTCTTTGTTGCATTTTTATGACTCGCACCGGTGCTTATTTTGAACATTGACGACAATGTGACCACGACGTCAACTAATTGGTTTTCTTCTCGAGGATATGGTGAAAAGTAATTTTCTCAAAGTGTTCTGTTAATTCTTTAATATGGATGTGATACGAAATCAATTTGGAATCTCACATTTCCCACTCTCCTTTTGTCTGATGGATGATCAACAATGAGTCTCCATATACCTCAAGAAATTTTACTTTTGATTTAATAGTTGCTTTAATGCCCATAACACATGTCTCATATTCCGGAATATTGTTTGTGCAATCAAAACACAACCTAGCCATAAATGGAGTGAACTGGTTCTCTTGGGAAATCAAAATGGCCCCAACTTCATTCCCTAACGCGTTAGAAGCACCATCAAACACCAAAGTCCATTTTTCTTTATCAGATGATTTAGTCTCTTCAAATAAAGTAATTATGCCTTCATCGGGAAATTCACATTGCATTGATTGATAATCTTCTACTGGTTGTTGGACCAAGTACTCTGATAATGCACTTCATTTGATGGTTTTTTGTGTAACATATAACAAATTGTATTATGATAACAACATCTACCAACGGGAAATCCTTCCAGTAAAAGCAGGTTTCTCAAAGATGTACTTAATTTGGTCCATTTTAGACATCGACCAAGTTGTGTGACATAACATGTATTACTTCAACCGACGAGCAGCCCATACTAATGCGCAACATGTTTGTTCAAGTAGTGAATATCTTATTTCACAACTAGTGAACTTTTTGCTCAAATAATAAATAACATGTTCTTTTCTAGCAGATTTGTCATGTTGCCCCAATACACAACCCATTGACTCGTCAAGTACTGTTAAGTACATAATAAGCGGTTTCCCAGGGATAAGAGGCATTAAGATTGGAGGTTTTGACAGGTATTGTTTTATCTTTTCGAAAGCTTTTTATAATTCTCATTCCATTCAACCTTTTGGTATTTGTGCAACAAATTGAAAATCGGCTCGCATGTAGCACTGAGATGCAATATGAACTTGGCAATGTAATTTAATCTACCCAAAAAGCCACAAACTTTTTTTCCCGTACGTGGAGCCAACATTTCTTGTATTGCTCTTACTTTATCTGGGGTCCACTTCTATCCCTTTTTGACTAATGATAAACCTAAGTAACTTGCTTGAAAAAAGATGAAAAAAGATGAAAAAAGAATGTTGATACGTGTTATCCATTAGGACATCAATATTAGGTAGAGGAATATCGTCTTTAGGACTAGCTTTATTTAAATCCCAATAATCAACACACATTTGAACCTTTCTATCCTTCTTTGCAAGTGGGACAATATTAGCCACCCATTAAGGATTTTTTGCCATTGCTAAAAAACCAGCATCAAATTGCTTCTTCACATCTTCTCTAATTTTAAGTGACATATCATGTCTCATCCTCCTCAAATTTTGTTTAATTGGAGCCCATTCAGGCTTGAGTGGTAGCTTGTGTTCAACTATGTTAGTATATAGTCCAGGCATATCCTGAAATGACCATGCAAAGACGTGTATATAGCAAATAAAATTTTAATCAACTTTTCTCGTTCACTTTCTTTCATAGACATACCAATTTTAATTTCTTTCTTATCATTTTCAGTCCCCAAATTGATCACCTCAACAAGTTCATGATATGGTTGGATTTTATTAGCTTCTTATTCCATTAGCCTTTCTAGTTCTAGGGGAGATTCATAATTGTCTTCACAATCCTCATTAGCGTGATTAATTTTATATCAAATTTAGGATATCACATTTATCAAAATTTAAACTTTTTCTCTTATAAAATAATAGGGTTTTTATAAAAGAGTTGTTTCTAATTGTATAAATAAAATACAACTTATGACTCCCATTCCCGATATCATCTATCAGAGTGGGCTTCTCCCAAACTTGAATTTCAAGATTCATTAACCTATAATAACTGTGATTTCACAAACATAGAGCCAAGCCAGTCAAACACAAACAACAAAGGATGTGAGTTTTGAGATCATGTTAATAGTATAATATAAGTAGAAAGAACACACAAACAATCATAATAGACCGTAACATAAACTTATCACAATTATTAACCATGCATCATCATCATCATCACATAAAATTATCACAATGCATTCGTTTTTAATCATCACAATACATAAACTCATCTAATGAAACATATAAATAAAATTCATTCTACATTCAATATCACATTAATATCAAATATCACACATTTAACGAAATTAAATCAAATATCACCATAATATTAAATTCCACACATTTAACGACGTTAAATTAATCAACACCTTATAAATTTTTCTATTCCATATTTTAATTTTACAATTCATATATTTTCACATTAATCAATTTATCACTCAAAGGGCTTCTGCCGTACGTAGCGAGTCCCAAATGAATCATTTGGATATACGGTTTTTCCGTTCATGTCACAATATATTATACTGATGAAGTCAAACGCTCTCTCACCCATACCTTATTTCGACGCTTTCACACACAAATACGATTCCACGAGTAAATAGTCTTTGTTCTTTGACTCTTTGTCCTTCAATCGATCTAACTCGACAATTTATGAGTAAACGTCAAAATAAATTACGAGAAGATACTATAAAAACTAAATTTGATATTTGATCATGGAAAATTACCATAAATCACAAAACCAATTAGTGGATAATATAGTCACTTTTCACACGGTCATTTTGGGGTTGGTTTCACTCAAATCGGACTTATGGTGAAGGAGATCAGTGCAAAATAACGAATTCTACAAACGGAGAAGTCGGGTATTTTAAAGAGAAATTGAGGTTGTTAAAAATCTAAAAAATTGTGTTTAATTGACTAGCTAAATGAGTAAAATAAAATATTAAAATTTGAACAAAAACTGAGAAACTTTTCTGGAACAATTATTGACCACCAGTGCTAAACGCTAGTCTAATTTGTTGTGTTTCCTAATTTCCTCATCCTTCCAAGCCGCTGCTGTAGCATCATTCCGATTAGTCACATAAAATACACTTCGAAAGACCATTTAATTTTCAAAATTATACCTATATTTTTTTAAAATAGTCACATAAAATTACTACGATAGTTAGATAATTGTCAAAATAATAAAAATAAATCAATATAACAACAATATTTTTTATTAATTACTAAATCATAAAAAATATATATCACAATTTCATAACAAGTATATTAAAATAAAGGAAATCAAACATGATAATACTACTATCACAAAATAATTATTTGTAAAATAAAAAATTAAAATAAGATATATTTATAATTAATTAAATATAATTAAATGTACATTTAATATTAATCAAACGCACAAGAAAATGTCACATTAATTACAAACTCACATATAAACGTAAAATTGTCTAAATCTTATTCTCTATAAAATTTACACTAAAAAACTATTGTGTTAAGAAAAATATATAAAATAATAAAATATAATATTTATTATTTATATCCCTCATTTATTCAAATATATACAAGATTAACACATCATAGAAAATACACATATAAAGAAAATTAATCATAAAAATAATCACTATATATTCTAAACCAATTTTAGCACCAAATTAGTTATCTAAAATCTTATTTAATTAATAAAATAGTTTATTATCAAATTTTGGGTGTTACATATAAAACTAGCACATCATAGAAAGCATTGATATAACAAAAATTAGTCACAAAATTTATCAACATATATTCTAAAATAATTTTAATCATCAAATTAATTATTTAAAATCTTATTAAATTAATAAAATAGTTTATTATAAAATTTAGGGTGTTACAAATGTAGATCCAAGAAAGTTCAAAGAGAAGATGATGCAGCTGAGGACACAAGTTTAGATGATGTGTTATTAATGGCTACAACAAAATCAGATGATGACTGCCCATATTAGTGGTATCTTGACATAGGCTGCTCTAATTTTAAAGTGCTTAGGACAGATGGAGGTGGTGATTATCAATTCCACGAGTTCCATGAATTCTGTGACATAGAGGGGGAATAATTCATGAAGTGACTACACCATATACACCACAATATAATGGAGTTGCAAAAACGAGGAAGATAACCATTCTTAATATAGCAAGAAATATGTTGCAGAGAGAAAAATGCCTCAAATGTTGGTGAAAAGAATTTTCAACAGCAATATACATTTTGAATAGATGTCCAACCAAGAGACTAGGTAGTATGACACCTGAAGAAGCTTGGATTGGAAGAAAGCTAGATGTGAATCATATGAGAGTGTTTTGCTCATTGTGCTTCAGACATGTGCTAGCTTAAAATAGAAGGAAGCTTGATGAAAGGGCTGAAATAATGGTGTTGGTGGGTTATGATGCAACTTGAGCTTACAAATTGTATGATCCAAACAAGAACAAGGTGGTTATAAGAAGAGGCATATTGGTGGATGAATCAAGAGGATGGGACTAGAAAATGAGTGAAGCCAGCTCGAGTAGTGCAACCAGCATAGACATACCAGCCAACTCTATTAGTCCAACCAGTTCTTGAGTCTGTGAGAATGATCGAAAAAGCTAGACAACCTTCAGTGAGATTGCAACCATATGAATTAACATATGACTCAATCATCAAGGCATATGGAGAATTAATTCGTTTTTCTATGTTGGTTGAATCAGAACGAGTAATTGATGAAAAAGCATTAAGTGATCCTAGATGGAGATTAGCAATGGAGGATAGGCTTAAAGCAATAGAGAAGAAACAGACCTAGGAGATAATGACCCTTCTACTAAATAAGAGATTAATTGATGTGAAATGGGTATATAAACTCAAATTGAAGCTTGGTGGAGAGGTTGTTAGGTACATGGCCAGACTTGTAGCCCATGGATTCATTGCAAAAACATGGACTGGACTATGATGAGGTGTTTTACCTAGTAGCTAGAATTGAAACAGTGAGGATGGTAGTTTCAATGAACAGTTACAAAGGTTGGTATATGCATCAACTAGATGTCAAATCAACATTCCTCAATTGCACACTAAAGAAGAAGTGTATGTAAAGCACCCACCAGGATATGTGAAAATAGGCAAAGAAGATAATGTGTACAAGCTAAAGAAAGCTCTATATAGCCTGAAGCAAGCCTCTAGGGCTTGAAACAAGAGGATTGATAGATTCATCATAGAGCAGCAGTTTGAAAAGTGTGTGAATGATCATGTAGTGTATGTGAAAAAGGCAGCAACATCACCTGTATTATTGATATGCCTTTATTTGGAAGACTTGCTAGTGACTGGAAGTGATGAAGCACAAATTCAGAAGTTCAAGATTAGAATGGAGAATTAGTTTGAGATGTTTGATCTAGGCATGCTATCATATTTCCTTGGCATTAAGTATGAAACCAGAAAAAATGGAATTTTTTATGCATCAAATCGAACTTACGGTGAAGGAGAACAGTGCAAAATAACGAATTCTACAAATAGAGAAGTAGGGTATTTTAAAGAGAAATTGAGGTTGTTAAGAATATAGAAAATTGTGTTTAATTGACTAGCTAAATGCGTAAAACAACATATTAAAATTTGGATGATAACTGAGAAACCTTTCTGGAACAATTATCGACCACCGGTGCCAAACGATAGTCTAATTGGTTGTGTTTCCTAATTTCCTCATCTTTCCAAGCTGCTGCCGTAGCATAATTCCGATTAGTCACATAAAATACACTTCCAAAGACCATTTAAATTTCAAAATTATACCTATATTTTTTAAAATAGTCACATAAAAATGGAATTTTTTATGCATCAAAAGAAGTATGCAAATGATGTGTTGAAAATATTCAAAATGCTAGATTGCAATGGAACTAGAACCTCAGTAGAAGCAGTGTTAGTACTATCAAATGAGGGCAATAAAGAGATTATTGACCCTACAATCTTCAAGCAAATTGTAGGATCCTTGAGGTAATTGTGTATCACAAGGCCATATATTGTAATAGTATTGGGCTGATTAGTAGATATATAGAGAAGCCTAGGACATCACACTACATGGCAGAAAAAAGGATTTTGAGATACATCAATGAAACCATTGAGCTTGGCCTGGTGTATCCCACAAATTCGAATGGAGATGAAGTTCAACTTGTTGGTTTTATTGATGCAGATTGGTGTAGGGATAAGGATGATAGAAAGAGTACCACAAGCTCTATGTTCATGATCAATAACTCACCAATCTCATGGTGTTTGATGAAGCAAAATATTGTAGCCTTGTCCACATGTGAAGCTGAATATGTGGATGCATCAATGGCAATTAGCCAAGCTATATGTTTGGCTGAATTAATCACAAAATTGGGACTAAAAAATTAATGAAGCAGTAAAATTGAAGATAAACATCAAATCAACAATTGATCTAGCAAGACATCCAAGTGTTTATGGAAGGAGCAAGCACATATAAACAAGGTTTCATTTCCTACGAGATCAAGTGATGAAAGACAAGATACAGCTAGAGTATTGCAGTATCAATGATCAAAAGGTGAGGAATAATCTTGGATTAACATCAATTGGATCACTTTGAATTAGAGAGCTAGTTAAATGTATTTAAAGTGATTTGTAATTAGTTAGGGATGTTATAATACATTTATAAATAGTAGTTAAGAAGGTTAGATTATGTTTTGAATGTTATTGCTCAATTCCATTTTCTGAACATTCTATTTTCTTCTCTTTTCTTCTCAATTTCAATTCATCTAAATTATACAACTTGTTCTAACAAACTGGTGTGACGGAGAAATGAAATGTGTTTGGTGTTGGTGATGGAGGATTGAGGAAGGGTTGTATTGTTTTTCAAGTTTTTATTTATTTATTTATTTTTGTTTTTGAAACGAGGGGCTTGGAAATGGATTAATGCAATATACTATGAGATTGGAAAGGGAGAATTCTAGCAACAACCCTAACAAATCAAGTGTGTGTTTTAACTAATAAAGGAAAATTCTAGGTTGATTCTAGTAAATTGTTGGTAAGATATTCAAGTCAAATGAAAATCAATTACATCCATTCCATTCATTTGTTTTAAAATTTAAGTTTAATATAGTTAATAGAGTTTAGATGACTAATTTTAATTGGTCTTGGAAACATACCCATAATTTTTTAAAGACAACATTAATGTCTCACTAAGAAAAAATATTACAAATTTTAGGTTAAATAAAAATATAAGTAATTTACGCATTTTGCATTTGTCAACGTACTAAGTAATAGGTGTATGTATTTTATTTTTACTTTATTAAATGTAAAGTTTCTAATTAATAGGTGTATTTATTTTATTTTATTTTCAAACATATCTCTTATTAATACTATTTATGTTGAAAAAAGAAAAAAAAATTAAAATATTTATGCATAAAAGGTATTTTATAAACATCAACAGAAAAAATTGACACATTATAATCAATACCTACTTTTCTTAATATTCATAGAAAAAAAAATGAAAACTTATAAATAAGAATGGAGATAGTATTCTTAATATTTGTAGAAAAGAAAATGAAAATATATAATTAAAAATGGAGATAGTAATTGAAATTAAAACATAAACAAACACTAAGTTTTCACTATACAAAAACATGATTTTTTTTTTATAAATAGTAACAATAATTTTATAACTCATAGCTTTGAAAACTAAAAAAACAAAACAAGTAAAAACACTAAATCTTAAACAATACAAACAATTATTAAATAGAGTAACTCATTCAAAAGATAGTATTGAAGTCCAAAGATCTCTATCAATACCACAAAATCAACGATAGTAAAAAACAACACTTACAATATAGTGAAGCACAAGCCTCTAGTACTTCAGTTCCACAAGAAAAGCTCCATTAATTGCTTGTCATGATCGTGTTGAATATAACCTATATACAAATATATTATAGAGGAGACATAAGGAAGATGTGAGTTTATCTTTTATCATTCAAAATGAATAAAGTCATACATAGATTAACACACGTTCGTGAATCATATATATATGGATAAATTTTCAATGCTAAAACATGCACTACTTGAAATTCATGTGGGGTAAAAATTAACTTACGAAAATATGGATTGAGATGTTATGCTCTATGCCATATGTAAAGTGCAACACCGCTGTAGATTGTATATATTCATAGTGTGCACTCTCACTAACACTAGTTGTATGATGACATCCTCAAGATAACAATTTAAAGTGTAAATTCAATAAATCACTATTCTCTCATAAAATCTAAAATCTATGTTGAATTTCTTAGATGATATATGAAACAACAAGTCCATATATATATATATATATATATATATATATATATATATATATATATATATATATATATATATATATATATATCCCCAAACACAACGCACATATATAACTCACAAGCGAACAAAGCTAACAACACTTTCAAAATAAAATTTAATATGCTTGTAAATTTATTAAAAAAAATTGAATATTGAAGCCTTAAACATAATAGAGAAATCAAATATATGAGAAACAACATTAATGATGATGAACAAATAAAAATAATTAAAGGCCGTCACATAACATATAAAGTTTTTTTACCTTTAGATGTACCCCAAAAGCATAAAATAAGGAGACACTGGAAATTTAGACAATCTATGCCTGACATACATGTTATAGCTAGAATATATAAAATAAGAATAAAAACTATGATTGAAAAAATGATTAAGAATAGTTTTTAGTACAACGAAGGATCATATTTGTCACATTAACTCATGTAATTGATTACTTGACTTTAGTATATTTTTAATTTTTTATTTCTTATCTATTCTTTCATAGAATGAGCTTCAAAACCTACATTATGCTTCAATTAAATATCTATTAGAATATATGTTCAACTAAAAAAAATATTTCTATATTAATTTTTTTATTAAATGTCTCTTAAGCCAAATACGATCTACAATCGAGTTAAAATAGATTTTAATATAGATTATTCAAATTCGATATAATAAAATCTTTTTCGACTGCTATTGAGGACACATATCCATTTTATTGCAAATGAATCGACTTTATAGGGTCCTTAGATATTATATTTGAATTGACCAAGTTAATTTGAACAACAACCTTAGTGCACCTGACCTATTTTCATATGAGCCCAACAGTAGTGAGAGAATGAAAAAACCTGCTTTAATATAGAAATAAGGGAATGCAAATAACGGAAAGACATATTCATATAATGTCACAAGTTCGAGGAAAACATACTTCGATTAATTTTAAATGAAAATTTAATTATAACCGGTCAAAGTAATGGTTATAGGAACTACACTTTGAAATCTTATTTAAAAATTTAATTATACTTCGATTAATTTTCAATTTAATTATATTTTAATTACTCTTAAATAGTTATTTAAATAAATTGTCAAAATTAAGACTCTTTGGAACATTTAAGGAATTCACAACCAATCAACCATTTTTTTCATTGATGAAATTGCATATAGTGCATTTGATTTGCTAAAAAACAATAGAACTAGATAACCAAATTTTTGTTCTACCCTATTTTCTTTAGAAATTGGTCATGAGACTAAAATCAAGAATATAAAAAGCATAAATTATGGCACCTCATAAAACGACGGTACAATTTTTTGTCCAAGATACAAGTAATCAATAATACAAAAATATCTTTTTAAATTTGCTACTAAAATTTTATCACCATTTTCTACTATCTCATGTCTCTCTTCTCTATCTCTTTATCACTCTTTTTTCACTCTCTCTCTCTCTCTCAATGCACAAATCTATCCTTTATACTATATTAAAACAAATTCTCAATTTTTATTGAATGACACATTAGACACTAATGTGTAACATCACGTATATTCCTCTGTGACACTTTCATATACTTCAACAATTTATCTCATACATTTTATTTCTCAATTTAACTTTTATATCATCATATACATATGTTGAGAACCCACACACAAAAGTTCTTCATGAAAATAATTTTAATATCTTCTCACTTCAATCAACTTTTAATACTTCTTCATTTCTAACTTTGTATATTAAGATTAGTTAATAAAAAATTACATCATATCTTATATTATCTCAAGAAATATTCTTTCAATTCCTTCTTAAACTTTGATGGAGAGTAATCTTTAGATACAAAGTTTGATCGTTTACACAACATTACATCGTTCATGGCTTCTCAATTCTTCCCCCAAATATCAATGGAAAATGTGATATTGTGTAACCTATTGGTGACTTCCACAGTTGGATCAAATCATTAATAATAAAAGACATCAAATAAATAAAAAAGAAACCAAATATCTAATAAGAAAAATCATTTGTTGTAATCACTAACGATAATGGTCACACGAAAAAGAGGGGCGGTGAAGACCTCTAGATACGAATGCACACAATATCATTTTTCAGTTGTTAAGTCATAATTTCGAGTAAGTATTTAAAAACATCAATCAACTATGAACTATACATAAAGATGATTGATTGAAACATTTAGGAGAAAAACTAATCAAAAATGAAAAAAGTGCATAAAGAAAGGAAAAGTGATTTTCAGCTAATCGATCTCGACTATATAATTAGGGTGCTTTTAATTTGTTTTCATCACTTAATTTGTTGGTTTATTTTTGCTTGGTAATTGAAGTTTTTTGCATCTATGTGTTGCAATATTGAAAGCATCTTGACTATACAATTGTTCCTGCATGTGTATTTATATCTGCCTTGTGGAATTTCAGCTAATTAATTGACTAATTCTTGGCTTTTTATGTGAAAATTATCTTGAAAATGATGAATTTAAATTAATAATGTTCTAACTTTGTTTGCTATCATTTGCTTTAATCTTGTTTATAGGTTTAAGATATGAATGCAAAGTGGTTTAATAGAGCTGAAGATATATTGAAAATGTTGGATTTTGTTCTTTGTGTCTTGCATTTTTACTGGATTGTTCTTGATGTTGTTAAATCAAGTATGTGTTTTAAACAATAAAGGAAAATTCTAGGTTGTTTCTAGTAAATTGTTTGTAATTTATTCAAATCAAATGAAATTCAATCACATGTATTCCATTTATTTTGTTTTAAAATTTAAGATATTTATAGTTAACAGAGTTTAGATGACTACTTTTAATAGGTCTTGGTAAGATACCCATAGTTTTTAAAGACCACATCAGTATGTCGCCTAGAAAAAATGTTACAAATTTTAGGTAAAATATAAACGTAAGTAATTTACGTATTTTACACTTGTCAACATATTAAGTAATAGGTGTATTTATT
>JBBPBR010000006.1:41087682-41113618 GCA_037974775.1 Cicer pinnatifidum
AACCCCTAATTTTCTTAATATTTGTAGAAAAATAAAATTTATAAATAAGCATGTAGATAGTATTCTTACTATTTGAAGAAAAAAAATAAAAAATTATAATTAAGAATGGAGATAGTAATTAAAATTAAAACGCGAACAAACACTAATTTTTCACGTTTCAAAAATATGATATTTTTTATAAATAAAAACAATAATATTATGACTCATAACATTGAAAACTAAAAAATAAAGCAAGTGTAAACACTAAATCTTAAACAATACAAACAATTATTAAATAGAGTAACTCATTCAAAAGATACTATTGAAGTTCAAAGATCTCTATCCATAGCACAAAATCAACGACAGTAAAAAAAAATTTAAAATAAAGTGAAGTACAAGCCTTTAGTACTTCAGTTCCACAAGAAAACCTCCATTGATTGCTTGTCTTGATCATGTTGAATTTAACCTACATACAAATATATTATAGAGGAGACATATGGAAGATGGGAGTTTATCTTTCATCATGTAAAATGAATAAAGTCATACATAGATAAACACACGTTCGTGAATCATATATATATATATATATATATATATATATATATATATATATATATATATATATATATATATATGTGTGGATAAACTTTCAATGCCAAAGATGCACTATTTGAAATTCATGTGGGGTCAAAATTAACTTAGGAATATATGGATTGAGAGGTTATGCTCTATGCCATATGTAAAGTGCAACACCCCTCTGGATTGTATATATTTATAGTGTGCAATCTCACGAACACAAGATGGGTGATGGCATCCTCAAGAAAACCATTGAAAGTGTAAACTCAATTAATCACTTTCTTCTCATAAAAACTAAATTCAATTTTAAGTTTCTTAAAAAGTATATGAAACACCAAAATATATATATATCCTTAAACACACACGCACATATATAACTCACAAGCGAACAAAGCTAAAAAATTGAATGTTGAAGCGTTAAACATAATAGTGAAATCAAATATAAGAGAAAACTTGTAGCCGAAAAACTACCTTTACTTGTACCCGAAAAACTTGTACCCGAAAGAGCACTTACAAACACCATTTACACAAACTCCACATTGTTTATGGGAACATCCGAAATCTAGACAATCGATGTTTGACTTACATGGTGTAGCTGTAATATATAAAATAAGAATGAAAAATATTATTGAAAAAAGATGAAGAGTTTTGTAGAATATGAAAATATGAGAATGGACTTACCACCAACATCTACTAGAAAACGAAATAGGAACACAAAAAGGATCATTGTATAAAAAATCTTGAGAGTTTTAGCCATTTTTTACTCTACCTTTGCATGCAACAAATACAAAATTTTTTGATCACTTTATATTGTGAAAAACCTCATGCTATGCTTATTTCACTTGAATAGTTTTTAGTACCACGAATGATCAAATTTGTCACTTTAACTCATGTAATCGATTACTTGACCTTAGAGTATATCTTTAATTTTTTTATTTCTTATCTATTCTTTCATATTAGAATGAGGTTCAAAACCAACATTGTGCTTAAAATACATAGCTATTAGAATATATATTCAATTAAAAAAAACATTTCTATATTTAATTTTTTATTAAATGTATTTTAAGCCAAATACGATCTACAACTGAGTTAGAATTGATTTTAATATAGATTATTTGAATTCGATATAATAAAATCTTTTTCAACCTCTATTAAGGACACTAATCCATTTTATTGCAAATGAATCGACTACATAGGGCCGTTAGAAAATATATTTAAATTAAACAAATTAATTTGAACTATAACCTTAACGCACCAGACCTTTTTACATATGAGCCAAACATTAGTGAGAGAAAGAAAAAAACAGCTTCAATATAGAAATAAGGGAATGCAAATAATGGAAAGGCATATTCAAAGATCGTCATAGGTTCGAGAAAAACGTACTTGCATTAGTCGATTAATTTGAAATGAGAACTTAATTATAATATGTAAAAGTAACGTATTGTAGGAACTACACTTTAAAATCTTATTTATATTCTATAAATACCAATTGTACAAATCATAATAAACTTACATCAATCCAAATAAACCTATTTTATTTACAGTTTATCTGCTCTTCAAATTTACTTAAATACTTATCTACATAAATTGTCAAATTTAACACTCTTTAGATCATTTAAGGGAATCACAACCGATCAACCATTTTTTTCATTGATGTAATTGCATATGGTGAATTTGATTTGCTATAAAACAATAGAACTGGACACCCAAATTTTTATTGTACCCTAATTTGTTTAGAAATTGGTCATGAGACTGGTTAGAATTGGGAGCATGAAATTGAACAAAAGAAAAAATTATGGTCCCTAAAAAAACAACTGTACAATTTTTTGTCCAAGATACAAGAAATCAAGAATACCAAAATATATTTTTAAATTTTTTACTAAAACATTATTACCATATTCTACTATCTCATGTCTCTCTCATCTCTCTCTTTGTTACTCTTTTCTCTCTCTCTCTCTCTCTCTCTCTCTCTCTCTCTCTTTCTTTATGTTGTCTAATATCCCTCTTTTTATTGTTTCATATCTCTCTCTCTCTCTCTCTTATCTCTCTTCATCTTATCTCTTTTTGCACTCATCTGTCTTTCTCCCTCATATCTCTCTCTCTCTCATGTATATCTTCCTCTATTTCATATTGATGCATCTTAGCTCTTTCTACAAACACGTTCTCTCTTATCTTTATATATCCATCTGATGTCTCTCTTTTTGAAACCTTCAACCTCTCCTTCCTTTTAGATTAAGTAATCGCAATAAACAACCATTAGCTAAATTGCCGATGAACTGTCATATTTGTTAAAGATTTTTTTAAAAAAACTCTTCATAAGATTAGAATAATTATTAAATGTCTCTTAAGAAAATCATGCATCGTCTTTTTTTCTTTAACTCATTTTTACTCATCATAGTAACAAAGACACAAAAAACTTTATGGTTATTAAAAGTCACTTAGTGTTACCAACCTTTCATTTCTTATCTGTTCGTATGTGTAGGGATTACAAAAGAGCAATTATAGTATTCAACAATGGCTAAATCATGGTAGAAATAATGTACCAATGAAAGCAACATGTATTTATGCATAAATTAAAACGCATCATATGCTACAAGTCAATGCACAAATCTATCTATTATAATATATTAAAATAAATTTTCAATTTTTATTGAATGACATATCGCACACTTTTGTGTCACATTACTTATATTCTTGTGTGAGTTTTTCATATGCTTCTACAATTTATCTTCCACATTTTATTTTAATAGAACACGTCAACTCATTTTTCCACAAAATCCAACCAAACACATCTCAAATTTCATGAGTATCAATTATGAACACGTCAAATACGACGAACACAAATCATCACAACATACCACTCAAACACATCAAATTTCATTTCCTCAAAATCATACAATAATGAGTTAAATTCATTTTCCCCCAAAACAATACTTCAACCCTAACAAAATTCTTTTCCACACAACCACATATAAGTACCTAAATGCAAACTAAAAGTTTGGAAGGAGCCCTTACCTTAACGTTAGCTTTAACGTGTGATTACGGTACCGCGAGTAAATCCGATAAAATATCCGCTCGCGACGTCGCTTCCAAAGTTAGTTCACTAGCACCGTAGAGTGGAGGTGAACCACTTTCCCTTCTATCCCTTCGCGAAACGAAGCTTAGATCTAGATGAAAGGTGGAGGTTTCTGTTTGATGGTTTGAAAATCCCTAACACCGTTTTTTTTCGTTTTCGAATCAAAGAGAAAGAATGAAGCTGAGAAATATTTGCTTTCTGACCCACCAAGCCTTGGTTCCTTTTCTTGAAGCAAAAGGAAGCAACGAAAATGGAGGTAGAAGGAAGAAGAAGAAATGGGTCACGTGGCTGGAGGAGGAAGAAGACGGAAATGTTTTTCCTTTGCTTTTCCTTCCTTCTATTTTCTTTTCTTTCTATTTCCTTTTCTTTCTTTTCTATTTCTTTTTCTTTTCCCTCCAAACAAACATATATCTATATATATAAATATATATTAATTATAACTTAACAAATATCTCAAAATATCTAGATATTTATTAAAATTACCATTTCACCCATAACCTCTCCAAACCACTTTTTGTCAAAAATATCAACTATCGTCGCAACTCAATTGACAGATACAATTTTTAGCAACTCAGGATATTTTTAACGAAACTCTCCAGAATTAAATTCTTCGTAGAAGATCCACCGCAGTTAATTTAATTTATTTATCGATGAATAATTTTAATCGGGACATCAAAATATATTTTTGGGCATTTAAGTTCACAAAATATTAATAACTTGGCTAAAAAGCCTCCGAGTTCAATACCCAAAATACACTAAAATACATAAAGTACAATTCAGAATTATGGGTCTTACATTAATACCCCCCTAAAATTAGTTTCGTCCTCGAAACTACACTTTCTTTATGTTGTCTAATATCCCTCTTTTTATTGTTTCATATATCTTTCTCTCCCTCTCTCTCTCTCTCTCTCTTATCTCTCTTCATCTTATCTCTTTTTGGACTCATCTGTCTTTCTCCCTCATATCTCTCTCTCATGTATATTTTCCTCTAATTCATATTGATGCATCTTAGCTCTTTCTACAAACAGGTTCTCTCTTATCTTTATATATCCATCTGATGTCTCTCTTTTTAAACCTTCAATCTCTCCTTCCTTTTAGATTAAGTAATCGCAATAAACAACCATTAGCTAAATTACTGATGAATTGTCATATTTGTTAATAATTTTTTAAAAAACACTTCATAAGATTAGAATAATTATTAAATGTATCTTAAGAAAATCATGCATCGTCTTTTTTTCTTTAACTCATTTTTACTCATCATAGTAAGAAAGACACATAAAACTTTATGGTTATTAAAAGTCACTTAGTGTTACCAACCTTTCATTTCTTATTCGTTCGTATGTGTAAGGATTACAAAAGAGCAATTATAGTATTCAACAATGGCTAAATCATGGTAGAAATAATGTAACAATGAAAGCAATATGTATTTATGCATAAATTAAAACGCACCATATGCTACAAGTCAATGCACAAATCTATCTATTATAATATATTAAAATAAATTCTCAATTTTTATTGAATGACATATCACACACTTTTGTGTGACATTACTTATATTCTTGTGTGAGTTTTTCATATGAAACACCAAAATATATATATATATGTATATATATATATATATATATATATATATATATATATATATATATATATATATATATATATATATATATATATATATATATATATATATATATCCTTAAACACACACGCACATATATAACTCACAAGCAAACAAAGCTACAAAATTGAATGCTGAAGCGTTAAACATAATCGTGAAATCAAATATAAGAGAAACAACATTAATGATGATGAGCAAATAAAAATAATTAAAGGCTGTCACATAACATATATTTTTTTCTACCATTACTTGTACCCGAAAGGGCACTTACAAACACCATTTACACAAAGTGTAAGATGTCCAATGGAACATCTGAAATCTTCACAATCGATGTCTGACTCACATATTTTAGCTGTTATATATAAAATAAGAATAAAAAATATTATTGAATAAAGATTAAGAGTGTTGTAGAATATGAAAATATGAGAATGGACTTACCACCAACATCGACTAGACAAAGAAATAGGAACACAAAAAGGATCATTGTATAAAAAACGTTGAGAGTTTTAGCCATTTTTTACTTTACCTTTGCATGCAACAAATACAAATTTTTTTGATCATTTTATATTGTAAAAAACCTCATGCTATGCTTATTTCAGTTGAATAGTTTTTAGTACCACGAAGGATCAAATTTGTCACTTCAACTCATGTAATCGATTACTTGACCTTAGAGTATATCTTTAATTTTTTTTATTTCTTATCTATTCTTTCATATTAGAATGAGGTTCAAAACCAACATTGTGCTTCAAATAAATAGCTATTAGAATATATATTCAATTAAAAAAAACATTTCTATATTTAATTTTTTATTAAATGTATTTTAAGCCAAATACGATCTACAACCGAGTTAGAATTGATTTTAATATAGATTATTTGAATTCGATATAATAAAATCTTTTTCAACATCTATTAAGGACACTAATCCATTTTATTGCAAATGAATCGACTACATAGGGCCGTTAGAAAATATATTTAAATTAAACAAATTAATTTGAACTACAACCTTAACACACCAGACCTTTTTACATATGAGCCAAACATTAGTGAGAGAAAGAAAAAAACAGCTTTAATAGGAACACAAAAAGGATCATTGTATAAAAAACGTTGAGAGTTTTAGCCATTTTTTTACTTTACGTTTGCATGCAACAAATACAAATTTTTTTGATCATTTTATATTGTAAAAAACCTCATGCTATGCTTATTTCAGTTGAATAGTTTTTAGTACCACGAAGGATCAAATTTGTCACTTCAACTCATGTAATCGATTACTTGACCTTAGAGTATATCTTTAATTTTTTTTTATTTCTTATCTATTCTTTCATATTAGAATGAGGTTCAAAACCAAAATTGTGCTTCAAATAAATAGCTATTAGAATATATATTCAATTAAAAAAAACATTTCTATATTTAATTTTTTATTAAATGTATTTTAAGCCAAATACGATCTACAACCGAGTTAGAATTGATTTTCATATAGATTATTTGAATTCGATATAATAAAATCTTTTTCAACATCTATTAAGGACACTAATCCATTTTATTGCAAATGAATTGACTACATAGGGCCGTTAGAAAATATATTTAAATTAAACAAATTAATTTGAACTACAACCTTAACGCACCAGACCTTTTTACATATGAACCAAACATTAGTGAGAGAAAGAAAAAAACAGCTTTAATATAGAAATAAGGGAATGCAAATAATGAAAAGGCATATTCAAAGATCGTCATAGGTTCGAGAAAAACGTACTTGCATTAGTCGATAAATTTGAAATGAGAACTTAATTATAATATATAAAAGTAACAGATTGTAGAAACTACACTTTAAAATCATATTTATATTCTATATATACCAATTGTACAAATCATAATAAACTTATATCAATCCAAATAAACCTATTTTATTTACAGTTTATCTGCTCTTCAAATTTACTTATGATATTTTCATTATTCTTAAATACTTATCTACATAAATTGTCAAATTTAACACTCTTTAGATCATTTAAGGAAATCACAACCAATCAACCATTTTTTCATTGATGTAATTGCATATGGTGAATTTGATTTGCTACAAAACAATAGAACTAGACACCCAAATTTTTTATTGTACCCTAATTTGTTTAGAAATTGGTCATGAGACTGGTTACAATAGGGAGCATGAAATTGAACAAAAGAAAAAATTATTGTCCCTAAAAAAAACAACTGTACAATTTTTTGTCCAAGATACAAGAAATCAAGAATATCAAAATATATTTTTAAATTTTCTACTAAAATATTGTTATCATTTTCTACTATCTCATGTCTCTCTCATCTCTCTCTTTGTTACTCTTTTCTCTCTCTATCTCTCTTTCTGTAACACCCCGATTTTCAAAGCGAGAGTGTATTTTTTTTTTCAAAACAAATTCATAAAACCAAGAAATAAATAAGGGAAATACCTTTGGATAAATGTTTAAGTTATAACGCGACGACATTTAAGTCAATATAATTTACATGCAGCGGAATAGTTTTTGAAATATGAATCCAAAGTATTTACACATCAAAAGTGGTACATGGAACCCATCGAAAATACAATATCATGTTGACAATATTAGTATAGGTATAGTCTTCCAATTTAAAATAAACACAATCCAAAATAAAGACATCTAGTCCCTATACGTCAACCTAATATGATCATTATACAAAAAACTATACACCCTGAGTGATCTTCCCGCGCCCTGCAAGATCCTCCAAACATAGCTCCAGTCAGGTGTGCCCAACTACATCGCCATCCACAGGGTACGAACCGGTAGGATCGTCCTGGCTCTCATCTGAGGGCAAAGCCCAAATTTCCACAATAGTTGTAAAGGGTCACCAACTGAAATTAACAATTAACACATAACATTTAAGTTTTTAAATGCACAAAATAACCTTTCAACTTAGCATGCACCTTAAAAGGGGTTTCCATATGCTAAACGTTCATATAATACTTGCCAGGTAAAATGAAATCAAATAAGGTTTTTAATCAATCAAGTAATGAATCAACTGACCAATCCATTGATGAATCAATTTGGGCAATCGATTGTAGTACTCATAATAAAAATTTCTACTGAGCATATTGATTGGGAAATCGATTTTCTTAAAGGTTTTCAGTGAAACTTGTATTCTGGGTCTAAATCAATCGATTAGGAAATCGTTTGGGAAATCGATTTCTTAAATAACTGAGACCCTGTAACTTGCCAAATCGATTTCTTAAATAGTTGAGCCCCTGTAACTTGCCAAATCGATTGGCAAATCCATTTGGTTCAATATCTTTTAACAGAATCGATTGGGAAATTGATTGTTTCTGAGGTTTTTCTCAAACTACATAACTGAATCGATCACCATTACACACAATTCCAAAACATAACACTTAGCACTTATAACACAATCATTACGACATCATGAGCTTCGAAATAGTTTTGCAATCAAACATACTATCACACAATTCTAAAACATCCATACTTGACAATTAAAACACAATCACCATGCCAACTTGAGTTTCGAAATAGTTTTGCAATCAATCACACTTGGACACAATTTCAAAACATAACACTTAACAGTTACAACGCAGTTACCACAACATCTCAAGTTCAAACGCTCAATCATAATCTTGAATCAAACACCACTCGTGTGCCAAGCACCCTAATGCCCTAATGCAATGCGTACATGCCAAAATGCATGGACTCGGAATTCCAAACCAAAACCCTCCTCGAAGGGCCGTAAATCATAATCGTACCGCCTATAACAGGCCAAAGTACTAAATTACCGAGGTGCCTTCTATCACGGGTCAGCACGATTTACCAAAAACGTAAATCGTAAATGTACCGCCTATCACAGGCCAAAGTACTATTTACCGACGTCCCACCTATCACGGGTCAGCACGATTTACCAAAATGAAATGCATGAGCATACTCTGACTCTATCCACGACAATCATTAAGTAAATGCAGATATTAAAAGATTCCTTATTTTTAATACTCATTTAACTCTAACAATTTTCACGACAATCATTAAGTAAACAAAGATATTAAGAGATTCCCCATTCTTAATACTCATTTACTCTAACGATTTTCACTGCAACATTAAGTAAACAAAGATATTAAAAGATTCCCCATTTTTAATACTCGTTTGACTCTAATGATTTTCACTGCAAACATTAAGTAAACAAAGATATTAAAATATTCCCCATTTTTAATACTCGTTTAACTCTAATGATTTTCACGACAAACATTAAGTAAAAGTAGATATTAAGAGATTCCCCATTCTTAATACTCGTTTAACTCTAATGGTTTTCAAATTCCACACACAACATACTCAAACATATTCACAAATTCAATCCACAATTCACACCAAATCACATCAATTCATTTTTCCACAAAATCCAACCAAACACATCTCAAATTTCATGAGTATCAATTATGAACACGTCAAATACGACAAACACAAATCATCACAACATACCACTCAAACCCATCAAATTTCATTTCCTCAAAATCATACAATAATGAGTTAAGTTCATTTTCCCCCAAAACAATACTTCAACCCTAACAAAATTCTTTTCCACACAACCACAAATAAGTCCCTAAATGCAAACTAAAAGTTTGGAAGGAGCCCTTACCTTAACGTTAGCTTTAACGTGCGATTACGGTACCGCGAGTAAATCCGAGAAAATTTCCGCTCGCGATGTCGCTTCCAAAGTTAGTTCACTAGCACCGTAGAGTGGAGGTGAACAACTTTCCCTTCTATCCCTTCGCGAAACGAAGCTTAGATCTAGATGAAATGTGGAGGTTTGTGTTTGACAGTTTGAAAATCCTTAACACCGTTTTTCTTCGTTTTCAAATCAAAGAGAAATAATTAAGCTGAGAAATCTTTGCTTTCTCACCCACCAAGCCTTGGTTCCTTTTCTTGAAGCAAAAGGAAGCAACGAAAATGGAGGTAGAAGGAAGAAGAAGAAATGGGTCGCGTGGCTGGAGGAGGAAGAAGATGGAAATGTTTTTCCTTTGCTTTTCCTTCCTTCTATTTTCTTTTCTTTCTATTTCCTTTTCTTTCTTTTCTATTTCTTTTTCTTTTCCCTCCAAACAAACATATATCTATATATATAAATATATATTAATTATAACTTAACAAATATCTCAAAATATCTAGATATTTATTAAAATTACCATTTCACCCATAACCTCTCCAAACCACTTTTTGTCAAAAATATCTACTATCGTCGCAACTCAATTGACAGATACAATTTTTAGCAACTCGGGATATTTTTAACAAAACTCTCAAGAATTAAATTCTTCGTAGAAGATCCACCGCAGTTAATTTAATATATTTATCGACGAATAATTTTAATCGGGGCATCAAAATATATTTTTGGGCATTTAAGCTCACAAAATATTAATAACTTGGCTAAAAAGCCTCCGAGTTCAATACCCAAAATACACTAAAATACATAAAGTACAATTCAGAATTATGGGTCTTACATTACTACCCCCCTAAAATTAGTTTCGTCCTCCAAACTATGCGTCGATAAATAACTATGGGTGTTGTTCTCTCATATTGCTCTCCAGTTCCCAAGTCGCATCTCCAGTAATTGGGTTCCAAATCACCTTGACCAACGAAACATCCTTGGTCCTCAATCGCTTAATCTTCCTGTCATCAATTCTCACAGGTGGTACTTCGAATGACAAGTTATCCTTTAGTTGGATTGTGTCTGGTTCGATCACATGAGATGGATCTGTAAGATATTTCCTCAACTGTGACACATGAAACACGTCATGAATATTGGACAGTATCGGAGGCAATGCAATCCAATAAGCAACTGGCCCAATTCGTGCAGAAATCTGATATGGTCCAATGAATTTCGGAGTCAACTTCTTCGATTTCAAGGCTCTACCAACTCCAGTAGTAGGCATGACTCTTAGAAATACATGGTCACCCTGTTCGAATTCTAAAAGTCTGCGACGCTTGTCCGCTTAACTCTTCTGACGATCTTGTGAAGTCTTCATTTTCTCCTTGATCTTCCTTACCTTAGATGTAGTCTGTTGCACCATCTCTGGTCCGATAATCATACTTTCACCGTCCTTATACCAACACAAGGGCGTTTGACACTTGCGCCCATATAAAGCCTCGTATGGTGCCATTCCAATACTTGCGTGGAAACTATTGTTGTAGGTGAACTCAATCAACGGAAGTACATCATCCCAACTTCCTCTATCATCTAATACACATGTTCTCAATAGATCTTCCAGGGACTGATTTGTCCTTTCAGTCTGTCCGTCCGTTTGTGGATGGTAAGCTGAACTCAATCGTAGTTCATCCCAACTTCCTCTCTTTTTAAACCTTTAATCTCTCCTTTCTTTTAGATTAAGTAATCGCAATAAACAACCATTAGCTAAATTACCGATGAACTGTCATATTTGTTAATAATTTTTTAAAAAAATCTTCATAAGATTAGAATAATTATTAAATGTATCTTAAGAAAATCATGCATCGTCTTTTTTTCTTTAACTCATTTTTACTCATCATAGTAAGAAAGACACATAAAACTTTATGGTTATTAAAAGTCACTTAGTGTTACCAACCTTTCATTTCTTATCCGTTCGTATGTGTAGGGATTACAAAATAGCAATTATAGTATTCAACAATGGCTAAATCATGGTAGAAATAATGTACCAATGAAAGCAACATGTATTTATGTATAAATTAAAACGCACCATATGCTACAAGTCAATGCACAAATCTATCTAACTTTTGTGTCACATTACTTATATTCTTGTGTGAGTTTTTCATATGCTTCTACAATTTATCTTCAACATTTTATTTCTCAGTTTAAATTTTTCATCATCATATAAATATTTTGAGAACCCACACACAAAATTTCTTCATGAAAACTATTTTACTATTGAAGCTTCTCATAAAAATAATTTTACTATTTTCACACTTCAATGAACTTTTAATACTTCTTCATTTCTAACATTGTATATTCAGATTAGTTGGGAAAAAATTACATCAAATTTTATATTATCTCAAGAATTATTCTTTCAATTCCTTCTTAAACATTGACAGAGAGTACTCTTTAGATATAAAGTTTTGTCGTTTACACAACATTACATCATTCATGACTTCTCAATTCTCCCCCAAGTATCTATGGAAAATTTTAGATTGTGTAACCTATTGGTGACTTCCTCAGTTGAGTCAAATCATTAATATTAAAATACATAAAATAAACAAATAAGAAACCAAATATCTAATAAGAAAAGTAATTTGTTGTAATCACTAACGATAATGGTCTCGCGAAAAAGAGGGGTGGTGAAGACCTCTAGATAGGAATGAACATAATATCATTTTTCAGTTGTTAAGACATAATTTCGAGTAAGTATTGAAGAACATCAATAAACTATGAACTATACATACCGACGTTTGATTGAAACATTTAGGAGAAAAACTATTCATAAATAAAAAAGAGTGCATAAAGAAAGGATAAGTTATTTTTAAGCAAATGGATCTCGACTGTACAATTAGGGTGCTTTTAATTTGTTTTCATCACTTAATTTGTTGGTTTATTTATTATCGGTAATTGAAGTTTTGTGCATCTCTGGGCTGCCATATTGAAAGCATCTCGACTATACAATTGTTCATGCATGTGTATTTATATCTTCCTTGTGGAATTTCTACTAATTATTTGACTAATTCTTGCCTTTTTATGTGAAAATTATCTTGAAAATGATGAATTTAAATTAATAATGTTCTAACTTTGTTTACTATCATTTGCTTTAATTTTATTTATAGGTTTAAGATATGAATGCAAAGTGGTTTAATAGAGCTGAAGATATACTGAAAATGTTGGGTTTTGTTCTTTGTGTCTTGCCTTTTTTCTTGGATTGTTCTTGATGTTGTTAAATCAAGTGCGTGTTTTAAATAATAAAGGAAAATTCTAGGTTGTTTCTAGTAAATTGTATGTAAGTTATTCAAATCAAATGAAATTCAATCACATATATTCCATTTATTTTGTTTTTAAATTTAAGTTTTTTATAGTTAATAGAGTTTAGATGACTACTTTTAATAGGTCTTGGTAAGATACCCATAATTTTTTAAAGACCACATCGGTGTGTCACCTAAAAAAATGTAACAAATTTTAGGTAAAATATAAATGTAAGTAATTTACGTATTTTGCACTTGTGAACATACTAAGTAATAGGTGTATTTATTTATTTTTATTTTATTAAATATAAATTTTCTAATTAATAGTTGTAATTAAAATAAAAAATACGAACAAACACTAATTTTTCACGTTTCAAAAATATGATATTTTTTATAAATAAAAACAATAATATTATAACTCATAACATTGAAAACTAAAAAATAAAGAGAGTGTCTAAATCTTAAACTATACAAACAATTATTAAATAGAGTAACTAATTCAAAAGATACTATTGAAGTTCAAAGATCTCTATCCATAGCACAAAATCAACGACAGTAAAAAAAATTCTTAAAATAAAGTGAAGTACAAGCCTTTAGTATTTCAGTTCCACAAGAAAACCTCCATTGATTGCTTGTCTTGATCATGTTGAATTTAACCTACATACAAATATATTATAGAGGAGACATAAGGAAGATGCGAGTTTATCTTTCATCATGTAAAATGAATAAAGTCATACATAGATTAACACACGTTCGTGTATATATATATATATGGATAAACTTTCAATGCCAAAAGATGCACTATTTGAAATTCATGTGGGGTCAAAATTAACTTAGGAAAATATGGATTGAGAGGTTATGCTCTATACCATATGTAAAGTGCAATGCAACACCCCTCTGGATTGTATATATATATAAACACACACGCACATATATAACTTTTATTTATATTTGTTCGACATGTTAATATTTGCTCTTAATTTTTTGTTTTATGTTTTTGAAAAATTATATTTAAAACTATATTGATTATATTAAAATAAATCAATCAAATAATGATCTTTAATATATTCCACTTTATTAATTAGTGATTCTCTGTGTCATGTAAGTGAAATATATTTATTCATTAGTGAAAAATTGTCAAAAAGAAAATTTTTTTGCCTTTGAAACAATGGAACAATTGCGCCACTTTCAATTTGTTTTTAAAAATTTAGATTTTGACAAAATATTTTATTTAAGTACTTGGGTGGTTTGTCAATGGTTTTATTTCTCATAGTCATTTTTCAGAGTGAAAAATTATAAATCGGATTATTTCTATCTTGAAAAATGGTATTTAAGCTAGTTGTTTGTAATTCTTCTTCTAAAAACGAATGCAATGTCAATTAAGGTGGTTGACAGTAATTTTTAGATGAAAGTTGAATTATGTGATGTGATGCTATTATGATTAAGTATCATCAAAGATAGTTGTGAGAGTTTAGAATTAGATTTAAGCCAGTAATTTTTCGTGTTAAGAAATTTTAGAGATTTATATATAATTGAGAGAGTATATTAATTAAATGATGAAGGACAG
The DNA here is from genome assembly GCA_037974775.1 of Cicer pinnatifidum. Classification (NCBI taxonomy): domain Eukaryota; kingdom Viridiplantae; phylum Streptophyta; class Magnoliopsida; order Fabales; family Fabaceae; genus Cicer; species Cicer pinnatifidum. Next base: position 41,102,433 of record JBBPBR010000006.1, read on the forward strand.
TAACTCCCCTCTCCTTTAAATATGAGAACCCCCTAACTCCCCTCTTCCTTCTCTCTAAACACCCAAACCCTAATTTTTCATCTCAATTTTTTAACTTCCAAAAAACCTCAAATCAAAAAAGTTTGAATTACAAAAGTGCTCTACTACTCTGGGGACATATATTAGACTAAGGAACTCTCCCTTTTCCCTATCTAAAAACCATAAACCCTCTGCATAAGACGGTGGGATGATTTTTTTAATTTTGGTTATTATTGAAGAGTATATATATGTGAAATTAGTACTTTGATTAAACCAACTTTGACATAGCACTTTCAACAAGCACATAACATGTCATCAAACCAAGTTTGACATAGCACTTTCAACAAACACATAACATGTCAGACCTAAAATTGAAATTTCAGAATGGAAATAGAAATTTATTTACTTAATCATTCTCAAAATGAAAATAAACCCTAACACACCCTAAAGATATTTTAGTTGGGGTTCCATGTTATGTTATAAAATTTTTGAAGGAGATAAGAAATTCCTCAATGTAATCTTTATCTCTACCCCATTGTAGTAAACCCTAACCATCTCTCCTTCAAAGTTCTTCTATTTTACTTTCAATTTATCAACTATTCACTTATGTAATTCTTAATTCTCTACATCAATTGTATAAATTAAAAATATGAAACTTTTAAGGAATGTGCAACAAAGGAACAATTTTTTCCTTGACGCCTCTGCTTATAGAATAAGTAATCACAGTAAATAGCAATTAGTTAAATTAATTGATGAGCTTTCAAGTTCGTCAATAGTAGTTACAAGTAACCCTTCCTAAAATTAGAATAATTACTAAACGTCTTTATGAGGAAAATTATGCATCATCTTTGTGGTCATTTACTGTTACCAGACTTTCATTTTTTAGTCCTTCAAGTTATATCGGGGAAGGATTCCAAACGAGCAATTATAGTATTAAACAATGACAAAATCTTTGTGAAAATAATACACCAAATATCATTTTAAAATCACACTCAAAACTGAGATATTTTGGCATCACTATTAAATTGTACGATAGTTTAGGTTTTGGATCAATCCAAAGTCTGGAAGGACCTATAAAGGGTTATAGTAATTTCAACAAATGTATCTAATAATTGCAACTAATAAAACTGTAAACTATTGAATGTCAAAGACAATAATTACGTATTAATGCTAATTCAAATATGAAATAACAATATTGAAAAAGAAATTAGGTTTGTCTGAATATTTGTCACGAAATTATTACCAAAAGAAAAATAAGTTCCTTTTAAGAGATAATAATAAAAGAGTTAGGGATGATGAAGAGTGAAAAACATAAAAAATTGGGGATTTAAAATGTGTTACGTTTTAAAAAAATTCCTTAAAAATAAATGCTAAAAATTTAAAATATAGCAAGAGAAAATAAAGTGATAGAAAAGAGAAATAGTAAATCAATTTATCTTAGATAACGAGCAACAAGGTAGCAATACACACTACTTTATTATTCAAACAATGTGATATACTTGCTAAATAGTTGTCAATACGCACTACTAACATTTCATAGTTACTTTTAATCCATAAAAGTGAAATATAAGGACTATTTTTCTACAATATCTATGTATCTTAAATGCACTTTTTTATTCGAAAATTTTAAATTGTGTGATTTTGACTCTATTTTGGTAAATAATTTTTGACTTTCAATTACCCATTTTTGATTTTATAATTCCCTTACTTTATTTTTTCGCTGATGTGAATTTTTATTAACACATATCGAATTGTTATTTGGTTTTGAGGAATTGGTGGAAGTAGATGTAGTGTTGGATGGGAGACGTGTTAAATGTACTTAAAGTGATTTTTAGTTAGCTAGGGATGTTAGAATACAATTAAAAGTAGATAAGAAATTTATAATTCTATTTTGACAGTTAGTGCTCAAACTGATATAAATTTGTAAATTGGAGAACATTTTCTAGATGCATTTAATCAATCTCCATTTTTGAAACATTCTGTTTTCTTCTCTCTTCTTCTCAACTTTAATTCCTCTCAACTATACAACCTGTTCTAATAATTGACATCAAGAGCTTGGGTTATAAACATTGGGAAACATGAGTGCAAGTGTGAGGGGATTCAAAAAATGGGAAACACAAGTGTAGGTCAAAGAAAGAAAGAAGACATAGATGAAGGATGGACAATACGAACTATTGCAGATGGAAGAAGATTAAGTTGTGGCAGATTACTTCAATTAGGTGCAGGTTGTTGTTAATCATATGAGAACCAAACGTGAATGGATGATTAAGTGGTGGTTATTGAAAGTAACCTTAGAACATTAACTCAAAGGTATGATCATCTTGTGGTGGCCATTGAAGAATCAAAGGATCTTGATAAGATGGAGGTGGAAGATTTTCAAGGCTCTCTTGAAGCTCGTGAACTAAGAGTAAGAGAAATGTGTGCAACAAACTCAACATCTCAAGTGCACGCCCAAGTTAGCAAGAAGACCAACCAAGGTTATGTGAAACACAAGAAAGGCAATGGTAAATTAAAGTGGTACAAGAAGTATGACTCTGGTGAAGGGACTGGTGATTCTAATAAAGGGACTGGAAATTCAAGAAATCAGAACACAAGTGATAACAACAACAAGAATTTGAAAGACAAGAAGAAATTCAACAAAAAAAGGGATCTAATGTTACAATTGTCAAAAATGGGAGAATTTTACGAATGAATGTTGTGACACCTTAAACTCCAAAATAATATATATTAATTATTACAAGAATTTTTAAATTTAATTCGCAACAGATAAAGAAAATCTATTTTTTTTTTTGAAATAAAACTTTTATATAAAATTTAGGATCTCACATTTCTCAAAATTTAAACTTTTCCTTTTATAAAAGAGTAGGGTTTTCATAAAAGAGTTGTTTCTAATTAAATAAATAAAATACAACTTAAGACTCCCATTTCCGGTATCACCTATCAGAGTGGGCTTCTCCCAAACATGAACTTCAAGACTCATTAACCCATAATAATTGTTATTTCGCAAACGTAAGGTCAAGTCAGTCAAATACAAACAACGAAGGATGTGAGTTTTGAGATCATGTTAATAGTATAGTATAAATAAGAAGAACACGCAAACAATCATAATAGACCGTATCATAATCACATAACAATATATTAAAATATTTAAATAGTATCATATTATAACATAAGTCACTCAAGTAAAATAATCATCTCATTATAATATGCATCAAATCATCTAATAGTAATTATTATTACATTTGAAACACATCAATCACAAGGAAATGCAATGCTACGCATGAGCTTAGACTCTACTTCACAATGTGGTACCATTATAACTGAAGTACTTGGGGTTACTTTAATATTCTCATCACAAATTAATATTAATCATACCTCATAACCTAAACTTATTAAAATTTATAACATCACAATTATCAAGCATACATCATCATCACCACATAAAATTATCACAATGCATTCATTTTTTATCATCACATCACATAAACACATTTAATCAAACATATACATAAAATTCATTCGATATTCAATATCACAATATTATCAAATATCACACATTTAACAAAATTAAATCAAATATCAAAATAATATCAAATACCACACATTTAATGAAGTTAAATTAATCAACACCTTCTAAATATTTGTATTCCACATTTTAATTTTTCAATTCCCATATTTTTCAAATTAATTAATTAATCACTTAAAGAGCTACTGACGTACGTAGCGAGCCCCAGATGAATTGTTTGGAAATACAGTTTTTTCGTTCATCTAACAATATATTATACTGATGAAGTCAAACGCTCTCTAACCCGTTACCTTATTTTGACGCTTTCACACACAAATATGATTCCACGAGCAAATTGTCTTTGTTCTTTGACTCTTTGTCCTTCAATCGATCTAACTCGACAGTTTATGGGTAAACATCAAAATAAATTACGAGAAGATACTATAAAAACTAAATTTGCTATTCGATCAAGGAAAATTACCATAAATCATAAACCCAATTTGTGGATAATATAGCCACTTTTCACACGGTTGTTTTGGCGTTGGTTTCACTCAAATCGGACGTACGGTGAAGGAGAGCGGTGCAAAATAACGAATTCTACAAATGAAGAAGTCGGGTATTTTAGAGAGAAATTGGGGTTTTTAAAATCTAGAAAATTGTGTTTAATTGACTAGCTAAATGAGTAAAACAACATATAGAAATTTAGACGAAAACATATAAACTTTTTTGGAACTGTTATCGACTACCAGTGCCAAACGATAGTTTAATTTGTTGTGTTTCCTAATTTCCTCATTCTTCCAAGCCACTGGCGTAGCATCATTCCGATTAGTCACATAAAATACACTTCCAAAGGCCATTTAATCTTCAAAATTATAACTATGTTTTTTTTAAAATAGTCTCATAAAATTACTACCATAGTTAGATAATAGTCAAAATAATAAAAATAAATAAATATAACATCAACATTTTATATTAATTACTAAATCATAATAAATATATATAAAATCACAATGTCATAATAAGTATATTAAAATAAAGGAAATCAAACATGATAATACTAATATCTCAAAATAATTATTTGTAAAATAAAAGTTTAAAATAATATATATTTAGAATTAATTATATATAATTAAGTGAACATTTAATATTAATCAAACGCATAAGAAAACGTCACATTAATTACCAACTCACATATAAACATAGAATCGTCTAAATCTTATTCTCTAAAATATTTACACTAAAATGCTATTGTTTTAAGGAAAATATATAAAATAATAAAATATAGTATTTATTATTTATATCCCTCATTTATTCAAATATGTACAAGATTAACACATAATAGAAAATACACATATAAAGAAAATTAATCATAAAAATAATCAACATGTATTCTAAACCAATTTTAGCACCAATTTAGTTATCTAAAATCATATTTAATTAGTAAAATAATTTATTATCAAATTTGGGGTGTTACATATCAAACTAGCACATCATAAAAAGCATCCATATAACAAAAATTAGTCACAAAATTTATCAACATATATTCTAAAATAATTTTAATCATCAAATTAATTATTTAAAATCTTATTCAATTAATAATATAGTTTATTATAAAATTTAGGGTGTTACAAATGCAGATCCAAGAAAGTTCAAAGAGAGGATGATGAAGTTGAGGACACAAGTTTAGATGATGTGTTATTAATGGCTACAACAAAATCAGATGATAACTGCACAGAGTAGTGGTATCTTGACATAGGCAGCTCTAATCTTAAAGTGCTTAGAACACTTGGAGGTGGTGATTATCAATTCCACGAGTTCCATGAATTTTGTGACATAGAGGGAATGATTCATGAAGTGACTACACCATATACACCACAACATAATGGAGCTGTAAAAACGAGGAAGATAACCATTCTTAATATGGCAAGAAGCATTTTGAAGGGAGAAAAATGCCTCACAAATTTTGGGGGAAAGAATTTTCAACAGCAATATACATTTTGAATAGGTGTCCAACCAAGAGATTGGGCACTATGACACTTGAAGAAGCCTGGACTGGAAGAAAGCTAGATGTGAATCATATGAGAGTGTTTGTGTCATTGTGCTTCAAGCATGTGCTAGCTTAAAATAGAAGGAAGCTTGATGACAGGTTTATTCTCGGCAGACATCTGTACAAAAGCACTGCCTCAAGAAATTTAACACCCCCACGTCGCATCAAAAAGTGGTATAAGTCTTCTAAATTAAAATAAATACATCCACAAAAGAAAGACAACTAGCCCTATACAACCATCTAATTTGATCATGCTACAAAAACTATACAACCCAGGTGATCTCCACACGCCCTGCAAGATCCCTCTAACACAACATCGATCAGGTATTACTAACTACTTTTTCATCTCCAGGGTACTAACCGGTAGGATGATCCTGGTTCTCATTTGAGGGCAAAGCCCAGATTTCCACAATAATTGTAAAGGGTCACCAACCGAAATTAATAAATATCACATAACATTTAAATTTCAAATGAACAAAATAACCTTTCAACTTAGCATACTCCTTGAAAGGTGTTTTCATATGCCAAACATGCATAATCAAAGTGGAAAAATGAAGTTTTTAACAAAACTGCACTGTCGTATTCAAATACATCATCCTTGTATTCGAATACAGTGCTAATACATAAGTCAGTAGAAAAATCAAGACAATTGTATACGACTATAGCATCCTTGTATTCGAATACAATGTTACTTCATGAGTAAGTAGCAAAATCAGCACAACTGTATTCGACTACAACATCCTTGTAGTCGAATACAAGTGTGAAATCAGTGAAAAATCATTCAGAACTGTATTCGACTACCTCCTGGCGTAGCCGAATACAAGTGTTGAGTCAATAGAAAAACTCACTTAAATGTATTCGAATAGAAGTACCTCATATTCGAATACAACTGCAGAATAATGCAGATTTCAGTTTCGCAATCAATCAACACTTACACACAAATCCAAACGATCACACTTACCATTTACAGGACAATCACAAACAACGACTGAGTATGTATATACAATCATCACAATATATCAAACATGACTCGTGTGCCAAGCACCCTAATGCAATGCGTATATGCAAAAATGCTTGATTCCAGAATTTCAACCAAAACCCTTGTCGAAGAGGCGTAAATCATAATTGTACTGCCTATCACAGGCCTTGCACTAATTACCAAGATGCCACCCATCACAGGCCCGCATGATTTACTAAAGTGTCACCTATCACAGGCCCGCATGATTTACTAAAGTGTCACCTATCACAGGCCTTACACTATTTTCTAAAGTGCAATCGCTCACAGATAAGCACGTTTTAGAGTGCAATCTCTCACAAATTAGCACGACGCGATAATCCCTGTAAGGATAAGTTAAACCAACAAATCACATGACATCATCTTGTGGCCCATCCGGTCACCACTATCACCATGGCCCATCCGGCCACCATGTACTATGAAATGCATGAGCATACTCTGACTCTTTTCACCACAACCATTAAGTAAATGCAGCTATTAAAAGATTCCCTATTTTTTATACTCATTTAACACTAATAATTTTCAAATACAACACAAAGCATACTTAAGCATTTTTTTTCACCACCACACATCAAATTTAATCCACAATTTACATTAAATTATATCAATTCAAATTCCACAAAATCCACACCAAGTTCAATCATCAATCACCCATAAATTTCCACATTTCAAACATAAATCACGCCAAATTAATTTTCACAAACCACACCTCAAACATCTCAAATTTAATTTCCTCAAAACACACATAAATGAATTAAATTCCTTTCCATAAAATCACACATCAACTTCACCAAATTCCAACTCCACAAATACACATATAGCATCCTATATGGAGGGAGCCCTTACCTCTATTGTAGCTTTAACAAGCGATTACGGCATCGCGATTAATTCTAATAAAATATCTGCTCGCGTCATTGCTTCGAAAACTAGCTCACTAGCACCGCAGCGTGTCAAGGAGCAACTTTCCCTTATGTCATTTCTCGCAAGGAAGCTTAGATCTAGGAGGAAAGTAAGGATTTGTGTTTGACGATTTTGAAAACCACTAACACAGTTTCTTTGTTTTTGAAACATAGAAGAAGAAGGAAGAAATTCGCAAGGCAGCTAGGAAATCTTTTCTTTCTCACCCACCAAAACTTTGGTTTCTCTTCTTAAGGCAAAAGAAAGCAAAAGAAAGGAAAAGGAAGTAGATGAACTCACGAGGCAGAGAAAGAAAGAAAAGGAAGACGTTTGCAAGGCAGAGGAAAATGTTTTTGTTTCTTTCCTTTTACTAGCCTTGCTTTCACACATATACATATTACAAACTTAATAAATAATATATATATATATATACTAACTCACCAAACAATATATATATATATATATAAAATTAAACTAATCCAAATAATATCTAAATACTATTACACCACATCAGTTCACTCACATCTCAAACTATTTTGATTAAAATATTTACTCTCGTCGAGCTAAATGCCTCAACAATTCAACACAAAGAAATACTAAAATTGCATAAATTAGTAATTAAAACTAAGGGTCAACAGGGCTGAACAAATGGTGTTGTTGGTTTATGATGCAACTGGAGCTTACAAATTGTATGATCCAAACAAGAACAAGGTGGTGATAAGTAGAGGTATATTGGTGGATGAATCAAGAGGATGGGACTGGAAAATGAGTGAAGCCAGCTCAAGTAGTGCAACCAGCCCATACATACCAGCTGACTCCATCAGTCCAACCAACAATGCATAAGTAGTGGAACCTGATGAAGGCCAACCAACATGAATAGCTAGTCAACCAGTTCTTGAATATGTGAGAAGGTTTGAAAGAGTTAGGCAGCCTTCAGTGATATTGCAACCATATGAAGTAACATTTGACTCAGTCATCAATGCAGATTGAGAATTAATTCATTTTGCTTTGTTGGATGAATCAGAATTAGTAACTAGTGAAGAGGCATTAAGTGATCCTAGATGGAGATTAGCGTTGGATGATGAGCTCAAAGCAATAGAGAAGAAATAGACTTCGGAGTGGATGACCCTTCGAGTAAATAAGAGATTAATTGATGTGAAATGGGTATATAAACTCAAATTGACGCCTGGTGGAGAGGTTGTTAGGTACATGGCCAGACTTGTAGTACATGGATTCTTGTAGAAGCATGGACTAGACTATCATGAGGTGTTTTCCCAAGTAGCTAGAATTGAAACAGTGAGGATGGTAGTCACAATGGCCAATTACAAAGGTTGGTCTATGGCTCACTAAAGAAGAAGTGTATGTAAAGTACCCACCAGGATATGTGAAAATAGGAAAAGAATACAGTGTGTACAAGCTAAACAAAGCTCTACATGGCTAGAAGCAAGCCCCTAGGGCCTGAAACAAGAGGATTTACATATTCATTATAGAGGATAATTTTGAAAAATTTGTGAATAATCATGTAGTGTGTGTGCAAAAGGCATCAACATCACCTGTATTATTGATATGCCTTTATTTGGACGACTTGCTAGTGATTGGAAGTGGTGAAGCACAAATTTAGAAGTTCAAGATAAGAATGGAGAATGAGTTTGAGATGTCCGATCTAGGCATGCTATCATATTTCCTTGGCATTGAGTATGAAACCAGGAAAAATGGAATTTTTATGCATCAAAAGAAGTATGCAAATGATGTATTGAAAATATTCATAATGCTAGATTGCAATGGAACTAGTACCCCAGCAGAAGCAGGGCTAGTACTGTCCAAGGAGTGTAATAAGGAGATGATTGACCCAACAATCTTCAAGGAAATTGTAGGATCCTTGAGGTAATTGTGTATCACAAGGCCATATATTGTATATAGTATTCATCCAGTTAATAGATACATGAAGAAGCCTAGGACATCACACTATATGGCTGCAAAAAGGATTTTGAGATACATCAATGGAACCATTGAGCTTGGCCTATTGTATCCCTCAATTCGAATAGAGATGAAGCTGAACTTGTTGGTTTTACTAATGCATATTGGTGTAGAGATAAGGATGACAGAAAGAGTGTCACGGGCTATGTGTTCATGATCAATAACTCGCCAATCTCATGGTGTTTGAAGAAGCAAAGCATTGTAGCCTTGTCCACATGTGAAGTTGAATATGTGGATGCATCAATTGCAACTTGCCAAGCTATATGGTTGGCTGAATTAATGACATAATTGGGTCTAAGAATTAATGAAGCAGTAAAGTTGAAGATAAACATCAAATCAATAGCAAGACATCCAAGTGTTTATGGAAGGAGCAAACACATATAAACAAGGTTTTATTTCCTAAGAGATCAAGTGATGAAAGGCAAGATAAAGCTAGATCAATGCAGTATCAATGATCAAAAGGTGAAGAACAATCTTGGATTAACATTAATTGAATCACTTTGAATTAGGGAGCATGTTAAATGTAATTAAAGTGATTTGTAGTTAATTAGGGATGTTAGAATACATTTAGAAATAGTTAAGAAGGTTAGATTATGTTTTGACACTTACTACTTAATTCCATTTTCTAAACATTCTATTTTCTTATCTCTTCTTCTCGATTTCAATTCTTCTCAATTATACAACCTGTCCTAACAAAATAGTGTGACGAGGAAATGCAATGTGTTTGGTTTTGGTGATGGAGGATTGAGGAAGGGTTGTATTGTTTTTTCAGGTTTTTATTTATTTATTTCTGGTTTTGTAACGAGGGACATGGAAATGGATTAATGCAATATAATTTGAGATAGAAAAGAGAAGTTTATTTTCTATTGTTTCTATAATGTATGTTTATAAAAGATGTAAATTAATTAGACTATTTTTATGGGTTTTATGTTTTTATTAATTCAAATAATTAATTTAAAACTTAGGTGAATAAGAATTAATAACATGTAAATCAAAATTAACATTAGCTAAATTTAGTCAAAATTAGACCAAGGATTAAGAATAAAAACAACATAAAATTGCAGGTCAAAATCTCTAAAGAAGATATGGGATGAAATCGCTCAATTTTAAAGTTTAGAAAAAAGTATATTTGAATTTAACTATTTTCCTATATGAGTCATTTTCTTGTATTTTATCCATATTTTTCCGCATCCTATTAAAATTTCTCAACAGATTATCAACTCACCATCGCCAAATTCAATTCACGAAAACTTTGCAATGAATATTTTACGTTGAGTGTTTTTCATAAGAATGTACTTCTTATATTAATATTATAAATGATATTAATCAATTTCTTTGAATTATCATCAATTAATTTTTTTTATAAGTAAAAAATTTATTAAAAATGAGTACAAGAAATATTAATCAAACTTATACATCATACCAACATATACAAATTAAATTAGCAGCAACCCTAACAAATAAAGTGCATGTTTTAACTAATAAAGGAAAATTCAAGGTTAATTCTAGTAAATTGTAGGTAAGTTATTCAAGTGAAATGAAAATCAATCACATACATTCCATTTATTTTGTTTTAAAATTTAGATTTGATATAGTTAATAGAGTTTAGACGACTCATTTTAATTGGTCTTGGAAACATACCCATAATATTTTAAAGACAATATTACAATTTTTAGGTGAAATAAAAATATAAATAATATACGCACTTTGCATTTGTCAACGTACTA
>JBBPBR010000006.1:41137458-41148661 GCA_037974775.1 Cicer pinnatifidum
TTTATTGAATTTAATGATTAATAATATAAATTATTACTATTAGTAAATGACTAATAATATTATAAAATAATTTATAAATTTATTATAAAATAACTTATAAAATAATTTGATAATAATATAAATTATATATTATTATCAAATTGTAAAATAATTTACAAATTATAAATATATTATAAATAATTGTAAAAGAATTTTATAATAATTTATAAATTTATTATAAAATAACTTATAAAATAATTTGATAATAATATAGATTATAAATTATTATCAAATTGTAAAATAATTTATAAATTATAAATAATTGTAAAATAATTTTATAATTTATAAATTTATTATAAAATAATATTATCAAATAGATTTTGGTGGTATGAAAGAAATTGTGGAAGAAAGAAGAAAAATAGAGTAGAATTAAAGGAGATTAGGTATTGAGAGTATAATTGAGAAGGGAGAAAGGATGAGAGGTCCACATCAGCTTTTTGGCTGATGTGGGAAATATTTGTATAGGTGACATATTTGAGGGTGAGGTGGCATTCGGAGATGAGGTGAGGTGGCATTCGGAGATGAGATGAGATTCGGAGGGTCTGGTTTAAATATATATAATAGATTTTTGAGAGAATCAAGATGATAAAAAATGTCTTAATTGATTTTAATTAATAGTATGAGTTGAATTGTGTGTGGTAATGACATGTTATTTGGAAACATCACCCCACCAACATAATGAGTTATAAAAATCAGTAACATAGAACAAGAAAAATAGTTTTAAGATGTTCTCAACTATACTTAGAATGATATGTATGGAAAATTCTTCTCGTCAAAAACTTCTAAACTCAAATGTAACATAATAAAATTAAACTCGTAATTCCGATATTCAGATGAATCATATATGTAACCTAACATAAATTTATATAATAACGGTCAAAATCTTTTAAAAACCCATATACTAGATTGCTCAAACGTAAGTCACCTGAGTGATACTAGTCAATAATAAGGTAAGTTAGAAGTCATGGCCACAAGAAGTGTTCTATTTGTTCTTCCCATACTTATTCCTCTTTTTCTGAAAGAATTCAGTCTGCTCATCATAAAATATTTATTTAGGTAGCTGAAACCAAACCAAACCAAAACAATAAATAAAACACTTAAAATATAGTTCCAAACTAAGTTAAATTTGCTCATGGAATATGAGACAAAAAGGAACTAATTCCTTGATTGGAAAATTCGCTCAACGAATTTAAATTGCCTTAGAAAATTTGACATGATACAAAATTATGTTTTTTTTTATTGATTTTTAGCATAATTATTTTCCATTTCAACTCTAAAATCCCCCTTTAATCGTCAATCAAATTAATCAAAAGTTATAAAAAAACTCATACCAAAATATCTCGAAAGCACAAGACTCCACAACATGCATTTCATCAAACCAACTTTGACATACCATTTTCAACAAACACATAATATGTCAGACCTAAAATTGAAATTTCAAAATGAAAATAGAAATTTATTTACTTAATCATTCTCAAAATAAAGATAAAATCCTAACACACCCTAAAGATATTTTAGTTGGGGTTCTATGTTAAGTTAGAAACTTTTTTAAGGAGATAAGAAATTCTCAATGTAATCTTTATCTCTACCCCATTGTGGTAAACCCTAACCTTCTTTGCTTCAAAGTTCTCTTCTTTCTACCTCTTTTCTTCCTTCAAACACTTCTTCTTTTATCTTTTTCTCACAACTTGCAAATACAAGAAGGAAGGATAATGATTATATTGTTTTTCTTTCTCATTATGCTTAGGTGAAAGATGAGGTCAAATATAATGTTAGTGAGTAAAGAGGAGAAGTGGAGTATGATGTGGTCTACTACAAGATGGAAAAAATAGTAGTATGCATGTGGTTCTATTGGGATTAAGGATGTAAATATGAGGTGTGGGAATAGATTGGTGGCCTGGAGACATAAGAAGGAGTGAGGGAATGAGAATAAGTGTATAGTAGTTCTGAGAAGTGTACTACTAAGATTTGAAATAAAAATACAAATAAGAGTAATAATAAAATGTTGAAAGTAGCAATAGTTGATCACAAAAATACAAAAATTTGGGATGTCACTGAGATTAGAAGTGTGGGACAAGTTAGGAGGTAATTAAGCTCTTAGGGACTTACTTATGATTGAGTCATAAGATTGGAATAAAGATTTTTGTATGAGCGCGATTTTAGCTATGCTTTATTGAGATAACGATACTTGTTAATGAAGTTAACATAAGTAAAGACTCTTCCAATTTTCTAGTATCACATGTAGGTTGTACTTGTTATTGATTTTGTTAAATTATTTGTACACGACTTAATGTATGTATTTGTTGATGTTTTAATTGAAATTGTGTGATTGGCGTGTTGATGTGCGTTCATAACTACTATAAACATATGTTTGCATTTTGTGTTATGAATATTTTTGTGATAAATGCCAAGAGTACGCTATGTGTAACATGTGACGAGAATAACTAATCTTTGAATGAGATTTTAAAAGTGTAGAATGAAAAGAACAAAAGAACTCGAGTTTGAATTGTGTTTTTAAATTTGTGTGTGATTATACAGAAAGTAAAGAAGACAATACACATGTATGAAAACAAAGCGGAGAGAGACACAATAATTTATCTTGTTTCACCACCAACAAGGTTGCTACATCCAGTCCCTTCAACTTGAATGATTAATCCACTAAATTGTCACTGAATCAGACTTACACTTGAACGCCTACTAGTCACACTAATTATGTTCAATCTTCTCAACCTTCTAACTTAGTAGAATCAAGATGTTGAGGAACACAACCATTAGTGGGCTAGGTTACAATAAAAAGGTATTGGGGATTTATCTGGATAAGCTCTTGTAGAGAGTGTTTACAATTTATGCTCCACATAAATTCTTTTAGCACTAAAACGATGATAACAACAATGCAAATATGATTTTTGCTTGTTGCTTGTATGTTGTGTATTGTTTGTTATTGTTGTATCTTTCTTCATTAAGGAATGGACATGATATATAGAGTACCAAGAGGCTTTTCGACCATTGTACTGAAAGCATAAAATTAGGATAATCCATGAAGTTTCGCATCGTATCTTTACAGAATGATTTGACAAAGAAACTTTCCAAAAAAGACTGATCTTATACTAATTTGGCGAGTTTGTTTGAAATGGTGAGTTGATAAAGTTATGTAAATTCCAATTTTTACATATTTGATGTATTTATAAAAGAAAATCATTTATTAAAAGTAAATGTGTTTGAAAGTTGGATTCTTTATTTGGAAAACAAAATAATCCTTATGTTGATGTAAGGAATTGGATAGTTCAAAGTAAAATATGATATTTAATTTATGTCAATAAATAAGTTTGAAAATTTTATTTTCAAAATCTTATGTTGTAAGTAACTAATAGATCATCGAGTCTAAAAAAAAAAAATCAAGAACGTTGACTCATGTTAAAGATGATGCTTTTAATGGAGGAGCGTAAGCCAACAAGGAGAGTAAGCATATGGTAAAGGTCTTTTATGTGATGATTACCTTGTCATCATATAGGTAGAGTTGACAAGTCTAGTAATGTTGGGGAAGTACAATTGAATGAGTATGATCGTGGAAGTCTATTGTCAAGCCTTAAAGCAAGATTGTTAGACCTTGGAGGTATTCTTGTAAGGTATTCCTAAGTGACTTGGGGTAGCCCTCCCAAAGTCGGGAGCTATCATTCAACACTCATTTACCTCAACCGTCGTATATATGTGTCTTGTGTCAAGTTAAGGGGATCTATGAGGACATAGACAATTTGGATTGTTCACCCACTTATATGGTAGCATAGTATCAAATCTCCTAACCATATACTTCACAGTTAGAATAGTACCAAATGGTGAAGAACTATAGAGTCTAAGTTCATACATAACATTGCATTGTCTTTTGATTGCTCTAGTATTACAAATGTGTATCGAAGATGATAATAATTTCGATGACATTAATTGATTAAGAATGAGATTTTGATTTTCCTTGAGTAATTTCGACATTGTAATGTGATATTATTTCCTTGAATATTTTGATATACCATGATATGTCAAGATACAGTTATATTATCATTATTTAAATGTTCTTCTTACTCATATTATACTATCTACAAGATTTTAAACCACACCATCTTCGTTTTTTGTGTATGAGTGATTACAAAAACACAATTATTTCAAGTGGTCAATTGGTAATTAATGCTTTGATAGGTGATAATGGACGGAAAATTCCTATGTTGTCTTTTATCGTTTGTTGAACCGAAATTATATTTTATTTAAATATTGGCTATTAATATTGTTTTATAATTTATAGATTTCGAATATGAAAATTAATAATCTTTTAGTTTTGTGAATGATTTGATGTTTAGGGATATTTAAATAATAAACATTGATAGATCTTAATTTGATTTTGCTTCAAAGTGTTCAGTTGAAAGCTTAAAATTAGTATGAAGTTTTGTGTATGATACATTTCTTATATACCATTCTCTTTGTTTGAGGTCATTGATAGTGTTTCAGCAAGTGTATTGAATCACTGCAAATAATAATAAAATGGTAGTATCGAATGTCGAACTCAAGGATTGCGTTTTACTATCGAGTTGTGCTAAATTATTAAAATTGGACAACAAATTTCTGAATTAATTGAAATAATATTTAAAATTAACAAGAGTATTAATAGTTGAACTTTTATAACAAGAAAAATGTCAGGGATGAGTTTCACTATGAGTCAAACCTTGGTTTCTAATTTGATCCTAGTTACTAAATTCGGCACTGCACTAAATAAAGAAACGACTCAAAACTATGAAAAATCTATACTTAATCAAGGAAATAAGAACATAAGAATTTTATTAAATCCAAGAACTAGAATCAACAAAATATATCAAATAAATTTGTATATTAACTAATGATTAAAGATAAATAAGACTAAAAACAATGGAAAAATATGCATATGATGAAAAGTTATCAGTCATATTTCTCAAGTTATACATTTAAGAAATTATTTTGAGACCATTTCAAAATGAATTTTATTGCTTGTTAGTGAAAATTTTGTTGAGGAATTTTAGACATTCTTTTTGGTCCCATCACTTTGTTACTATATTTTCTACTAGTTGCCCTTTGAGTTTAAAAGTTGTTTTCTTTGTGCCAACTTGATAGCATTTCAGCAATTGTATTGAATTGTTGTAAGTAATAGTTAAAACGATAGTATCGAGTATCGAACTCAAGGATTGCATTTTACTATCAAATTGTGTTTAACTACTAAAAATAGAACCAAAAATTTCCGAATTGATTGAAATAATATTTGAAACTAACAAGAATATAAAATTGAAATTTAATAATAAGAAAGATGTTAGGGATGAGTTTCACTTCAAATCCAACCTTGGTTTTTAATTTGATTCTAGTTACTAAATTCCTTTATTGAACTATTACTGAATTATCTTTATCATTCTTGTTTTAATGTCATAGTGACAAAACCTTTAATTTCAAATTAACCCTAAATTCCTTAGTAGATTTCATATTAGAATTAAGCTTTTCGGTACAAGAATTGTCTTATTAAACTATTGCTTCTGCAAATAATTCAATAGGTTTCATGACGTACATTTGTCCCTATACTACAATATCTTGAATTTCTTATCTCAAGCATCCGTAAAGTCCAATTCTGTATCAAAATACGAATCGTAAAATATTTTAAAGTTGATCTAGCAATAAAAAGTATTAAGCACATAGATAAGAAAAACAATTCAACAAACTTATTCATATAACTAGAAATCAAATCAGACAAATAAGAGTTTCATCTTGTTTCACTCATCCCTAAAAAATAAGATTTAATTACTCATGAACGAGATACAAAAGATAGAGATTAAAGAAGAATTACAAGAAAGATTCATGATTGATTCTTAATAAATCTCCTCCAATGGTGTTAGAAACAACCGTCTTTGAGTTTCTCCGTTAGGACACAAGTCTTGAAGCTTCTCCATAGTCCAAAAGATAGCTAGAAAGTGAGAAAAACATGTTTTAATGCATTATGATGAGTGTCACGCGTCCCAAGAGTGAGATTTGTGCTTCAAGTGCATTTTGACAGATTCAATGGTGTAGAAATGCGCCTCAGGCGTAAATTTTGTGCTTCAGGCCCAAACATCCTATGTATGATAGTTACTGCTTTTTTCTACTCTTTTGAGTCCATATTTTGTTCTGGTATCTTCATGAAAGTTGTAACTATGGATCTTAGATTTTAATTTGCACTTAGTTTGACTCTAAATTGACATCTACAACTCAAGATATGGTTGAAATAATTGTCTTCACAATTCTCATCCGCGTGATTAATTGGGTGTTCAAAATTTTAAGAATGGTGTTAAAAAAAATTATGGACTTGGATTGTGATCTGTTAAATAAATAAAAACACATTTTAATAATAGAAAGAAAAAAAATACTATATACAAATGTGAGCTCTTTCAAAAACACTTTTTAATTAAACAAGTGATGGAAACAAAACTCATTTTAATATTAAATAACACCACCCAAAGATTAAAAAAAAATCGATTAATATCATTCATAAATAAAATAAGTGATGTTTATTGCTATTTAATTACACCCATCATTATTTATAATAAATGGAATTATAGTTATTAACATGACATAATTACTAGTTAACATAGCAAGCCCACATAGCGTATAAATAGTCTGACACAAGCCAACACATCCAAATAGGTTGGTAGAAGCAACGTCCAAACAGGTTGGCTGACACAAGCAAACAGTCTTTCAAAGAAACAGAAGGTAAAAAGCAGAGTATGGCACAAAGTAAAACGTTTAAAGCAAATATGGTAGAAAACAAAAACAAACTTTAAGCTTTGCACCACAATACAAATGATCTCAACTAAAACACCATCCATATGGACAAACAAAATTACATCTTTCAAATAAATCAACTCTAGTTTCAAATTTTAGCTTCCAACCTAATAATATAAAGTTCGAAAAGAATCAAACACGAAGAGAATGAGAAAATACATGCCTATTCAGATACCAGAAAAGAAAGAAACCATAGTGCACGATGGTGTGCAGTGGAAATTGAAATGACGGTGATACCCTCTGTTTTTCTCTATTTTTCTATTTTTTTTAGTACTCAAAACTGCCCCAAAATCTCTCCCCTTTTCTGATGTTTTGTCCTCAATTTATAAGCTAAAATGATGAACTTTTATATTCATTAAATAAAACCAATTTCCAGATTTTGTATTGTTTTGAAGAAATAACCTTATTAAGCTAAAAAATAAATAAGAGAATTGGTTTCTAGCATGTTGGTAGTAGAGATCCTAACAAGACAAATAAAATAAAAGAATACACATAGTGAAAGAGTGAAATGAAGACATGTTGACACGAAAAGACGGTGTGTTTATAGGGAAAAAAAAAAACAAAGCGTGTGTGATGGCAGAACAAGTTGAAGTGAAAAATTGTAAAAAATGAAAATGTGTGAATAAAATGAAAAACAGGAAAATGAAATGAATATTGAGTGTTGTTGTAATTCACAACTCTTTTTATCCTTTTCTTGTTTTATTTTATTTTTGGTATATGTTTAAATTTTAAATAGATTTGTAAACTGATGATTTTTTTTATATTTTTATAACAATTGTAAAATATTTATTAAACCTATTATATATATATATATGTATATATATTAAAGTTATTTTTATTTGGTCAGATAAAATTGAGGTACTATAAATACTTTCCATGATTTTTCTTGATATTGCACATATTGTGTCTTGTCCATTAAGTATCACTAAGATCATTTAGTGTAGACATGAATATATTAGACACGTTCTTCATGAAGATGCTATCTTGAATATGCAACAATCATTTTCTTGAATGTTTGATATAGTATATGATACATTTCTTTTGAGATTCTTTCATAAAAATGTTCTTTGACTTCTTTATTTATCTTCAGATATGTTTGGAAATATCATATATCCATTGGACATATTTCCCAATGTATCAAATGATCATTTTTATCATTCTCCTTATTCTTTAGTTTTGAACACTTGTTGCATTTGATTCTTGAGACAACTTTTTACTTTTTTGATTCTCATAGGTTCATAAACTTGTTTGGAAAAAGTGCTAAAACAATGTAGGCACAATAACCATGAACTCTTAGGCTAACGTTCAACTTTGAAAAAGCATATCATTTTCTTGTCTTGCAAGAAATATTCTTAACAATAAAATGATAAGGTAGTTGAATTAATACTTTTGAGGTTCAGTCAATGCTCTTTAAATATCTCCAAGAAAGCTTATTATATTATTGTTGGAATCTTATGATTCAACTTTGATTATTTCATCATTGAGTAGATATTTATGCACTTGTTGATGTGAATGACTTCTAGTTTGTCTACTTATGTGATTCATGTTCCTTGAATAAATAAAAATCAAGTGCAATCATCAGTAGATCATCAATCATAAAATTTAACATTAATTTCATAAGGTTTGTTGTCATTAAAACATATATAAATTTTGTTCACCTCAATGAGATTTAATACATGATAATGGTGATATTTGCATCATTTCTTGTGTTTATAGGTTAAAGAGAATAAACAATCAAAAAGGAAAACCAACAAATCATTTTGAAGAGCAAAGTTGTACAATCATATGCTTAGAAATTGGCTAAGCGAGCAAAAATTCGCTAAGCGAATTTGTCACATAATTATTGGGTGAAAATTGCAGGGAAAATTTGGTAAGAGATTTAGGCGGTCTTAAAAGATGGTTTACACAATTAACAATTCTTTCATTGTGAAGAAAGTTGATATTGCTAAATGAGCAAAAATTTTGCTAAGTGAAATTTTACTGACTTAACAAATATAAAAGGTCTTTTTTTTGGGGGCAATCCATATTTTTCAAAACATAATCCGAGAAAGGATAGAGGCCAAAGGAGAATATGACCAAGGATGAAAAAATTTGAGGAATCAACTTCAACAATCTTTCCATCTCTTCTTATTATGCATTGTAAGACTATTATGTGGAGTTAATTATCTCTTTGTTGATATTAGATGTAACTAATTTTTTTGTATCTCTTTCAAACTAAGTTATATATATATTAGTTATTCATGAATGTCAATGATTATATTTGATTTTAATGCTTACTATAACTTGATCAATCATGATATGATATTTGAGTTGAATGGTTATTGAAAAATACTTTTTAGATCTTGAATTAATTTAGGTTTAATAGTCTTCGATCGTCAACTGTTAATACAAGTGTCATGGTTGATTGTATGAGGATTCAACATTTAAACAAGACTGTTGGTCTCTCATCATTATTAAAGAATTAATAATGTGTGAATAGCCATATAATGATGATATTTGTGACAACTGAAATATATGTAACAAATCATTAAGATATATTAGCAAGTGGTTAATGAAGTCTAATCCCATCAATCCTACCTCTCTATTATTTTGCTTTTCATTTATTGATTATATATAATCTTATGAACAACAACCAAATTCTAATCTTTGCTTAAAACGATATTAATTGTTGAATGATGATAATATCACTCAAGTATATGTTGATATGATAACTCAACACTTACTTTTAATCAAATAATACATTAGTTAACTAGTGAATGAGTAGTGTCCTTTGAAAAAATATTTGAGATAAAATTGATTCCAATTACTATGTCAAAGCCAATGAGCAACCCATCAAATTATCATTAATTTAATCAAGTAAACCATAGAGGAAAACCCTAGAAATAGCCAAGAAACCTCACCAAAAATGCTTTGCCGGTGTAAAGAGTACTAAATCTATCGGTTAACCTATGGTCAAGATGCAATACTTCCATTAGAAATTAATGTAGCTTCACTCCAAGTTGCCAAGCAAAATCTACATAGTATATATTGATGATTATCTACAAGCTATTCTAATGGAAATGAATTCCTTCGATGAAAATCAACTTGTTGCCTTGAAAAAAAAATTAAGGTTCAAAACAAAATATGGCTAAAGCCATAACAAACAAGTCAAACTAGAATGATTAATTCATTAAGATTAAAGATCCTAAGTTTGGAAAATGGTTGACAAATTAGGAAGAATCTTCCATTTATTAGTGAGAGTGAACGAGATTCAAAAAACGACTCACAAAATTATGATGAGAACAAGGAATTTTGGACGATCGAAATAATTTATGGTGAGTTTAGATAAGCGAAATTTAGATAGAGTTTTTGAATGTTATGATGAATTTCTCAAACGATCTTAAATAAAGATGGTTTTAAATGAGATTGTAAAAAAAACAAGAATAATAAATTAGTAACGAGAAAATAGTGAGAATTGTGAACGAAAACAAGTGGGAGTGAGAGAAAAATTAAAAATCTTTGCAACATTTTATAAAAAAATGTTACAATAAATGGATTGTAGCTGACATTTGAAAAAAGTGTTACTAATCAAATATTACTAAAGGTATCAATCTAGTAGTGTTTGTAGTCTATCTCTTGTTGGGCTTATGCCCTTTTGTCATAGAAAAAACAAAGACAAATAAGGGTAAGATTGAATTTATTTTGCTAGTATGGACATTCATACATCTAAATACTATGGACATACCCTGCAAATCAGACTGCTATTTTGTTTTTAATTCAATTAGAATGTTCTTTTGTTGAACTAATTAAATTATAAATTATACTGCTTTGTGGAGCTATGATTATGACTTTATACTAGTTTATGTAAACTACTTGCGTATCACCTAGGTGCTCTTCATGAATTGATATATGTCTTGTGCATTTTAAACACGTTATAATCATACTTATATTACATAATGGTTTGTTTTATACTAAAAAGAGTGGCACGAATGTCAATATGACCATTTCACCATCTTCTGATTATGATTGCAATGTATCATGGATGATTGATAAAATTAATTCATGTGGAATGATTTGTTGTTAATTTATTCATTCCTGATTTGGGATTGAACGCGACAACTTACTATGGCAAATAATTGAAAGGATACATCATAAAATTATACTTGAACATGACTTTTTCTATGGTGAAAAAACAAAATAGTCTTTTGATATATAAATGTCTACAATAAATTATTAAACAGAGTAATTATTTTAGAGGTTATTCTTTGAGTAAATTTATTGCTATAAAATTATTGAAGTTGTATAAGAGTTTTATATTATCAGAAATTTTGAATAATTATATATATATATATATATATATATATAT
>JBBPBR010000006.1:41192256-41230301 GCA_037974775.1 Cicer pinnatifidum
TAAAATTAAATTTAAATATTATTTGAATTTAATTTCTAAGATGTTCACGTTTAAACCATTTTAAAAAAGTAAAATAAAAATAATTTTTATTGAACTTCTTTAGTCTCCTCTTTACGAAAAAATGTTGAATTTCATTATTTTTTTGACACTATATATACAAATATTTATTCTTATTTTTTAATTGTAAGTATAAATATTATAGTATTCTTTTATTTGTTAATTTTTTCCTTTCAATCCTTAAATTTTTTTCTTTCAATCCTTAAATTTTTTTCTTTCTAAATATAATACTTTTTTCGTTTCTTATCTTCTATAATAGGAATGTATTTATTGCTGTTTTAGGAGTTCAAATAGTGGTGGGAACATACAAGTATAAGACTCCTGTATGAGCACGAATATCACATTACATATAATCAAAGATAAAATTTGGCAAAAAAAATTAACTTATGGAGTAGCAAGAACCTTTCTAGAGTGGAAAATAAAGTCATAGCTAACTATGTTCTCCAAATAATTTGTCATTATGATTAGGATTTTCCTTCTTTTACTATTAGAAAAATTATTTTTAGCGTTGGCCAAATCCCACACTAAAGAGTCAAAAGTCGGTACTATTTTTAATCTAGCGTCGGTGTTGGGTCAATGTTAAATCACTCGAAGTTAAACATTGTCATCGGCCAAATGACATCTGATGCTAACTTAGTGTCATTCAAACCGACTCAAAGTCGTCACAGATGATAAGAATAGCACATATGACGCTAATATTAATTCATTGACATGTTAACCGAGAAGAATCTATAGTGTCGGCTTAGTGACGCTAGAGTCAAAAATTAGTAGTCAATGGAACATGTAACGTTGAAAATACTATCGCTAAAATCAACTAAAAGAAATTTTCAACAAATGAAAATCAACACAATAAATATAATAGCGTCAGTTTGTCTGACACTTAAGTCTGAATATTTTGATTATCAACAAAACAGGAGATGTCGTCCTGGCCAACACTATGATGCAATTGCATATAGTTTTTTCCACCTACACAATTATGTTTTTCACCTAATAAAATAATTAATATGTAAAAATCATTAAAATCAATAACCACTTAAATTTTACACAAAAAATCATATTGTATTAACAATATAACAAATACACCATAAAGTAACATTTATTCTGAAACTACCAAATATTAACATAATATGGAATTACAAAATAACAAAGTCATGCAATATACATAGTTATCGTTCAAAGACTACAAAAAAGTAAGCATAATACCCGATAAACTTCGTCATGAATGATCGTCTTTAGAGTATGAGAAGGTGCTATAATTTGAGTCGACACAGGAGGCTGAGATGGAGCTAGAGACAATGGATCAAGTCACTGCTCATTAAGTTAAGAAAAAAATGAAATATTAGAGATATATATTTTTAATCAACTTAACTCAAAGCAGCAAATACTAATAGATAGATATAGAGATACAATTAAGAAAAAAAATGAAATATTAGAGATATATCAAAGTGAGCTTACCAAGAAAACATAAAGAAAACCCAAAAAGAAAAAAATCCAATTAAGTTTATTGGAGATAAAAACATATGTCAAAAGATACTGATATCATATGAGATGCATCTTATCCAATGATACAAACCTAAATCATGTCAGTGCATAAGTACTCAAGCAAAACATATATAACTCAAATAAATTGAGAATGTTCTATAGTATTTCTCAAGTAGTATGATTAACATACAACTAGACTTATACCTTGTGTGATGTTGGCGTGTATTGAACAAAATACATGACATCAAGCACATGTTGCAAAAGAGTTGTGTTTTGACTACGAAGGACCTAAGTTGCAAGCTCGAAATTATAATTTATGTTACCTAAAATAATTAACAAAAATATGCTCACTCTAAAAAGAGTGCCAAATAGCATGTCTATCATTATAAGCCAAATGCTAGTTGCAACAAATTTTAAATTGGCCAAGTTACACAACGCCAAAAATGACATTTTATAACGCGTCTTTTATAGCGCTTATTAAATACAAGCGTTGTTGTATGATATTTTAAAAATAATGAAGGAAACAACAACGTTTTTTTGACAAGCGCTGTAAAAAACTTCGCTTTCACATAATTAAAGGACCTATTAGAGCGTTTTTTCGAAAATCGTTGTAAAAAGACTTTTAAAAAAAAAATAAGGAGGTCTTTCAGCGCTTTTGGACAAGCGCTTTAAAAGGCCTGTAAAAAAACGTTGTAATAGGCTTTTAAAAAATAAAATAAGGAAGTCTTTTACAGCGCTCTTTTACAGTGCTCTTTAAAAAAGCGCTATAATAGGCTTTTAAAAAATAAAATAAGGAGGTCTTTTAAAGCGTTCTTTAAAAAAGCGCTGTAATTTTAAAAAATAAAATAAGGAGGTCTTTTACAGCGCTCATTAAGAAAGCGATGTAATAGATTTTTAAGGAGATCTTTTACAGCGCTCTTTAAAAAAGTGCTGTAAAATGATTTTATATATAACAGTAAATCGCTTGAGTTTCCTCTTTATTACATAAACTTCACTACGCTTCAGTGTCCTTCTCCTCTTCATTATCCTTCTCATTGCGAACCCTAATGTCCCTACGAACCATATTGCAAATCATCTCCATATTTGTTATTATCCCTACGAACATTATTACGTACTCTTCTCAATGTGAATCCTACTCTGTCCTACGAACCGTTCGTATTTCTGCGCATTCTCGTCGTTTCTTCTTAAACGAAACCGTAACCCTATTAACTTTACGTATTCTTCGCACTCTTCAAGTATTGTATTCATTTATTCATTTATTTCTTACATATATATATATATATATATATATATATATATATATATAAATAATGTGTTTGTTAATGCTAATAATCACATTTATTTGATAGTGTTTTACAAGTTTTCCGAGCTCAAATGGGTGCTACAGTGTCGAGGCAAAAATCAAATAAATCACATGGATTCTAATAAAGGTTTGAAATATATGCCTTTAAAATTTCATTAACAATCAATGCACAGATATTTATTGACTTATATGTTTTATTTTATAGTGCTCTCGTCAAACTAACAACATAGATTGTGGATACTGTATATTGCGATTTATAAAGGAGATTGTTGTTATAATCTCAAAAAGAGATCTAATTGAATAAAGGAATGCACCTATTACAACGCTTTTTTTAAAAAACGCCGTAAAACTAATACAACAAGCAGCGCGTTTTTAGAAGAGATTTACAGCGTTTTTTTATTTTAAAGTGCGCTGTTGTATCTTTTTACAACGCTGGATACTACAGCGCTTAATTTCTTGAAAAAGCGCTGTAAATGGCTTAAGAAAAGCGCTGTAAAATATCATTTTTCGCATAATGTTAATCATTATTTGAAGTAGAATAAAATACTTCACTTACTAAGATTAAAACACCTTTGTGTCAGCCATGCATCTAACATAGATAAATGCAACTAGTGAAGAATATAAACATTTAGATAGTAAAACACCAAAAGGCACCTCACCATCAATTTTTTTATAACAACACAATAATTCTATAACAAGGAAATGCAGAAGAAAAAAAACGCGAATTGGCAATGTAGCGAAACTTCTCTCTTAGCCACTTCGGAGTCGTTTCTCAAAAAGACATTTGTTTGGAAGGATCTCGATACTAGGCATGTGATCTTGCTTATGCTCAACAAAGGTATACGACACACTAATTCGAGCTCGCTTCGTAGGGGAACGGTATAGATCAACATTGGAGCTAATAGTGTACAAACAACCCCCCAAATCTATAGAACCCTCAACGATACATTTCATCATCATCTGAAAAGTTCATTTTCAAAATCTAAATCAACAACAAGCACGCACATGATTTTTTTTTCAATCTATGTTATTATTATAATAAGATAAGATACCACATAAACAAAACATATTATCTGTTTCATTTCATATATAACACACAACACAATATATATTGATTTGTAATCTTGCACATGAAATGGATTCTATTTTACAAAGAAACTATTCATTTTTTTTTTTTATAATATACATCACTAATAGTAGTAGATCATTTTTTTTTTTTGTTATTTATATCAAGGATTCTTATTGCAACAACAAGCTATAGGAATACAGTGATAATCCTAACTATACCACAAGATAAATAATATCCATAAAAAAATAAAAAATAAAACTCTTTATGTTATGTACTAAATTTCTATTATTTATCAAAACCACAAAATTGAAAATCTAAGAATTAAAGAATCAACAATACAAGCATAAAAATAAAATAAAAAATAAAAGATACACCACAAACACAAAGCAAAAAAAAAAAATTAAATGCAAATGAAATTGAAGGAAAAAGTTATGAATCAAAATTACCATTGGAATTTACAAGGGCAGACATGAAAACAAGAAAGAGAACCCAAGTAGCAACCGAAAAATGTGAAGGAACAACGAGATAAAATGAGTTTGTACCTTGCATGCACAACAATGTAATTTGAGAGGCTGATATTTGGTTAACATGCAAGCGAGAGAGATTTGATTTCTTTGTACATGCTAGTGATATTTTAGGGTTTTAGGGAAAAAAGGATTTGAGTGATGTTGTTGGAATCAATTTGATTTAAAGAAATATGCCCTTCACTTGTTTTGATAATAACAAAATCGTTTGAGGGAACAATTTCATGCTCTAATGTTGAATTTAAGTGTGTATGTTTGAATTCATATGTTCGATTAATATACTTTCAACGTATCCGTTGATAATTGGATGAAGACAAATATATAACATGACTTCTCCTCTAAGTCTGATATGCGAATTGGTGTTGCGTTCCATTGCCTCTATTACTGCAAAACAATGCCGCAACTTATTTGTCTTTGATGAACTTAATGTGGATTATATTCTTCTGCCTTTGTCTCTGATACACAAGCGTGACAAGAATTCTTCTACCTCTACCTCTGATAAGCGTGACAAGAATTCTTCGGCCTTTGCTAATCACATCAAGCGTCTGATCGTCTAACTCTAAACTTTAATCCCCTGTAAAATGTCCACACTATGAAAAAGTCAAGGCTTTGAAGATGAAGAAATTTGTGCGTCATTTAATACACATCAAGAATCAGCTACTTGTATGAAGATCTTAAGACATACTTTGACCATCGTTCCCTATGTTTCCAAATTGTTTCAAACAGATACGCTGAATCAATACAAGATCAGTTTTTCTGAAAAGTTTCTCTAACAAATAAATTCTACAAAGATACAATACCGAACTCTATGAATTATATATGTTGATTTCTTGCAATTAGGACGACTTCCACAAAGATGTGCTTTTCTCAATGAAGAAAGACACGAAAGACACACAACATACAATCAGCAAGCGATAAGTTGATCTTCACTCTTGATATCATTATTTTTTCACATTAGTGCTAAGAGAATTTCTAAAGCAAAAATTTGTAAACACTTTCTAGAGATTATATTACATTTATTTGTTATTTAAATATTATTTCGGTCAAATTTTTTTAAAATAATTCTTTAAATTTATATTCATGTTGAATACTTATTTTATTAGAAATTATTTTATTAGAAATAAGTACACAAATTATTTTTATTTCTTATTTATATATTATTTATATATTATTTCGATTAAATTTGTTTACAATAATTATTTAAATTTGTATATTTATTTATAATAAAATAAGGATTCTTAACAAATTATTTTAAATAAATTTAAATAATTATTCTTATTTATTTAACCAAAACAATATTTAAAATAACAAATAAAAATAAATATATAAATTATTCTAATATTTAAATTAATATTTCCATTGGAGTTCTATGATATGTCCACGTTTTCCTCTGTTTGTCCTTTTAAGGTTTTTGCAACGTTCATTACAAAAAATAAAGTGTTTAAATATTATATAGATGAAATTCAAACAAATATTTTTTATTAACTAAAATTCAATACTGTAATATTTACAGGAGCCAAAATATATTTAAATGTTTGATTCACTTTTCTCTTTGTCATTTAACATTTTTGTAACATTTGTTTGACGTTAAATACCAACAAAAAAAAAATGATATTACATATATGAAATCTAAATAAAAAATTTTAAGTGGACTAAAACTAAAAACTGTTATATTTAGATGGATGAAACAACATTTCATGGGTTGTTGTTATGCATGGGAAGCATCTTCTTGATGGTCGGAACATAGCTTTAGTTCACACGGCAACGACAGGGTGGAGGTCTGGTAGTAGTGAGCTCGAATAATTTGATGAAAGGGAGGTGTTTGACTTATATTTGCAATTCGATACGTGTGTTATCTTCATATAGATAATGAGGATTTCGAGTAAGGCACTTAAAGAGTAGTGAATAGCTTCAAAACTTTTAAAGAGGATCGATCGATGTGTATGACTTCAAACCTCCTCATTCATGGTGTCTACTTGTGTCCTTGTTCTCTTCATTTTGAATTATGACTCCAGGGTATTGACAACTAATTTTGGTTGCTTATTTAATTGTGCCCAGAAACAAAAACAATAAAATATATTGGGATTTTTATTATTATTATTTTTTATTTTAGACTAAAAATATGATTCTATTTTTTATTTATTAAAAAACGAAAATTAAATTAAAATAAACAAATAAATGAGATCTTTTGTTGGACTGATTTTGATTTGAGTTTTTGTAATTAATTTATTTTTAAAACAAAATGACATCTTAGTCAGTTAAGAAAAAGTTTTCAAAAGAAAATATTAGTATTTGATTATCCTAATTAATATTAATGTGGATTTTTTATTTCTTAAACAATTTAAACCTAAATAAACACTATAAATAGAAGTTTATGCGTTTTAATATGCATATCAGCAAGTCATTCCTAGAGAGATTGTTGTTTTACGTTTATTATCAGGGACATAAAATATTGTTGCATGTTAATTTTTATACTATTCATAAAATTATTTATCTTTTTCTTTTAACATCCTTTATTTTTTGTCAAATTTCTTATATCTTTGACCATTTATTATTTCCTTATATTTATTTCTTCTTTTGCCATAAATAACTGAAGTTATAATTAATAAAATAATAATCAATATTGTATTGAAATTTAAAAACAACAAATAAATAGATATTCTACAAATGTAATAATTAAAAATCAACATTAAATTAATGATTAGTAATAAATGAACAAAATGTGTAAAAAAACCTATTCCACAAAATTCCAATTCCAGTTTTTTTATTACACACCTATATTACAAGAATTTCCATCCTAGTTTAATGAATATAGTATAGCAAAATCAGTCAAAGAAGAGATGATGATAAAAGAAAGTTGTAAAACAGGAAAAAGAAAAGAAAAGATTACAGGTGAAAAGAACATGGACCTCCCTTTGGTCTTGACCCAACATGTTCTTTCCTGAAAATAAATAAATAAATGGGCCTTATAAGTCTTTGCAGGGACTGTTGCCTTTCGTACCCCCCCAATTAGACTTCTACCCCTTCATTTTCTTAAAAATTCAATTTTAACCCTCATAAATTCATTAACGTACCGGAAATTTGAAAGTTGAAATTTCCGGTAATTGTATTTTGAATACCGGAAATTTCAAATTTCCGGGAGTTATCGGAAATTTCAAATTTCCGGGAGTTACCGGAAATTTCAAATTTCCGGTAGTTTGTTTTTGTTCATCGGAAATTTCGTTGTTTGAAATTTCCGGTAGTTAATTTTTTTTTTTTTTTTGATATTTTTGTTAAAAGAGAGATAGGTAGACAAAAAGGCTCAAATTGTCGGCGTTGTTGCCGCTACATGGGTATTGTGTACTGTGCCATAACTCAGTTGGTTGGAGCCCCTTCCATGGGTACTGTGACTGTGTACTGTGTGCCATAGCTCAGTTGTTGGAGCCCTTCCATGGGTACTGTGTACTGTGTGCCATAACTCAGTTGGTTGGAGCGTCAAACTCTGTGGAATGGTTGGAGTGCCAAACCCTAATGGGCTGTGGAAAGGTTTACATAACCCTAAGAAGGCTGAAATACACACTGTACCGGAAATTTCAAAAATGGCTGAAATTTCCGGTAAAGAAACCGGAAAATTGAAAAATTCGGTAGTGAAAAATGCATACCGGAAATTTCAAAAAATTAAATTTCCGGTAACTACCGGATTTTTCAATTTTCCGGTATGTATTTTGAACTACCGGAAATTTCAATCCTCTTGAAATTTCCGGTAAAAACTTTTTTTGACTTTTTTACTGATTTTTTTAAGGTTATTTTGGGTATTTCACTCAAAAAAACATTAAATTGGGGGGTAGAAGTCTAATTGGGGGGGTACAAAAGGCAACAGTCCTTTGCAGGCTATGTTTAATTTTTTTTTTTTTAAATGTAAGGCAGTTGCTCAAGCGCCCAAATCTCGATTTCTCATTATTATTCTTACTTTCTTTTTGCATTAAAGGATGTACAAAAGCAAGATTTTCCTTCGGTCAAACAAATTAATAAAAAATTATTATTTTTTATTAAATTTAAATAATTTATATTTTATGTTTACTATTCCTTTTAGGATGATAAATAAATAAAATTAAATTATTATAGTTTATATATAATTAATTATAAGTAGGCTTTTTAGGGACGATGTATAATACTAATATATTTGTTATTTATAATCGACTATAAAATTGAAATTTTTAGTTAAACATCAATTTTTTAATACTGTTTCTTTTTCTTTCTTATACCATAAACCTTTATTTTTTTTTTCTTTATCAAATTAAAAACAAGTGAAAAACAACTATTTTTTTTATCCATTTTGTCACTCATCATCGCCCTTGACTCTTATGAAGCTTTCAATACTTTACCTTGGCAGCACACAACAGGTCTCTCAAAGGTTTGCGGAATTCTATTCTATTTTCTCAGAATTCGACATTAAAACATCCCTTCAAGGGACACTATTCGGTTATATTTAGATATGTGTAATCCATATATCGGTAAGTAGGACCCTACATGTCTCTAATCTCTGTTCGATATCCCTTTTTTCCTCCTTTCTAATCCACATTTCTTATGTGTAGCCCTTTCTTGACTATCACAAATGACCTTATTAGCCTTGAGGCACTCTTCATAATGTATGTAAGTTTGAGCCCATTTCTAGCATATTGTTGAAGCTTTTCAACTTTGTTAGTGTGACACTTTTGGCAAAGTAGCTTCCCTAACTCAAACTTAATGTAGAAGGTATGTCTTCTTTCGGTCATAAGCATCCTTGACGAGTATCACCTATTTGATAAACCTTTCTATATAGGCCCTTTGTGATTTTCTCTTCTTTTGTTGTATAAATGCAAGATTTTATATGGACTTTGGCTGCCTCCTTGAAGCCGTGAAGTGAGTAGACTACACAACTCTGATCATGAATGTATTGAGCGAGTCTTCAAAATTTTGAACCAATTCATGTCAGCTTTCGTAAGTGTGAGGACAAATAATTTTCACATAACTAGCCCTCTAACACCTCATAAACGTAAAATTGTATTTACCCCTTGCAAATGGTCATCTAGGTCTTTGATGTTGTTGTAGGTATCCATCGGAGAGGTTGCTCAATGGATTTTAAGATGGGAGAGTCATTGATTTTCTTAAGAAGGCATTCTATCACGATCCAAAATTTACTTAAATAATCTTGTATCTCTTATAATAGTAACAAAACCCTAATAATAGTCAATCTTTCTTTCTTCTTCTTCTTTTCTCCTATTGTGTTGCCTTTTCTTCTCTTGTAAACCCAAACCTACCCTCAACTTTTCTGTCATCGCCACCTACCCTTATTTTTCTAGTTGTCATTGTCCACCCTCCACCCTCATCTTTGTGTCGTCCTCATCTATGTCATCCTCATATGTGTCGTCCTCATTTGGAATTTATAGTGCAGAAAATGCTAATAAAGAGTTTGCACGTACAATGATATAAAATTATTCACTATCACTTTAGATAATTGTAGTACAAATTATAATGCGTTGTCTTCCTCTGCGTCGTACTCATTTGGAATTTATAATGTTGAAAATGCTCGGAAAGATCTTGCAAATGAA
This sequence comes from Cicer pinnatifidum, assembly GCA_037974775.1. NCBI lineage: Eukaryota > Viridiplantae > Streptophyta > Magnoliopsida > Fabales > Fabaceae > Cicer > Cicer pinnatifidum. Next base: position 41,202,262 of record JBBPBR010000006.1, read on the forward strand.
ATTATTGTGCATAAATATCCACTTTCAAAAGTGGAACATATTGATTTTAGGAGATACTCAACCTCTCTTCAACCATTATTTCAAGTTCCCTAAAGAAATACTATAAAAATAAAAATAAAAAGATACTACATCAATTTCGAAGTTGTTAGAAAGTCTTTCAAGAAAAGTGGTATAAATGTTTGATGGATTAGAACATTGATACAAAATTATCCGCTATCACTTTAGATAATTGTAGTAAAAATGATGCAAAGATTGAAAAAATTAAGGATAGATTGCAAATGGATACATTGTTAAATGATGGGAAAAATTTTGCGCACATATACTTAATTTAATGGTAAGTTGTGAAAGATGGAGTGGAGAGGATTATGTTGCATATTAGATTGCAATACCTAAAATTAATGAAAAAAATTAGGATTATTTTGCAAAATATATTTGTGGATAATTGAAATTGTACAATTCTATCACTGAAATGTTTTTTTGACACTAAATATCCAACTTCCAATAATTATTTTTCTAAGGTTTGTATGATCAAAGTAACAATCAATGAGTGAATTAGATCCTTTGATGCATTGATAAAAAAAAAAATAAAAAAAAAGTGACGAAGAGTATGTTGAGAAATTTTTTAAAATATTGCAATGTGGTTCATGAAATAATATGGGGTTGATGCCGCTTTGGATCCTAGATACAAAGTTAGTTGCTTTAAAATTATTATGATAAGTTCTATGCGAATGATGCTAATGACACAATTAAGTCGATTTGACAATTGTATTATGTTTTGCTTTATGAATATCAATTGAAAATAAATAATTGTTTTAGTAGTGATTCTCAAATGTTGGATGTCAATGTTAGTATTATTGTAGATTATGTTTTAAAAGAAAAAAAAAAGATAGAATTTTATTTGTCAAAACCGAGTTGGATGTTTATTTAGACGGGGAAGTTTTACCAAGAAATTCAAATTTTGATATTTTGTTATGATGGAAGTTGAATAGTGTTAAGTATCCAACACTTCAAGTCATTGCAAATGATGTATTTATAATTCATGTTTCTACTATAGCTTCTGAATATGCATTCACTTCCAACAAATATTTCTTAAGTCCTCATTGAAACTAACTTCATTTGACTACTTTAAAAGTTTTGATGTGTGGTAGAAGTTGGTTATGAAGGATTGAAAAGATTGGTATATCTTTTAAATTTGAAATATCTAATAATTTTGTATATTTTAAGTTATCATTATTTATATGATACTATATTAGATATTGATAGGTAATTCGAATTCTAAAGTGGGCAACGAAAATGCTATTTTACTCACTGAAATAAAGTCTTAGTATATATGTATTTTATTCTCTACTCTATTTGTATTAAATTTGTTAAGTTAAATGTTTATATTTAATTGATATTTTTTATTATTGGTGAATTGTTGATAATTGGTGTTATTTTAGTTTCCAACTCCTATCTCGCATATGAAGATGATCATTAGAGAATACTTATTCGGAACTTTTTTGTATTAATGATTCGGAAATTTTTGTTGTTTTGATGGATTAATTCGTTTGTTGATTTGGAACTTTTGTTGAAAATATTGTTACTTTCGAAAATTTAAAATAATGTTTTGAGATATTGTGACTTTATTATTTTGATTATTGAAATGTTAGAGCTTGTGTTGAATGCTACTAGTTAGTTTAATTATTGATTTTTGATGCTATGAATAAATAAATTCAAAAACAAAAAATCACATTTTTTTTATATAAAAATTATTGGTTTTTGGAGTCAGAGCAAGGCGGAGAAAACCCATCCCCCATTTGGGTGTGGGTGTTAGTGTGGATGCTAAAAAGTTATCCTTGATAGCGTAGGAGTGGTACTAGGTGTGCAGGTGTGTAGTTGGTAATGTTTAAAATCGTCACCACCTTGTTCTCGTTGCCATCTCTAGCCTCCACCAAGATGGAATTCACTTTCAATGTCACTTATGCCTTTTTTTTCTCCCTTAGCTATGAGAAGAGTTTTTTTTTTCTTTCTAAAAACCTCTAATTTCATTAGCACAGTTCTAGGAAAAGAGAACAACGGTGTCGAGGACAGCTAAAAGAAGAGAAATTTTAACGGGGTGTTTCTCTTTCAGTAGCTCTAGGAATACATAACAATTTATCTTCGTTCACCAAAGTGACTCTTTGAACTTCATTGTGTCAATTCTCAACACAGTCCAAACACTCGTTTGCTCATTAATGAGACGGGATTGTCTCTGGACGACTGTAATCAAATAGTGGAGGAGTTCGTTATTTTTCTTGTTGTCATGGAACGGTGATGTTTAATGGGGAGGAACCTCCAACACTTTAGTGTCATTCATGTATGGTAATGGGGAAGTAGTAACTCTGTCAAAAGAGGGGGTTGGAAGGTTTGACCACATCTCTCACCACCTTTGTGGTTTCAGTTGTCTTCTTGGTTGTCGTGGATCAATTTTTTAAAACTAGTGGAATCCTTTGAACAGTTCCTACAAATGGTGACGATGAATGGAAATGGACCAAGATGTTTAAATCAAGTTAGTTTTATACTTGGAATTTTGATAATAACAAAAGTATTTTATGATAAAAATATATTTGACTTTATAAAGTATGAAAGAAGTTTTGTATTTTTTAATAAGATTTGATTCTGATTTATAATTGAAAAAAATCTAAAATAAAGGTTGTGTTTGTTTAAGTTTAAATAAAAGTTATTTTAGTTTAGAAAATTTAGAGATTTGTTTAAAAATAATTTTTTTATTTCATTAGTTTACTTTCATAAAAATAATTTTTTTAAATGATTTTTAATCTGTTTTTATATAATCTTTTAAAGATGATTTTTTTTTTAAACTACAAAGATCAAACTTATAACTTGGTATATGTCAATATCATATTATTATTATGTAAAGATCAAACTTATAACTTGGTATATATCCATCAAAGTGTAAGGTACCATTTGATTAAAACCCAAAACGTAAAGGGTAGCAAATGTGAACCGGATGAAGCTACGCTAGAGCTAGCGAAATCCTCAAGGAATAAGCAAAATTCAAAAATGGAAATACACATTTTATTCAAAATCAAGGAGAGTTGACGCTGAGACAAAACATATATATTATAGATGTAAATCAACTATCATTGTGTATAATCAATTTTGGTTCATGAATATCACCCTAAACTACAACCTCACTACTTTTACCAAAAAAAGAAAACTACAATCTCTACAATAACACCATACATAACTTGATAAAAATAAAAAACACCATACATAATGTTTCCAACATATTATTTATTAATTATATCTATAAAACTAACAACACTCTCCTTTACTCCAAAAAACCACAAATCAATATTGAAAAAAAAAATAGAAATACCAATCAAAATGACCCATGAAGTTGAAACTTTATTAAACACAAGCTTCTTTTCTAGCTACAACAATAAACAAGGAATCAAGATCAGGTGGTTGGAAATACCCATCCTTAGGCGGAGGTCGTCTCATTCCGGCAACCGGCTTCTTTCTCGGCGGCGGTGGTGGGCAAATGAAAACCGCCGGAATCTGATTCTGCAACAACCTTGGTGTCCTACACTCGTCTTCCATTGAATCCCACTTAACAAAATCACAATTCAGTTAAATATTCAGATACCCTTTTGCTTCTTCTTTTTGGAATCCAACAAAAACAGAAGAATTAAAATCAGTTTCACAATAAAAATGTGAACTTTTTTCTTCTGAGGGAATAAAAGGGTGAACTTTGAGCTTTCAAAAAATTGGAAATGAAAGTGATTTTTCAGAGAGAGAGGATATATATAATAAGAGAAAATAAATAAATAATGTAAATGAGATCAAATAGGGTACGGGTAAATCTATTTCGTCACTCACTTTATTTTATTTACTAATTTGCAAAATACTAACTCCATTTTTTAAATAAATATTTAGACTATGATTGGATAAAATTAATTAATATATTTAATTTATATTATTGATGGAATATATCAACTTTTATTTATTAAATAAAAAAAAACAAAAGAGTAGTATTTTAATTCTAAGTTAAAAACATAAACAATTAAATTTTTTTCAAAATAATATTTCTAGTAAATATTTGTTGGAATCAATAAAAGTACATCTGTATTCACTTAAATAAATATTTTTATGTCAAAATAAATATAAAAAATTTGTGGAAAAAAATTGAAATGAAATGTTAAATTAATTAATATTTTATAATTTACAGATTTAAATTGTTTTTTTTTTTTTCAGATTATTATATTATGAAGGATTAAAATAATCTTTTTAAGTTTGTGACTAAAATAATTATTTATTTATATTAATTTGATTACATTTAAATACTTGAAAATTTTAAATAATATTGGGAAAGAAGAGTGGAAAAGTGAGGTGAGCATAACGGGAAGCGGTTTCAAAGTGCGTTATGATTAATTAACAGCTAAGGAGTGTTAAATTGAATTGACACGTGTCGTTTAGTGAATGGATGATGTAGCTCCACGTTGGTCACGTCTCGCCGCGTTTTTTTTGGTGTCGATTCAAATTGGGCGGCGCAAATGGAAGGGTCGGTGTTTGCGCGGGAAAGTGAAAATTTTTGTTTGGATTTGGAAATTTGAAAGAGCTGCGTGAGTCACTTTAGATCGAAGAGGTGGGACCCTTAAAAAATGGACGGTCGATGGTGTGCCTGTTGTTCTCAGATTTTGGCAGTAAGATGTGAGTTTAGTGCTGCTAGAACTGTAATGTGGGGCCCATTTTGTATGGGCTTTTTTTGTTGTGTTGTGATGACGGGCTGAAGTGCTGATAGATTCATTATATTAAATTCTGACAAAAACAAAAAAATAGGACTGATGATGGTAGTTCTTTTTGAATCAAGATCCTCTAACTTTTGTTTCTTTAGTTTTTGGTGACTTTGTTTTTATTTATTTTTTAATTAAATTTTTTCTTTTGTTTTAAATAACTTTTTATTAAGTTTTTCTCCAAAATAGCATTAAAGTCATCAAAGTTAAAGGATTTATTTTTCTTTCTTCTCAAAAAAATTGAAAATATATTGTCTGTTAATTTGAACGTAATTTTTATTTATTAAAATAAACAATTTAAAGGAGTGTTATGAATGGAAGAATAAATTATCTTGAAAAATCACACGATTTAATTTAGATTATTCAGTAATTACATTTATGTCAAATCAAAATTATACGAAAGTGAATCTCTTTCAATATATGACCGTATGTATATATCAAATATAGGAATTCTAATTTTCACGTATCACTAATAATCTCAAAGCCTCATTGGGCTCCATGTGTTGTTTGATCATATGTTCCACATACCACTAAAAGTATAGTCTCTAGTCTTTCCGACAATACAACTTAGCACAGTCAAACATTGTTAACGATCTTAAGTTTTCTATATACATTTCCAAGCCTATTTATTGTCTCTTGAAAATGACTTGGTATTGTCAAGTCTTCCAAGGAGATACGTTGCGTACTCTTTAAACCACTCCAACCTTGTATCCCATCTCTTGAAAATAACTTAGTACCATTAATTATTTCAAGGAGATACTTTTGACCACTATAAGACAATTTACAAATTGAGTGGGTGTGCAACATATTTCAGTAATAGTACCATAAGAGAGGATAAACAATACAATATAAAATAATCAATCCAAGTATTTCTTATTCATAGGATATTCATTTTTCTTTTTGAACGATTGTACAAGATGACAATTCTAATTGAGAAGATATACAATACACATACATTTGGATTCATAACCACTTTGGACGGTTTTGAATTTCCAATTTGTTTGGACTATTTTCGTTGACTTCAAACTATCATTGATACTAGCTTAAAAATATCTTCACAATATAGTCGTTTGAAGATATTATAGTTGTTCATTCGTAGATAGAAAAGAGTTATTTCACCTCAAGATGTTAGTGAAATCATATTCAAAGAGAATATTTGTGAGTAATACCTCTTTTATTCATTACAATCACTTACTTGAAAAATTACAAAGGAAAAATGTTATCTCTTTTATACTAAGAGAATGAACTAGAAGGGAAAAACATAAATGAAGGGATGCTAACAAATTAACTACCTAGAGAAGAGGGGGAAATTAAATACTTAATCAAAATACAAACTAAACCAATATTTAACTATTATAATAAAAGGAATAGTTATGTTTAATATTCCCCTCAAACTAGGATGGATATCCAACATTCCAAGTTTGGATAAAAGACATAAGTAAGGAATGACAGAGGATGAATAACTCTAGCACTTCTTCGAGGAGTGAAAAGAGGTGTGTCAGCTTTATTAGATGAAGATGTAGAACCAGTAGAGTCTGAACCTGTAACAGGAGCATAAGAGCAATTTGAAGGGGAAAGGGAAGGGGAAACAATAGAATTATTTGAAACTCATCAAAGTCAAAGTCATTACCAACTGGGATATGATTTGGTTGTTGAGTACTTAAATTAACAATAGGATAAGGAAAGATAGACTCGAAAAAAACAATGTCGCGAGAAAGAAAAATTTCTTTACAAAACATATCAAACAATACTTAACCTTTAGTACCTAGTTTGTTTTCCAAGTAAATGCATTTGCGAGTCCGTAAGTCAAATTTTTTTTCTATTAGATTGAAAAGTAGTAGAAAAACATAGGCACCCAAAAACCTTCAAGTTGGAAATGGCATGAGTAGTATCATGCAATATGTGATAAGGAGAAGAAAATTTTAAAAATTTAGATGGTAGCCTCTTAATAAGAAATATTTCATGAATAATGGCACGAGCCCAAAAAGGTTTGGGTAATTTTGCTTGAAATAAAAGGGCAAGTGCCACATTCAAAATGTGTTGATGTTTACGCTCAACAATTCAATTTTGTTGAGGTGTCTCAACACAAGATATTTGATGGACGATGTCATTGATTTGATAAAAATATTTTAGAAGGAACTCACTAATTGCAAAAAAATAGTTAATGACCCCAAATAATTGTAACCAAACATAGAGGGAACAAAAAAATGACCCCAAATGTCCATGTGAATTAAATATGTGAATAAATAATTAGGTCAACGATGTTTACTCCCATCATCAACATTTTTAATTATCATTACTCCTCCTAACGCAAATTTAATTTGTCTACCATTAAGATGCACCTTTCTTTGATACTAACAAATTTAATATGTCCTTAATCATGTGTGAAAAAATCATGTCATGTCATTGTTGGGATATTTTACTTGTATATCATCTTTTAATTTAAAACTCCTCATTATACTAACATTAAAATTTGTATATCAAAATGTTCTAACTTTTTTAAATTTAAGAGATCGTAATACAGAGATGCGACAAAAAAAAATGCCTCGATAGAAGGTCGCGACCTAAGATATAAAAGAAAATATTTTTATTTATTAAATTAATAATTAATCATTAGTTATAAAAAACAAAAACAAAAATATCAAGCAATAAATGGTCCATTCCCATGATGTGACATAGAGAAAGAAAAAAAAAATTCAGGTGTCTGCATCTCTATCTTGTGATCTTTTGAAAGTTAAAAAAGTAAAACATTTTGGTATATAAATTTCAATATAATATTTAATGGAGATTTTTGAATAAAAGGAGGATATAAAAGAAATTCTAAAGGTCATAGGCGGACATAAATTTTTTGAATAGTGGGACACCAAATATCTCTTTAAACTATTGGCATAAAGTAATATACATGGAGTAAATAATCATTTTGGTCCCTAAACGGGTGATATGTTGTCACTATATTATATGAATTTATCAACATAATAAACACATCCCCATATGTCTCTTTTGTTAGTAAATTTATAGATCAAATTGACTTTTAAAAATAGTGAACTATAATTTTATATTATAATTTAAAATACTGAACTTAAATAGGACCATTTTGATTAAGATCAGACAATTAGCGATGTCAACTGCATGAATGTAGGGGCAACCAACTTGAACAAACCAAAATCTTAATTAAACCAATATGTTTTTGGTTATAGACGGGTGGTCAAATGTATATCATTATTTTCTCTAATCTTTTTTGGGACTAATATGCAAAATATGTCTAATACGGACTTTTAAAAATGTAGAATGAGAAACACAAGTAAGGGGTGAGTTATGTATTATATGAAAAACGTTTTATAAAAAGATTGAACTAAAGTAAAGAGGACAAGACAGATAAACAAAAAAACAAAATAGCACAGTCAATTTATCGTAGTTCACCACCAACACGACAACTACCTCTAATCCCTTCAACCTGAAGGATTTAATCCTCTAATTCACCACATAATTACACTCCACTAAACATATACTAGTTAAACTGATTGTGTTCAAGTTTTCTCAATCTTCTAGCTTAATGCAATCAAGATGTTAGAGAGATGCAACCACTACTATGCTAAGTTATGAAAGAATAGATTTAGGTTTTCTAAAAATAATCTCTCACAAGAGAGTGTTTACAAATTTGTGCTCTTAAAAATACTTCTTAGCATTATGTGAAGCAAAAGTTAAAAGTAAAGTGCATAGGTGCCTGTATTATACTTATTACAGTGCATTGTTTCTTCTGTTTTCCAAGTAAGGAATACACATATTTTATAGAGATCTTTAGGGTTTCTGGTTGTTTTCTTTATTGCAAGAAATCAATATGTATAATGTTATTTTCTATCAAATATTTTGAAATTGATTTTCCCTTAAAAATTTGTTAAAACGTGTCCTTGTAAATAATTATGTGTATCTTGCTATGAAGGCAAAATGAGTAAAGGATACGATGATTAGAGTATGCCTCATAGACCTTTAGAAAAATAATGAATCCGAGGTGTTTATCATAGGATGCGCAAGAACTATGTCTTCTTCGGAGCATAAACTATCACCAGAGCATTGTCTTCTATCCGAGTATTGGCTTTAATTAGAGCATACATTGTTTACAAGAGTTATACGATTAAAGATTTGGTGCTATTATAAAAGGTAGACAATCAAAATGCTTGTTGTAGTTATCAAATATAGATGAATCATAATATTACTTGTATTTGATAGAAGCACTAAAGACACGTATCAAAATTATAAACACATCTTCAAATGTCTCTTTTGTCCGAAAATTTATAGATCAAATTGACATTTGAAAATAAAAACTTTAATTTTTATATTATAGTTTAAAATAACAAACTTAATTATAAACTATTCGATCAATATTGAACAATTAGAGATGTGGACTACAAGAATGTAAGGGGCTACCAATTGCAGTAAATACAAATTCATTTACCGTCTTAATTAAACCAATATGTTTTTGGTTATAGACTCTTGGTCAAATGTATATCATAATTTTCTTTTCTCTTGTTTTGAAATAGTATAGCAAAGTGTGTATAATACAAGCTTCTCAAAAATATGGTTTAAAAGTCGGAGACGAACACACAAATTTTGAGTAGTGAGACACCAAATATAGCTTTCAACTTTTGGCATGTAATAATAAAAATAAAATAAATAGTCTATAAACGTAGGATGTGTTGTCACTATTAGGGGTGGGTAAAAAAACCAAAAATTGAACCGATTTAGAGAAATAAATTGAATCAAACTATTTTTAAACTAAACCGGTTCAAAAAATTAAAAACCAAACTTTATTTTAAAATCAGTTTTTTTAACTGAACTGATTTTAAATAATATAGGTGCATTGTAACGTTAATTTAACTTTCAATTTTAATTCTACCAAAACCTCAAAATCCCAAAACCCTAAAATCAGAATCAGAATCAAAATGAATGTTGTAGAACCCTAAAATTGAAATGAAGCTTATGGCCGCCGCCGCTGCAAATATAAAATCCATCTCTTATCTCTTCGAGCAACAATTCATTGCCATCCGTCTTCTCTCTTCGCACAACAATTCATCGTCCTTCGTCTTCTCTCTTCGTACAACAATTCATCGCCCTTCGTCTTCTCTCTTCACACAAAAATTAATCGCACTTCATCTTCTCTCTTCGTGAGTCTACGCCCTTTGTTGCCCTCCGTCTTCCGCCGTTTCCTCTCAGGTATTCATCCAACTCCATTTTCGTTGTTTCATCATTTTGGTTCATCTTGATAATTTTGCTTGTCTGATACCCTTTTGAGCTGAGTTCATCTTGATGATTTTTTTTTATCAGCATTTGTGTAATCAATAGCATTGGTTTTGTTCTACTATGAGTTAGGAATAAGTTCTTTGCAATACATTTGTACTTTTTAAGGTTGGTGTTGTTTGCAATTTCTTTTTGTTGATTCTTTTATAAAATAAGTGTTGATCAAAGTTGGGTTATTAAAATAATTTGTTTCCTACTTTTCATATTCATCAACTAAAAAATTATGATCCTAAGTGATGATCTTGATCAATAGACTACAACATATAGTTATTGGGTTGTTAGGAGCATAACAGAGGAACGACATTTACTTGTAATTTTGGGTGAGTTTGAGTTAGTTCACATTAGCCTTTTCCAATCATTTCTAAAACTATACTTAGGTTTAGGTTTAGCGAAGTCTGTGCATATTTATTTCAGGACCCTAAACCCTAATTTAAAATCCAAAATGGATTACATTAGTAAATTGTCTGATTGCATCTTGTCTTACATCTTGACATTGTTATAGGAAAACCACAAATATTTGATCATGGATGTTAAGTTCAAGGCATCTGTGTGATTAAGTAGTGCTAATATGACTACATTGAAGAATCTGCAAGTTTCGCCACCGGAGGATACTGAGGAAATTGATTGCATTTGAACGAACGATGAGCTATTGATTCTGCCAATGATAAAATCCATAGAACAACTTTTATTATTTTTGTATTTTCTATTTGAAGTCTTGTATGTTTTTATGTTCTTGATTAGTTGAAGTCAACTGAGTGAGTACTGCATTTTTGTTGCAATTTTTAGTGGTTGAATCATTTGATACATTTTCAATGTTGAATTTGAAAAATGATTTGAAGTTTCATTTCTTGAAAATTAGGTGTTTCCACCTTCCATTTTCATTTCCATATCTAGAAAATATTGTGGAAGAGATTATGGTTGTGCTACAAGACACTCAAGTGATATTTCAACATTTTTTATATTAAAGGAAACTTGATTTGTGAATCTTAGTTGAGAGCTCTAACACTCCCTAACTTACATTTGGAAGCAAGTAAACTTCTATTTTTCTATTTTGCATCTGAGTCAGGTTAAACCTTATTCTTCAATTGAATGCAAATATTTAGTTTTTCATGCATTTGTATATTACGATATTATGTTACATGAAGATGTTTTATGTTTCATCAAATTTGTGTTTTTCAGATATTTATAAAGGTACTGAAATCATTATTTAACTTCCCTTAATTTGATTTCTAGATATGATATGATATGCAATGTTAGTTCAAAGAACTGACAAGCTCTAGCTTTACATATTTCATTTTCCAAGAACACTTCTTACCAAAGTAAGTTTAATAAAACCTAGTATAGAATAGATGTTTTTAGGTGTGTTTGCGTGTGCATCTAATACACTTGATCTATTTGTTGTGATTTTTTTTCTTGTTGCTTGTTCCTTCCTTTCAGTTGTATTTTGTTTCCTACTTTTGATTATTTGTTGTTTGTGTTGCTTTTGAGAGGTTGGTCTTTTAGGTGGTGAGTTATTGATAAAATAAGAAAGTAGACGGTTTGAACAACTTGATGAAATAGAAAAGAAACAAGAGAGATAATGGATAGTTTGTGATTCCATCTAAATGCGTATTTTAAGGTTTTGTTCATGAAAGTTGTTTAGTTTATGTTATTGTTTTTGTTCCAATAAATGATTAAAAGTAGATTGTAACACCCATATTTTTAACAGTGCAAGTGTATTTTTTTTTATTTAAACGCCTTCCCAGAGAAATAAATAAGGAAATACTTTTGGATAAATATTTAAGTCGTACACAACGATCACAGTCAACAATATTTACAAGCAGCGGAAATAGTTTATGAAACAGAAATCCAAAGTAATTAAACCTCAAAATACACCGGGGCTAAGAGATCTATCAAGCATAGCTCATACCCCTGGGGTATTTTCGGCATACACTTGTACAAAAGCACTGCCCTGAGAATTTTAACATTCTCACGTCACATCAAAAAGTGGTACATGAAACCCATAAAAATAAAATGTCAAGCTGACAATATTGGTATAGGTACAGTCTTCCAAATTAAAATAAACACAATCCAAAAAGAAAGACATTTAGTCCCTATACGTCAACCTAATCTGATCATTCTACAAAAACTATACACCACGGGTGATCTTCACGTGTCCCGCAAGACCCTCCTGACACAACTCCCGTCAGGTGTGTTCAACTACCTTCCCATCTATAGGGTACTAACCGGTAGGATGGTTTGGGTTCTCATCTGAGGGTAAAGTCCAGATTTCCACAATAGTTGTAAAGGGTTACCAACCAAAATTAATAAATAACACATAACATTTAATTTTTTAAATGCACAAAATAGCCTTTCAACTTAGCATGCACCTTAAAAGGGTTTCCATATGCCAAACATGCATAAACAAAGTTGAAAAATGAAGTTTTTAACAAAACTGCACTGTTGTATTCGAATACAGCATCTCTGTATTCGAATACAAGGCTATTTCAGCATTCAGCAGCAAAAACAACATGTTTGTATTCAAATACAGTCTTCTGTAGTGGACTACACAACAAGTCAGTAGCAAAACAGCATGTCTGTATTCGAATACTGCCTTTTGTATTCGACTACACAGTAAGTCATTGGCAAAAACAACATGTTTGTATTCGAATACAACCTTCTATATTTGAATACACATCAGACAGCAGCAGAAAAACAGCAAAATTCAGCTTTTTAAAGGGTTTCAAAATCAATCAACATTTACACACAAATCCAAACAATCACATTTAGCAATTATAGCTCAATCACCACAACAACTTGAGTTTCGAAATGTCACACTTACACACAATTCCAAAACATTAACACTTAGCAATTATAGCACAATCACCACGACAACTTGAGTTCAAACACTCAATCATAATCTTAAATCAAACACGACTCGCATGCCAAGCACCCTAATGCAATGCGTATATGCCAAAATGCATGGACTCGAAATCATAATTGTACCGCCTATCACAGGCCGAAGTACTAAATTACCGAGGTGCTACCTATCACGGGTCAACACGATTTACTAAAAACGTAAATCGTAAATGTACAGCCTATCACAGGTCGAAGTACTATTTACCGAGGTGCCACCTATCACGGGTCAACATGATTTACAAAAAATGTGCAGCCTATCGCAGACCTTACACGACGCGACAATCTCCGCAAGGATAAGATGAACCAACAAATCACATGGAATCATCTCATGGCCCATCCGGTCACCACTATCACCATGGCCCATCCGGTCGCCATGTACTATGAAATGCATGAGCATACTCTGACTCTATCCACGACACTCGTTAAGTAAATGCAGATATTAAAAGATTCCACATTTTTAATACTCATTTAACTCTAACAATTTTCACGACAATCATAAAGTAAACGCAGATATTAAAAGATTCCCCATTTTTAATACTCGATTAACTCTAATGATTTTTAAATTCCATACATAGCATACTCAGACATATTCTCAAATTCAATCCATAATTCACACCAAAACACATCAATTCATTTTTCCACAAAATCCACACAAACACATCTCAAAATTTATAAATATTAATTATGAACACGTCAAACACAACAAACACAAATCATCACAAACCCACCACTCAAACACATCAAATTTCATTTCCTCAAAACCACACATAAATGAGTTAAATTCATTTTCAACAAAACACTCATCAATATCACCAAAAACCCAACTCTAAAATTTCACCCATAAAAGCAATAAATTCATTTTCCCCAAATCAACACTTCAACCCTAACAAATTTATTTTCCACACAACCACAGATAAGTCCCTAAATGCAAACTAAAAGTTTGGAAGGAGCCCTTACCTTAACGATAGCTTTAACGAGCGATTACGGTACCGCGAGTAATTCCGATAAAATCTCCGCTCACGACGTCGCTTCGAAAGTTAGTTCACTAGCACCGTAGCATGGAGATGAACAAATTTCCCTTTTATCTCTTTGCGTAACGAAGCTTAGATCTAGAAGAAACGTGTTTATGATTGACGGTTTTGAAAACCCTTAATACCGTTTTTATCCGTTTTCGAATCAAAGAAGAAGAATGAAGCTGAGAAATCATTGCTTTCTTACCCACCAAGCCTTGGGTTTCTCTTCTTGAAGCAAAAGAAAGCAAAACAAAAAGAAAAGAGGAAGAAGGGCGATTGGTTTGCGAGGAGGGGAGCGATTCTGCCTTCTTTCTTTCCTTTCCTTCTCAATATATATATATAAGTTATAATAATATATGTATTCTTATAATATATATATATATATATATATATATATATATATTATAATTAAAACCAAACCCAAACAAATATCTAACAACTCTTACACACATCACTTCACTCACATCTCATACTATTTTGATAAAAATATCTACTCTCGTCGCAACTCAAGTGACAGATAAATTTTCAGCAGCGAGTGATATTTTTAACAAAATTGTCCAGTATTAAATTCTTCGCAACGTAAATAAATTATTTTCCGACAAATAATTTTAATTCAATTTCCAAAAATATATTTTTGCCATTTAACTCACTAAATACCAAAAATTGGGCTAACAGCCTAAGAAATTCACCATAATATACATTAAAATTGTATCATTTATGCTTTAAAATTAAGGGTCTTACATAGACTTTCTAATCATATTTATTTAAACATATGTCGTCAATAGGTGATTATGTGGACTCTCCATCAATGGAGAATGAATAACATATTGCTACCATTTCGGTTTCCCCTTCTGGTGAAGCTATATCAACTCCTCTTCCCCCATCAAGCGTAAAAATCGATCACAAGTATGAAATCACTTTACTGAAGTGCCTAATTCGGGTCAAATGGCCAAATTTCATTATTGTGGAAACCTGATTAAATTCAAGGATGGAACAAGTGCTATGACTATGCATCTGAAAAGATGTAAGGAGCATCCTGATAATTAATAACACAAAAGGCAAAAAATATCTTCCTCAACAAAGCCAACATAAGAGGAATTAGGTGTTCTCTATTCACCTCATTCAATGTTTGACCAAGAGGCATGCCGATTGGAGCTTGTGAAGATGTTTGTGGGAGTAGAACTTCCTTTTCGATTTATGGAGAATATGTTTTTTCGAAACTTTGTGAATGTCTTACAACCACAATTTGATATTCAATCCCGCTTTACATTAAGGTGCGCTATTTGGTCCCTTTATGATGCAGAGAGAGAAAGAATTAAAATTTTCATCTCAAAACATTGTGGGAGGGTTTGTCTTACGATAGACTTCTATCCAAAATCTAAGCTACATGAGTCTAACTGCACATTTCATTGATAAAAAATGGAATTTGCATAAGAGAATCTTGATTTTTTGTCAAATCACAAGCCATACAAGAAAGTTCATGGCTAAGGAAATTGAGACATGTTCAAATGCTTGGAAGTTGAATCGTGTCTTTAGCATAAAAGTAGATAATGCATCGTCTAACGACGTGGAAATTAAATTTATGAATAAGTGGATGAATGCAAGGAACTGTTTGCTCTTGAACGAAGAATATATCCATATGTGGTGCTGTGCACATATCTTGAGTTTGATTGTAATGGAAGGTTTAAAAGATGAGGACATTTCTATCACAAGAATCCGGAAAGTAGTCAAGTATGTGAGATCGTCTCCTTCAAGATTGGCAAGGTTTAAGGGATGTGTTGAAAGGGAGAAAATTTCTTATAAAGGTCTCATATGTCTAGATGTGGAAACCAGATGAAATTCTACATATTTGATGTTAGTAACGGCTGTGAAGTATAAAAAAGCCTTTGATTTGTTAGAAATTGTCGATGCTAAGTATGTCAAAGAACTATCTAAAGATAAAGGTCCTAGAGTACCTCTATTCAAGGATTGGGACTTTGCTAATACGGTGCTTCCCTTTTTGAGGATTTTCTATTACGCTACTATGCGTATTTCCGGCTCTTCATATGTTACTAGTAACATATATATGTAGGTATTTGCTATTGGAAGGAAGATTATATTTTTAAGCGAGCATAATGATACAAGCGTAAAGTCGATGGGGATTAGTATGAAGAGTAAGTATGACAAGTGTTGGGGCAACGTTGATGGAATAAATGTGTTGTTACTGATTGATGTTGTATTGGACCCAACTTGCAAATTTGGATATGTAAACTACTTTCTTGATTACTTTTTTGAAGTAGATGGTGAGGCATTGAAGACGAAATTGTCATCTTCCTTGAAATAAATTTATCAAGAATATTAAGGTAGGGAGGAAGGTTCTCAAAGTATGGGAGAATCACAACCAGAGGAAGATGATAATGATATACATGGTATGAGATTCTACAAAAAAATCAATTGGGCAAAGAATTGATCCTAAGTCTGAGCTTGATAAATACCTTGCTAAAGAGTGTGAACCTTATTTTGTCAAGTTTGACATTCTGAATTGGTGGAAAGTCAACTCAACTAGATTCCCCATCCTTTCAAGTGTTGCTCGTGAGGTGTTGGCCATCCCTGTGTCTACTTTAGCATCATAGTCTACTTTCAGCACTGGAGGAAGGGTGTTGGATCCTCATGGTAGTAATCTTACACCTACGATAGTGGAAGTGCCTGTTTGCACTCAAGATTGGCTGAAAGGATCTCCTTTCTCAAATCTATTTGATGAGGACCTTGAAGAACTTGAAACTTTTGAGAAAAGTATGTTACAATATTTTTAGTTCTACAAACTTTGTATTGTATTTTATAGTTTTTGAAACATAACGAAATACTCTTTTTTGCAGAGATCATTTCTCCAACACTCTACGCAACAACATCTGCTAGTGTCATTAGTCTTGACGATTAAAGACATTTGTTTCTATTTTGTTTTAGCGTCACAGTATTTGAAGTAAAATTGTTGAAGTAAATAGATTATTTGAGTTTAGGGATCATACTTTTAGAATATTGAGGAATTTGTTTCTGTTCAGCTTTAAGTTACATGTGTGTTGGGCAGAGATTTTTTGAAAATTCATTAGCCTATTAAGGTTTAGTGATGTGCTGAGACTGATTGATCAACATTACCCTAATTAGACATTGTTGTTTCTGTTTCTGATTAATTCTAATTTTATCTTATGAGATTCTCAGTTTTATTGTGACTGGTTCTACCTATGGTACTACTTTCTCTTACCTCTGCTATATGGTTGGAAAGTTATCCAACCAATGTCAACAAGCTCTGGTATCAAATAGAAGATGTACCAATAATGAAGATCATGAGAATTAGTTCAAAAGATCATGTCAATGCAAGGCTTAATATGTATATGGAAAGGCAGCTCCACATGTTGCTAGTCAATGAATTCCAGGTTGAGAGGGAATTCAATCATTTTTCAAATTCTAAAAGTCCCTAATTACTAGTCAATGAATTCCAAAAAAAAATCTTTAGGAATTAAATAGCGCGGTTCAATTTGATACAAAAGCAATTCAGTTTGTACAAGTAAAAATAAATTAAAACTGGTTCAATTCAGTTTGGAGTACTAAATCAGTTCACTGGTTTATAGAATCGGTTGGGTTTGGTTTTATAAACTATAAACCGGTTCGGTTCGGTTTTATCTAAACTGAGAACTAGTTTGGTTTGGTTCGATTCAGTTTTCAAGCATAACTGAACTTTGTCCACCCCTAATCACTATAATATATGAATTTATCAAAATTAAAAACATATTTCTTAATGTCTCTTTTATTGGTAAATTTATAAATCAAATTGACTTCTAAAAATTACATTTAAAAACAAAGTTAATTAACTAAAAATACATTTAAATACTAAAATAACTAATAAATGACACATTTATGTTAGTTTATGCAAATACATTTAACAATTATTATAACAACAATCTACACAGTTTAAAAAAATATTAACATAACGGAGACACAATTTCTAACATATTTGTCATATCATTTGTTTGTTAATGTGTTAAATACATAAAAATCTTCACAGTCAAATGTGTGCCACCTGCCCACACACCCATAGAAGTGTGTCCGTCTATGTTCAAGAGAGATTCTTATTATTTTAATAAAAACTAAATTTTACAATAATAACAAATTGAAAATAAATTTAATATTTTAATAGAATTTACTAAAAAATAGTGATATCAACCTCTGAATCAATACTATATTAGATAATCTCGTTACAACATTCATTTCTGCCATCTATTATTGTCATAAGATATATGGTAAGTATGCTTACAGATAGCCTCGACCCACTTCTTTTGGTTAAGAAAATCAAATATTTTTTTGGGTCTAAAATGACTTTTTGAAAATTAATTTGTTCTCTCCTTTTATTAAAATTAGTGTTTTCTACGTATTTTTGTGTGTGTTTTTTATATATAATTTATCCGTCTGAGTATAATAATATTTTTTATTTGTTGTCTTAGTGCAGTGTTGTTTAATTTTTCATTTCATTGCAATACTTGTTTGAATTAGATTGATCAATTAACTTTAATCTATTATAGATTCAATTAACAACTTTGATTTGATCAATGTTATAAATCTGAAAACATAAATATTCTAATCACTTTCTTTTTGCAATGTTTGTAGATATTTTACCTTTTATATACTATTAACATATATGCCATGGGTTTGTTCACAATGATTTGGTATTGTTCTCAATCGAACCAATTTGAATAAATCAATATTGTATTTTAGTAAAAGAAGATATAAAGTAAATCCTCTAGTGACTTATTTTAAAAAAATTGTATTTAAATAAATGATTTGCCCTTTCAATTTTTATTACAATATTAATTACTTATAGCTAATTATATATCATCTAATTAATATTATTTACACAACTCTTAAGTTAATATCTTCACTTTACATTTATGATATCAATAAGGACACCAATAATATGCATAAAAGGTTAAATAAGTCACTGGAGGAGTATTACATTTCATCACAATTAATTAGGATATTAATGTCAACTTTAATCATGTTTAATAATAATGTAGATATATTGATACAAACTGTTCAACTGTTTTTAAAATTCTAATAGTATCACAATAATTTTCCCCAAATAAATTGATTTTAATATGTGTAGGAGGACCAAGTTCCATTCTAGCAGAAAACACTCTTCAGGAAGAGCCAATAACTTTAAGTTATGACTTAAGTATCTCATCATAGATTGATCTCATAGTGGATCCAACATATCAAACTTTGTGGAGATATTCGATAGAGTCACTAAGGTACCAAATGTTTTCAACCAAAATAAACAAATTCATCCTTTAATTTTGCATTTGATGGTGGTTTATTTTTTATTTTTCTTTTTATGATTAGAATTTAAAGCGAAGGGAGAATATCTCAACAAAATAGATTTTTAGATTTATTCAACACTTACTAGATTCATATTTGTTTCTTTTTATAGACACTAACGAAAATAAAATGTCATGAAATAAATAACAAATTATAGTTTAAAAAGTATTATATAATTAATTTGACCCACCCTTTTGAGAAAATGAAATCAACGAACCAATACCATACAAAAAAACTCAAACCATAAGAAGTTGGTAGTTAGCCATAGATCAAGTTAAGGTGCGTTTGGAGTTTTGGAGAAAGTAACATGTGAGTTGAACAAGTAACCAATGAAAAGAACGTGAATAGACATGACAATTACAACCAAACTCTATGTGTAACCCCAAAAAATATCTATAATGCATAAAGTAAAAACCTCCACTATATAGATTTGTGCTCTCAAACATGTTTGTGTACTTTTAACATATCAAATACTTCATCGATATTGATATTTGTATTATATTTGTGTTACATATTAATATAGTATTATTTGAGTTATTTATTGTTGTAATCGAATATAATTTTTTACTTTTCAAATTTTTCTTGTAATTTTACATTGTGAATTAAACAAAAAATTGATATATTTTATTGATGTACTTGTATCTTATTTTTTTTAGTAGACTTTATTTCGTACCCGTACTAATAATGTACTTGTGTATATACTCAAATTAAGTAGGTATGAATGTAGATACAAACACTTTAGTGCACATTCTTTTTCGCATTTGCATATTGAACAATCATCTCACTTATATGTTGTTCAACATTCACTTTTCAACTAGCGCGAGACTTCAAACTCATATTTGATACAAACATATAATATATAATAAATACTATAACAATAATGTAAACTAATTATCTCTCCTTAAAAATAAACTTATAAAAAATTCAAATCATTAACAAATTTAATGTTATATTCAATTTCTGAATTTTCTATAAGGACCTATAATTAATAGACAAACTCATACAATGATTAAAGGTCATTATGTTACTCAATAAAATGCATCCAACCTCACAATTATTACTTCAAGTCCACTCTAAAATTAAATAAGACCTACAACCATGCTCACCAAACAAAGTAACAAGACCAGCACAAAAATGAACCTATATCCCCCACTTCTATTTTCCTTATATAGCCATAATACCTCTATATAAACATATTTGAGCTCACTTATAATATCAACCAAAGCTAAGACAAAAAAATGAATTTGACTTACTTTCATTCATTTCAATCTCTCAAAGTTCTTTTCTTTGGTTTTTGTGTTATAACATTGTTTCCCGAGCTTGTAGTGAGCGTAACAAGGCACTATACATTTAATGTACAAAATCTAAATTCATGCATGCAAAATTAAGTTTACTTCTATTATTGCATTTTCATCTAATATTTCTACTTTGCCTTTTTCATGTACAAGATTGAGTACTTGAATGTCACAAGATTGTGCCACACAAGAAACATTCTTAGTGTAAATGGGAAATTCCCAGGACCTCGTCTAGTGGCAAGGGAAGGTGATAGAGTTTTGGTCAAAGTGGTTAATCATATCTCAAACAATGTAACCATTCATTGGTATGTATATATGCATCTACTTTTTACTATGCTTCTTAATTTACAAACTTTAATATTCTAGCAAAATACACACAAATGTGGCCACAATTGCGGTTACAGTCCTGAGGTTGCGGTTACACTGCAAATCTTAATATTGTAGAAATATACAAACAAATGCGGCCACAGTTACCCTGACTATCCTATCATTGTGGTTATGCTGCAAAGTTGCAACTATATTATTGCGACAAATTGCAAACAAATGCGTCTACAATTGCAGTCGTTGTAGAGACTTATTAAACTTATATATTACAGTTGTAATTGCAGTTGTGGACCGTAATTTAGAAGTAGGCTTTTTACTTGGAAGTATTGTGGACTTCTATATTATGATGGAAATTTTATATGTTTTGATATTGGATTTTTGCAGGCATGGAATAAGGCAGAAAACAACTGGTTGGTCTGATGGACCAGCATATGTTACACAGTGTCCAATTCAAACAAATCAAACATACACATACAACTTCACTATTACTGGACAGAGAGGGACCCTGTTTTGGCATGCACACATTTCATGGCTAAGAGCAAGCCTTTATGGTCCTATCATAATCCTTCCCAAGAAGAATGAATCTTATCCTTTTGAGAAACCATATAGAGAAATCCCCATTCTTTTTGGTAATATTAATAGTTATATACACCATAGTTTTGCTATTGAGTGAGAGTATATTCTTAAGGAAAGGAATTGATTTAGAGCATACAATCGTAATGACTGGTCAAAGTTAGATATCATGGTTTTAAATTGCGGTTTCAAATTATTTTTATACTACTATATAGCTCCAATTGCGGTTGCAAAAAACTCTAACCTTTATATTGGGACCACAATTGCAGTTGTAGACTGTAATTTAAAACTGACAATCTATTTATAATTATGCGTTTATATTAATTCTCTCATTTCCTATGCTCTCACTCAAAGTTTAATATTGTTGTTGTTTTACTCATTGATATTGTAGAGAATCGTAGTAAAAATATTGTTGATACCAATGATTTTTCATTGCGGTCGCAGACCTTTTCTTTTTTCAAACTTTGATCTCACCTATATGCCATTATATTAATATATGGACATGCAATTCTTTTGATAAATAGTTATATAGTATGGTAAGTTGCATAGTTGTGGAATTTCAGGAGAATGGTTTAATGTTGACCCAGAAGCAGTTATAAATCAGGCACTGCAGACAGGAGGGGGACCAAATGTTTCAGATGCATACACCATTAATGGCCTACCAGGACCATTCTACAATTGTTCCTCTAAAGGTATTAAAAAAATGCCTATATTTATATAATATATATATATATATATAGATAGATAGATAAATTATTGTCCTTTATTATTTTACATTTCACAATCACATTTCCAATTTTCACTTTTATCATGTAGGAGTGATAATTGACCAGATATTTGGACACAATATAATTGCTAACTGTTAAGTGCTAAATGCATCACTAATTTTGTTTTTGTATTAATGATTTTTTCAGATACATTCAAACTAAAGGTGAAGCCAAACAAGACATATCTACTAAGGATAATCAATGCAGCACTAAATGAAGAACTCTTCTTCAGCATTGCAAATCACACCTTAACAGTTGTTGAAGCTGATGCAAGATACATCAAACCATTCAACACAGACACAATTGCCATAACACCAGGACAAACCACAAATGTTATTCTAAAAACCAAACCATATTTCCCTAATTCCACTTTCCTCATGATTGCTAGACCTTATTTTACAGGCCTTGGTACATTTGACAATTCTACCCCTGCAGGTATCTTACAATACACGCAACAACACAAATCTCCAACTAAAAATCTCCCCTTTCTCAAACCAATACTTCCACTCATAAATGACACAAATTTTGTATCAAACTTCACAAGAAAATTCAAAAGCTTAGCAAATTCTAAATTTCCTATCAATGTACCCAAAAAAGTTGACAAAAAACTTTTCTTCACTGTTGGGTTAGGAACTAGTCCTTGTCCAGAAAACACAACATGTCAAGGACCAACTAACAACACAAAATTTGCAGCCTCAGTGAACAATTATTCATTTGTTCTTCCATCAGTTTCTATTATGGAATCCTACTACAATTTTGGAAATTCAAATAATGGTGTATACAAAACTGATTTTCCTGATAACCCTTTGAACCCTTTTAATTACACAGGAACACCACCTAATAACACAATGGTTAACAATGGTACAAAATTGGTGGTTTTGAAATTTAATACTAGTGTTGAGTTGGTTTTGCAGGATACTAGTATTCTTGGTGCTGAGAGTCACCCTTTGCATCTTCATGGTTATGATTTCTTTGTTGTTGGACAAGGTTTTGGAAACTATGATTCTAATAAAGACCCTTCAAATTTTAATCTTATTGATCCTGTTGAAAGGAACACTGTTGGTGTTCCTGCTGGTGGTTGGGTTGCCATTAGATTTTTTGCTGACAACCCTGGTAAGTATTTATATGCATGCATGTCTAGAGCATATATATATATTAATTATGTCTATTTTTGTCGCATTGACATTTTTTATCGAAGTTTGTTCTGACGCCGACACAATACTAATACATTGATTACATTTAATTAATTAATTTTTTTAAATTATTATCGGTGTCAATGAGTTAGTGTTAGTATCTATAATTCACATATATACCTGAATGACACAAAACAAATTTCATATAGAAAATATTATACAATGTCTCAAAAAAATTTGTGTACCCTTCTCAATAATAATTATTATTAATAATATATGGCACTATTAAGTTGTTAAAGCAAACCAAAGTTTGTTTTCAGTATAAAATTTCTAAAACAGTTAAATTTTGAAAGTTAAGCTTTTTAACTGTCATGTTTTTTTGACTGTGTAATCATCATAAAAAGTGAACATCATATTTGAGAAAAAGGTGCAATTGACATTATACACTACATCCTCAATCATCAAATAAGTTAGACTTATTTAATAATATTGCATTTGGTTTCTTCCGGTAATTGTACAATAAGATGTATCTAATTAAGAAATTACTATTAAAAATAAGCATTAGAAGGTACTACTACAACTAAGTGTCTACAATGACTTTTTTAAGCCTTAAATATGTTTTTATTTTATGAAAATATAATATAATATAATTTTATTTTAATCCTTATTATAAAATTTACTGCATTAAAAAATATAATTTTTATCATGTTAAAATCTTTAATAATGAATATCTAAGTTATTAGATTTCAAAATTACTTTTTTTAATCGATAGTAAATGAGTCTGAAACAATTTCTTTTATTCTTAAGTAAATTATTTTTAAAAATTATTTTCAAAAATATAAAATCAAAATCACATTCTTAAAAATCTTAAACAATTATCCTTTTGTCTCTTTTGTGACAGAATGCAGGGGCTAAGGCTTTACTACACTAAAAAAATGTCTATACAAAAATACATCAATTGATATAATTAAAATATTTTGTATCTCAAAAACTAAATTTCTATTTTTCCTTATTAAAATCACTGTTTTAGAGTTGCTTTAAACCTGACAAAAGGCTTTTAGCATTTGTAAACATGTCTGTCACAATCATTGTTGTTTTAATGTTAATGTCACAATGACATGTGAAGTGTTTTGGTGACAACAGGGGTATGGTTCATGCACTGTCACTTAGACATCCACACAAGTTGGGGATTGAGAATGGCATGGATTGTATTAGATGGACCTGAGTCCAATCAAAAGCTTCAACCACCACCTTCTGATCTTCCAAAATGTTGACTTATGATTGACTCACCTTTTCATTTTCTCAAATGTTATTTAATTTTGTTTGTTCTTTTTATTCACTTCAACATTTTAAATTCTTTTGATGTGTTGAATAAGTTGTGACATGTGTGTTGTGTCACTACATGGTTTGTTCTTGTAAACAGTTTAGTCTTTGTTTTGATGTATGTTGTCTGTTGTTGTCATGTTTGGTTGGTTTGATTAGGTTTGTAGAGAGCTGAGCAGTTCATGAGTAATAGTCAGAGACGGTCCAAATTTGCCTTCTTGATTTAATTTGATAATTAGCATTCAATCCGTTCTCTTTTGCTTCTATTCAAAGTCTTAACTCACCTATTTGTTTTCAAACTACTTATGTACTAGCATGAAATGACCATTTCTTGAAGTACTTGAGATCTAATTAATTACTAAAATGTAAGGTTACTCAACCAACTAATCATTGTATCATATTCATATATATTATTAATAAATGAAACATTTAATTGATATGCACTCACGGTGCAATAATTTTTTTAGAATGTTAATTGATGGTAATCCTTTTATCACTAAATACATATTTGATATTCTAGTGAGTTTGTCATAACATGTGAGTCATAGTGATTTTGTAAAAATATAAACAATTATAGCTTTTGTAAAATCATGGTAGCTCACCGTGATTCTGACATGTCTAGTGTGGTATTTTGAACTCGTTTTGAATCAAATGTATTTGGTTCAAGCGATACATTTGAAAATTTGAACACACAAATTTACAACCACAATTTGTATATATGACATATATATTTTTATTAATTTTCTATTATTGATATTTTATAATTTATTTGTTGGATTTGATACAAAGATTTGTTGTTAATTTAGATGCTTCATGTGTTTTATTATGTTTGTGGAAATATTTTAAGTATTAAATAGTATCTTGTGATAAAATTTTATGATTTTTAAGAAATTGAAATTTGAAGTACATTTTTTTATGACCTGCGATTTAAATATCGAATTTGGTCAAAGCCTACCTAAACCAACATATGTAAGGTGCACCAATTAGTGTTGATGAAACAATAGCTTAACTTTTGCAAGCAAACAATGATTTGATTTGTCTAGCACATACATACTTTTCTCTTAGTGACGTAGAGATAGTGACGTAGAGATACTTTATAATCATCATACACAACTTCATGTTAACTATCTAACTAAGGGAAAAAAACGATATACACTAAATTACCAATCAACTATCTAACTAAGATATAAAGATATCTGGTCTTTAACTTTCACTACTAAATTTCACTACAACATTGATTAGAAATAAAATACAAATTTGATGTGTTTCAATACTTTCAAGCTATAAATTGGCAAATGCATCGACATTGAAGTAGTTATCCATCAATAGTGCAAAAAAGAAAATGTGTTACTTCATTCAACATCATATCCCCACTTCATATCGAGTAAGTATCAAATCGTAGATCGTTCGTAATGTGGAAATTAAACATGCCCTTAACCTATTTGGTAAATTGCTCGTCCAGAATACTTTTTAATGAATTGTTTCTTTTGAGTGCTTTTGGAATTGGCTTTTAGGTACATCAACTTGTGATGAAAAAATATTATAATAAGCAGTTTTGATTTTCCCTGTTAATAAGGTTTTGCTTTCCTTTCAATAAGGAGTCTTGTTTTTTCCCTTTCAATAGGGAGTTTTTTAGGCTATCGGAGAGAATGAGTTGCATAGCTTGGAATTATCATGGACTTGGAAATCCATAAACAGTTAGAGTGTTCTAAAAACTCTAACAACATAAAGATCCCACATGTATATTCCTCTTAAAAACTACGAAAAAAGATTTTGAGATGAAGAAGTTTCGAAACCTACAGGGTTTATTTGGGGTTGTTACTGTTAGTTGTGCAGGAGAAGGTAAAAGATATGTCGAAGGTCTTGCAATATTTTGGAATGAAGGTGTTGAAGTGGAGGTATTATCTTTTCCCCCTAACCATATTGATGTTTTAATTGCTATGGTTGATGGAGATGAGGAATAGAACATGACTCGGGTGTATGATTTTTTGGAGTCTCAAATGAAAAATAAAACCTATGAAATAATTGATTTGTTAGCATTGGTGAAAACATTGATAAATGGCTCCTTATGGAAAATTTCGATATGGTTCTTTCACAAGATGAGAAGGAAAGTTAGAATTTTGGCAACTCTCTTCTGATTTCGATGTTACGAGACACTTTTCAAAATCACACTCTTCCAATATTAAGGATATTCTTGATATGATGGTAGCTACACCGCATGGTCATCATTTTACTATTTCAGCTTTGGTGGTGCATTTACCAGGGAATTGAAGGTTGAAAAACATAAAAAATTGGGAGTTTGAATCGTGCTTTAAAGTTTTAAAAATTTCTTTGATAAACTTTATAATTAAAAACTCAGACTAAATAAACAAAGGAAAGAAATAAATCACACAGGGATTTATACTAATTCACCACCAAACCCATAGCTACGTATAGTCCATTCACTAGAAGGATTTTCTCCAATAATTCAAATCAAATTACAACAATTAACCTCAACAAGTTAAGTCTTCTCAACTTCCATTTTGCACCTACAAACTTTTAAGGAAAAACAACCACTACCGGACTAGGTTACAAAATGAATGAGATTGAGTTTTTCTAAAAAATCTCTCTGAAGAGTTTATTTACAATGTAGTACTTTTAAATTTTTCTTTCTCAACATTTAGATAAATTTTGAATAATTGTATAATGTTGTAGTGCTTGTCTTGTTGCATGTAATTGTGGTATGTTCAACTCTATTATGAAGTAAGGAAGCATGTCCTTTTATAGAGTTCTTCACAGTAAGGTCTATATCATTTAGGTAAGGCATGTGTTTTTTTTTTCTTCAGAAATACTTGGATCTTCATGGGTTTTAGCAATTGAACCGTTGAAGATAAATTTATCCGTTAAGGTCAGAATTGAATTCCATAAATTACTTCTCATAACTTGAATGAGAACAAAGAAAGCATACGGTAAGAGATATGATAATTAAAGCATTATTTTACAGACCAATGGAACATGTAGATTATGATGATTGTCAATCTCTTTAAATGACTAGACAAAATTGGGGTACTACACTCATGTCACCATTTTTTTTCCTAAAAAAATTCATAAATTACTTTTTTAAAACTTCTTATAATTTGTAAGAATATAAATTAAACAAAAAATATTATAGAAACTAAAATCAAGATAAAACATATTTAAGTCAAATTAAAAGTATTTTTTCAAATTACTTTTTCTTATCTTTAAATGTGTATCAGCAAAAAAAAAAGTATTTTTTTAATATTACTTTTCTTTATTTTAAACCATCATTCGAAAAATT
>JBBPBR010000006.1:41230794-41273104 GCA_037974775.1 Cicer pinnatifidum
ATTAAATATCTAAATAAATTGTTCTTAATTATAAATGTAAACAAATAATTTATTATATACTTCTCAAACTTCAAATATGTTTATTATTCTATTTATTCACTAGACAAGTATGGATCTAATAAATTGAACCCGTGTGGATCCACCAGTTTATAACTATGTTGCTACAAAAATCACTGTCTTATGAAATCTTCATATCTTGAATTAATACAGTACAAAAATAGGATCGCCAATAGAAATTTCATCTAAGAATTCTTATTTCTGAAATAGGTTCACAGAAAATATTCTAATGTGGAATATTTTTTTACAAAACTTTACAAATATCAAGAGATATAAAAATTTTCACTATAATAATTAAGAGTCTTTATAGTAACAAAATATCAATCAACAGTAATAACAATCTTTCATTAAAGTAAGTAGTTTAAAATAATTATTAGTACAACTACGTGTCTCCTTATTTTGTTACTACAGCAGTAAATTTTTTTTTTCTTTTCACATGGACCAAACTCAATAAAATACCTATTTATTTATTTAATAATAATAATAACAATAATAATACTAGTAAAAATTGGTGAGATTTACTTAGAGAATGTACCCACCCAATACTATTAATTGTATTGTTATTATAAAATGACCTAAGGGCAACACATCATCAAACCATCTGATTCTAGCATATCATAATTAATTAATATTAGCCAACTTAGACTTGTACTGATGTAGCTCTCCATCTATTATATATATTTAAAACAGAACCCTGAATGTCACCTCACCCTCGAATGCCACCTATACAAATATTTCCCACATCAGCTAAAAAGCTGATGTGGACCTCTCCTCTTTCTCCTCTATCTCTCTCAAACATGCTTTCAATATCTAATCTCTTTCAATCCTACTCTATTTTTCCTATTTCATCCACAATTTTTTTAATATCTCCAAAATCTATTTGATAATATTATTTTATAAAAATTTATAAATTATAAAATTATTATACAATTATTTATAATTTATAAATTATTTTACAATTTGATAATAATTTATAATTTATATTATTATCAAACTATTTTATAAGTTATTCTATAATATATTTATAAATTATTTTATAATCTATTATATTATTTTATATTATTTATATTATTTTATAATATTATTAGTCATTTACCAATGGTAATAATTTATATTATTAATTATTAAATTCAATAAAAAAAAACCCAACTAATCACTGATAAATATCGACATAAATGCTCTTTATTTAATAATATTATTTTATAATAAATTTATAAATTATAAAATTATTTATAATGTATTTATAAATTATATTACAATTTGATAATAATTTATAATTTATATTATTATCAAATTATTTTTTAAGTTATTTTATAATAAATTTATAAATTATTTTATAATATTATTAATCATTTACCAATAGTAATAATTTATATTATTAATCATTAAATTCAATAAATAAAAAACCGACGACATAAATGCTTTCATGGAAAATCTGTTATATCTATTATATATATTTAAAACAGAACCCTGAATGTCACCTCACCATCGAATGCCACCTATACAAATATTTCTCACATCATATGTGGACCTCTCCTCTTTCTCCTCTCTCAAACATGCTTTCAATATCTAATCTCTTTCAATCCTACTCTATTTTTCCTATTTCATCCACAATTTTTTTAATACCTCCAAAATCTATTTGATAATATTATTTTATAAAAATTTATAAATTATAAAATTATTTTACAATTATTTATAATTTATAAATTATTTTACAATTTGATAATAATTTATAATTTATATTATTATCAAACTATTTTATAAGTTATTCTATAATATATTTATAAATTATTTTATAATCTATTATATTATTTTAAATTATTTATATTATTTTATAATATTATTAGTCATTTACCAATGGTAATAATTTATATTATTAATTATTAAATTCAATAAAAAAAAACCCAACTAATCACTGATAAATATCGATGAATGACACCTCATCCCTCGAATGCCACCTATACAAATATTTCCCACATCAGCTAAAAAGCTGATGTGGACCTCTCCTCTTTCTCCTCTCTCAAAGATGCTTTCAATATATCTCTTTCAATCCTACTCTATTTTTCATATTTCATCAACAATTTTTTTAATACCTCCAAAATCTATTTGATAATATTATTTTATAAAAATTTATAAATTATAAAATTATTTTACAATTATTTATAATTTATAAATTATTTTACAATTTGATAATAATTTATAATTTATATTATTATCAAACTATTTTATAAGTTATTCTATAATATATTTATAAATTATTTTATAATCTATTATATTATTTTATATTATTTATATTATTTTATAATATTATTAGTCATTTACCAATGGTAATAATTTATATTATTAATTATTAAATTCAATAAAAAAACCCAACTAATCACCGATAAATATCGACATAAATGCTCTTTATTTAATAATATTATTTTATAATAAATTTATAAATTATAAAATTATTTATAATGTATTTATAAATTATTTTACAATTTGATAATAATTTATAATTTATATTATTATCAAATTATTTTTTAAGTTATTTTATAATAACTTTATAAATTATTTTATAATATTATTAGTCATTTACCAATAGTAATAATTTATATTATTAATCATTAAATTCAATAAATAAAAAAACCGACTAATCACTCCTAAATATCGACATAAATGCTTTCATGGACAATTATATTATTCCGAGTAATGATTTTATACGTTAAAAATTCAATTACTCATTAATGTCAATCTATTTATAATTTCTTTCAGTCAATCTATTTTTTTAGTAATATTTTATAAAATAAAAATATAATTTCTATTTGACAGAAAATAAATTTATTAAAAATAATCATAAAATACGAATATATGAAAAATTATTAAAAAAGTTACTTCCAATTATTAAAATATACAAATTTATTTAAAATTATAATATATATATATATATATATGAATATATATTAAAAAATATAATAAACAAAAGTTTACTATATATGTGTTCTGAAAAAATATGTTAACACTAAATTTTTATCAATTAAATTATATATTTATAATTAAATGCTATTTTTTATTTTAATTTTTCTTATTATAATGATGATTTGAATGTTAAAAAATTAAGTATTGTACAAAATTAAATTATTTTTTACTAAAATTTATTTTTGGTACATATCAATATAACAATAATTCAATTGCACAAACAATTAGTTAAAATTTTTAAATACCTAAAATTGATTTAAAGTATATATAAATCTTTAATAAAATAAATTTCAAACTCTTGATAAAATTTTTAGATCTTCTTTTTGGATTTGTATTTTACATTATATTTCATCAAATAAAATCAAGTATCATTTTAAAGTACAATGAGTCAAACAATTATCCTATATAATAAGTTATCATACGAATTTTATAAAATATTTTAAAAATTAAATTAGATGATTGTGATAAACATGATTTTTCCTAATTTTAATTTTCCTAATCATATTCAATTATTACAAATCAATAAAGTAATATTATAAGATAACTATATTTATAATACATAAAATATTACTTATAAAATTATAAAATTATTTTACAATTATTTATAATAAATTTATAATTTATAAATTATTTTACAAATTATCAACTTATTTTATAAGTTATTTTATAATAAATTTATAAATTATTTTATAATATTATTAGTAATTTATCAATGTTAATAATTTATATTATTAGTCATTAAATTCGATGAAAAAAAAACTACTTAATCACTCATAAATATCAACATAAATATTTTTTATCTAATCCTCCTTCTCCTTTTATGAACAATTATATTATTCCACTTATGGTGACTAATAATTTTATACGTTAAAAATTCAATTACTCATTAATGTCAATCTATTTATAGTTACTTTCAATTTGTGTCAATCAATTTTTTTAGTAACGTTTTATAAAATAAAAATATATATTCTATTTGACAGAAAATACACAAATTTATTAAAAATAATCATAAAATACGAATATATGAAAAATTATTAAAAAAGTTATTTACAATTATTAAAAACTATTATCTATTATATATATTTTTTTTACAAACTCTTGATGAAATATATTCAATAATTTTTTTTACAACAACTTCTCATGCTCACAATTAAAATATCATACTAATAAAACAAATAAATTTAGACTACACTACAATATTAATATTTTTTTAAAATAAAAAATATTAAATAAAATCATATTTTTAAATTTTTACATCTTATTTTTTGGTTTGTATTTTACATTTTATTTCATCAAATAAATGCAAGTACATTACATGTTGAAAAATAAATTAACAATCAAAGTACAATGAGTCAAACAATTATCCTATATAATAAATTATCATACGAATTTTATAAAATATTTTAAAATTAAATTAGATTATTGTGATAAACATAATTTTCTCTCATTTTAATTTTCCTAATCATATTTAATTATTACAAATCAATAAAATAATATTATAAGATAACTATATTTATAATACATAAAATATTACTTATAAAACTTATAAAATTAATTAATTAACATCCGTGCATCGCGCAGGCTATAGTCTAATTTTAATTTATTTTGGTTTTGTATCTATTGTCCACAATTTGTTTCCCGAATAACTAATAAATATGTCATTCCTTTCCCAATTTTATATCAGATGACCCTTTTTGAATTTTTTTTAATTAAGATGGTGCTAATTATATTTTATAATTCTCTTTGAGAGAATTTGAACATCATTAACCTTAAGATTATAAAATCAAATTCTTATATTTGAACTAACACCTAATGAACGATATCAAAAGACCACAATCTTAACATCAGAGTAAGTGTTATATTATAAACCATGAAATTAAAGAGACGAAGATTTATCTCATAGGCCAAATAAGCTTGAGAGTTTGATAAAATGAAAAACTCATTAATTTTCGTATTGATAAAAGATGATCAATTGAACAATGTGACACTTTATAGCCCTTTAACCTACTAATTGACTTACTCTAACTAACTCTGTACTAAGAATGTATCTCTCCTAGATAAATAAACTAGATTTTCTTAATCCTACAAGTATCACCACAAAATTATGCAAAACTCAACTAAAACAACAATGGCTTTATACCTTGAGCACATCTAATGTTTTTTACTTACTCATATTCATCATTGTGATATAAATGTAAGGTGGCTTCATTTTCAAATCATGACATTGAATAGTATTAGCATTAGTATCAAGAACAGTTTCACCTGCATCTTTAAATTACTATGTTATTTGCTCTACTCAATGTCCAAAACAAAAGAAAAATAACACTAACTATGAGGACAGACTAGTTTGGAGAAACTCAACAACTCATGGAGTTCCTAATTGCAGTATATTGTTCTAGCTGCTATTGCAAAGTTTTAATCTGCAAATATGGCACCCCAGGAGTAAATTAAGGTTTTATAATCAAAGAATTTCGCTTCTTCAAATCCCCAACGACAAAAAGGTCTCAATTTTCTTGCAGGAATTCATTCAAAGGTTGTATGTCCTCTTTTTTATCCTTATTTTTGTCGATCCCTAGCGCGCCAAGACTGTATGCAGCTGTTGTTCAGGTTAGTTGGTTTCTTCCTCAACTCAATCAGGTAAAAGGTAACACCGATGATGCGAAAGAAGAAATCTTTGTATTACCTTATGAAGAGGTTATAGAGTAATCAGGATAACCATTCTTGCAAATCGTCATTCGAGTAATGCACACAACATCCATTTTCAGAACTATACATAGATTTACTACTCTTTTATAATTTCTGCTAGAGCATAAGTGCGGAAAAATACTCCTCAAATTCTTGATCGATTGTCGGTGGTCTTGTGCTTGATTGAGCTTCTGCATTTACAACAATATGTCATATGCCAACCTAGGAATTACTAAACAATTTTTTTGTCAAAGGCATGTAATCTAGAAACTATTTCGGAATTAGTAATTCCACAAGTGCTAGCATAGTAGCATGATTTTGGTCTTGTTTGGATATAAGTGTTTATGTGTAAACTATTTCTATAACAAAAGATAAAATAAAGTCAAATTATTTTCATATAAACTATAAGTTGTAATCATGAATTATCCTGGAAACTTTATCGAAATAAGCTGAAAACAACTTATGGATATGTCATAAGTAATTTCTATAAGCTCAAACAAACTGTCTCACAAGTATTTGTCTCAGTAGATAAACTCAAATAAATCAATTAAAACAGGCACTCTTGAGCATGTGGAGTAGTGCATACCTTGGTTTACATCCCATCTTCCAGACGAAAGAACATATGTGTCAGGATTCACTCCATTCGAACAAAGAAAATCTTCAAATTCCTTATCTACAGATTGATCAATGTTGTCTTTATCATACTCCGGATATACACGATCTGAAAGGGTTCCTAATCGAGGAAGACGCTCCTCAGGATTCTCCGAAGCTTGTGTGTCGAGATCATCGTAGGATGGATTGTATTTGCTATCAATAAATGTTTCCTCTTCACTATAGCTCAACCTATTAACTGTTGATACATCCAAAGATCAGGGGTTATCATTAACATTATCAGCATTTCTATCACTACATTTGAATTTATATACTCTATTTTACAAGTAGCATTCCTAGTGATGAAATCCGTGTAAAAGAACAGGTTCTAAAATAACATTTAAGGCGTAAAATTTGTAAGTTTGTAACATTATAGTTATGCCAATGAAGAAAAGAAGTGGAAGGCTTACCACAGAGGTATGTATTTGCACAATCTGCATCAGGTTTGGCTTCCTCATTTACAGACATGGAAGTATCAGAATCTTCAATGAAACTATTGCTGTCTTTGGCAGATTCGGGTTCGGATCTATCTTCAAAAGATGATGCATCGGTTCTGCTATTAACCGTGTGGTTGTCCGCACTCTCTAAAATTGAACTTTCATTCAACATCGATGCACCTTCAGAGGAAACATTCTCAACCCGGCATTTATTTTTTGGTCTAAGCAAATCCAACTGATAACCATGTAATTTTCTTTTCTTGTTCCATTCGATAATGTTAATGTCATGCATTTCATCCACCTTGAATCTAGAACGTATTTTAGAAAAATGTGAGTTGAAAAAAATATATGAAAAATCAGAAGAATATAACAAATTATGGAATGAGCCTCCACATATACAAAAGAGATCATTAGGTAAAGTCAAGAAGAAGGACTTTTATTCAACTAATTTCTTTTAGCTCAGTTTAATCATGGAAGATCATTTCTTCACCTACAACTTTTCGAACCCAGATGATCTACAACAGCAGCTGTAGGGACCGATGGATTTAGAGAGAGAAACCTTCTTACTCTAAATATAATAGTCTCTACGACTGTTGTACCATACAATAGCGGCAGAGGATCTAAGTTGCAACTTTTCCTTTGCTAAAATCAATGAATCAAGTATGCACTATGCATTGAAAAACAAAAGAGGATGTAAAACCTCACTACCTTCTTCTGTGACATATCAATCAGAAAAGGAATAATAGTACCTCTAACTAGAAAAGCTCAACTTTGAACTCAAAATATATATGGTAATCTATAACTATATATGTTGGATCATTTTTCAGACAATACACACACCTGTTTCTTACAACTTTAAATTTCCTACTTAGCCAACGATTTAGTGACTGTAATATTTTGCAGTTTAATAGCGACCGATTTAACAACTGATTTGGAAAATTAGTCGGTTATTCGGTCTTTAAATTGCTGAATGAGTTTGTGACTGATTTAGAGAACAATTTGCAAAAAGTCACCAAACCACAGGTCGCTAATTTTAGCGACCTTGGACATTTTTGTTCTCTAAATCAGTCACTAAATCAGCAACTATACAACAATTACTGTGTAGTGTTTCAAAATTGTATCTGTGAAACATAGAACAAATTTTCTTAGACAGTAAGCTAATTAGTGTAATAAAGGAAAATTTTAATGAGTAATCATTTATAGCAGAAATGAAAAAGCAGAACATAAAAAGTAAAGACTAAAATTAAATCTCCTACTCTATAGTTAATTTTCAATATTCCAGTATTGACATAACATAAACATCTAGGAGTTAGTTAATAAAAGAAATTGAATAATAGCAGCAGTATCATAAAAATCTAATAATAAAAAAAAAGAAAAAAAAAAAAAAGAAAAAGGAAAATCTTGAAGAAGGCAGATGGAAAAACCTGTTAAGTTGAGAAGGGACTTGACTGGTTTGTTGAATCTCCATATGTAAAAAAGAAAGAATAGAGAAAGAAGCTTAATGGGGGTGAGAGAAAAGAGAGAAAGAGTTATTAGAAAGTGGAAAGAAAAGGTTAAAACTTTAAGGATGCCTATGCTGAGAATATCCGAGAATTTATGACCCACAGTTTCCTTTGTCTTCATCTCAATTACTTCTTCTATCTCATCATAACAATTTTCTTTTTCTTTTTTTCAATACACTAACGAAATATCTTTCACCTTTCTATCTATTGCCTCTCTATCCCATTCCGTATTGGTTAACTCTTAGATATTAATTATAAAGTTCAATTGTACTTTTTTATCTTTTTATTTTCATCGATACATTATATTTCAAAGTAGACAATTTTATTTTTTATTTAGATTTTTAAATTTAAAAATAATAATATAATATATTTTAAATAATATAATATTTAAGATTTTATAAAATTTTATTATGATTTAATAAATGTAAATTATTTATATCGTAATATCATATACTATATTATTTAAATTATGTTATATTATTATTTTTTTAGTAAAAAATTTATAATAAGTGATCAAAACTATTTGATTTTAAAAATAGTATAACTGATTTTATAAATTAATAAAAAATAAAATAAAAAATCACATTTAAATTTAATTATTATAATAAATGTGTATATTGTTAGATAAATTGTGCACTTGATGCAGCACTGCATCAAGTGATGTCATTAAAATTGTGGTGTCATAATAATTCACAAAAAATATTATATCGCAACACAGTAAATACAACAGCAGCATCACATTGGATTAGGCAGCAACGAACTATATATTAATCAAATAAATTATTTTTCTATCTTTTTATGGATTAATGATATATATATTAAAATTCGAGAAGAAGAAATTATCAATAATAACAGTTACATTAATAGTTGTTTTTACAATTGTCTCGTATTGACTTTCAATTTATCCTTTAAGATTATAATATCAAACTCTTTCCACTAAACTGATATTATTAAAGTGATAAATAGTTTATAATGAGATAGTTACAAGAAATTAGAGATAAAATAGGATATATGTGAGTTATAAAATTAGTAATAAATGATAACTAGATTTAGGGTTGTGCATTGCACGATTTTTCATAGATATAATTTAATATTTAATATTTTTCATTGCATGATAATATTTTAGTATGTAATTAACTATTTTAGTGTAAAATGGTTTTTAAAAGAATTGTTAGAAACATTTACGTACAATAAACTAAAACAAATTCATATCTTACCATCAATGACATTGTGTTTAATTCTCTAAATTCCAAACTACAATATCGAGAAAAAGAAGGAATATAAAAAAAATAAAGTCTTATAAATATTCAATTAAATGCAATGATTTATAAAAACAATACAAAATATGACCGATCTATCAAACTTGAAAAAAAATAGTATCTATGCCGTTAAAGTAAATTTTGATGTGGTCGTGTGGGGGTCAGATCTTCAATTAAAACATGCAAAAAATATTTTTGTCATCCAAAGAATGAAGTGAACCTATAGAGAATGAACAATAGTTAATAACCAAAGTATGAAGTATGTGAACGCAGAAATCAATTGCATGAGGTCAATATTTCTTACTAATATCAATTTAATTCTTAATCGTACATTGAAGGTTCGATGATCATATTTTAAGTTATATTGTAGATTATATTTTAAAACTTAAAACATAAATCTCCCGATCTTAATGTAAATGTTTCAATCTAGATAAAGAAAAATATGAAAAGAAAAGAAAATACATGAAATAAATAAATAAACAAAAAACCAAATATTTAATAAAAAAAATTATTTGTTATAATCATCAATGATAGTGGTCGCACTAGAGAGAGGGATGATGAAGGCCTCCTTAAGAAAGGAATGCACACATTACAATTTTCCAACTCTTAAGAGATAACTTCGAACAAGTGATGAAAAGTACCAATAAACAACGAATTATCACATGATGAAAACTAATTTAAACATTTAAAAAAAAAAAGTATTTAATTTTTTTTTTGTTGGATCATCGTTTGCTAAATAAATGTTATATTATTGATGTGAGTTGGTTACAAAATTAAAGAAAATTGGATATTGGATGGATGTGTAAACATATAGTAGAACTACAAATAGAGTTTATCTACAAGTAAAATTAGAGTGACACATAAATATATAATTAATTTGACAAAAATAGAATTATGCAGCAAAATTAACAATGAGATGGCAATAGAATGGTTTGTTAGGTTATTTTAATTTATTATAAATAGATATTGTATACTAATAAAAAATAATTTCATATAAGTAGATGTGACAATCGTTGAAAAATAAATAGAGTAATAAACTTGAGTTTCTATATGTTAATTTGAGTGTAAAATGAAAAATAAAATTATTATTATTATATTGAAAATATTTATAAATTAGTTAATATAATTTTATTTACCATACCATGATAAGCAGAGACTACTTTTGAGCAAGTTCACGTGGCCTAGTATGGTTGTGGATAGGGTTGACAGTTGACACCCACTTGTTAGTTGTAAACACGGGGAGGTGTGAGTTGTTCATGTGCAATGAGATTAATTTTTTGGAGGTGTTGGGTTAGGAATTAGGATATCATTGACCCTAATTTTTTTTTTAGATTTGATATCTAATAAATTTAACGACGTTTCATGCATCAATTAAGAAGTATTTATTGTTTTTTATAATTAAAAAGTGTCTATGTATTTAAGACACTACGTCAAAAATAGGATTTTACAACGTTTTTTTTAATTTATTTACAGCGATTTTTTTTAAAAAAAAATCGTTGTAGAATCGAGTGCTGTAAAAGATACAACAGTACTTTTAAAAAAGTGCTATAAATCATGTAAATATAACGCGCACTTGTTATGCACATTTTACAGCGCTTTTTTAAAAAAGCGCTGTAAAATGCACATTTATTCCAATCGATTTGCCAATCGACTTGACTTGTCCCAGTAACTAAGATATTTAGTTAAAGTCGATGTGCCAATCGATTATGCAATATGTGCCTTTTACAGCGCTTTTTAAAAATATCGCTGTAAAATGCAGACCCATAATTCATATATTTGGTGTGCCTTTTACAGCGCTTTTTAAAGCGCTGTAAAATGCAAACTCATAATTCATATATTTGGTGTGTAAAATATCCACCCAATACACATTTTACAGCGCTTTTTCAAAAAAGCGCTGTAAAATGTGTCTTTTTTTTTTTAAAAAAAAAAAGCGCTTTTTAGCTTTTTATGTCATTTTTTTTAGAAAGTGTTGTCTTTTTTCTTTTTATCCAAAATTATTTTGATCCATTTCACACAACACAACCAGAATCAGTTCACACAACACAACCAGTTCACACAACACACAACACAACCAAATACATATATAACCATGTAACACTGTAATTTACAATAAGCAGTTCACACAATCAGATACATATATATAACTCTGTAACACTGTAATTTACAACCTAATTAACTACATTCAGATACATATATATAACCTAATTAACTACATATACATTGAACCTAATTTACAACCTAATTAACTACATTCAGATCCATATGCATGTTCATATATTGTGTCCTATGATCATATACATATAATAACTAACAGAATATACATAATATGCACTAGCTACCATATAATATTCAGATCCCTTGCCCAGCAGCAAGCTATTTCCCAGAAAATCAAATAATTTTCATGTCAATCACATACTGACACTAGTCTTCCTTTAATTCCATTAGATCTTCCTCAGAATATGATGGACTGGAATTGTCAAAGTACTGCAATATAAAAATTGAACATATTATATTAAGTTAGTATCAAATATATAGATAATTTATATATGAAAATTATATAATGAAAATACCGTACCGTTTCTGGGATAATAGTTTTATTCTTGTCAACAATCTCCTTCATGAATCTTAATACGTAGTACCCACAGTCGATGTTGTTTGTTTGGCGAGGGCACTTTATTGGGATCCATGTAATGTTATTAGACTTTTGCTTCGACACTGTAGCACCTCTTTGAGCTCGAAAAACTTTTAAGGCACTATCGAATGAATAAATGTGATTATTATAGCATGAACAAACACATTATTTAAATATAAATGTAAGAAATAAATGAATATTACTTACGTGTCGAGCATAATCTTTATTTCGGAGTGATTGTTGTAATTGTCATGCACGGGATCCAAATAGTATATAACTTCAGAGACCGCATTGATTGCAAATAGCACCCAATGTGCCCTACAACAACAAAAAATTGGTTAAGCGATTTTGTTTATACACAACTAATAAATTAAATTATCATCAATTAAAAAAGATAAAATTACGTACCCTGAATTATATGGTGCGAAGAACAATTTATCATTTTCTATATTTCCTAAAAACATATCTACAATGTATTTCTTTACATTGTCTGGATCGAGTTTCCACATCGACATCTTATGCGGAGACAAGAATGAGTATTTATTTGACAATTTCCTCGTGCACATGACCTTCTCATACAAAAACCTTCAATGAAAATTTTAAACTAGATTAATTACCAATACATTTAATTAATTACCAATAAATGCAATTAAAAGTATTTTTTACCTTATGTACAAGCTCATTACAATAGCACTGAGCTCCTTATGTTCGAGAAGTTCGTATATGTGCTCCTTTCCGAGATATTCAACATACTCATCTCCAAATATATCTTTATTCATGTGTACGATGCGCGAATCGTCGCTGCTGCCCATATTCCTTTTTATTTGGATGTCAAGACACGCCCCGTATTTACCAAGGCATGGCTGGATTTTATTAGGAGCAGCAGCAGCGACCGATTTTCCCCGATCCAGTTTTTTTCTTGCTGCAAGTTTGGCAGCTTTATTACCCTCCGGCCTTTGTGATTTGGCAGCTCTATTAACCTCCAATTTTTTAGGTTTGCTGCCTTTTTTTGGCTGTAGGGGTGGTTTATTTATTTGGACCTACAAAAATGAGGTAAAATGTTAGTTTATTTAATCTGAAAAAATGACAAACCTTAGGCAATAAATGTGACAAACCTTTTCAGGAGATGTAACTGATTTGTTTTTGGGAATCTTTTTTTCGAGGGCAACAAGGTTTGTGGGCCATGCCACGTAACTACCAATAGCGTCGCCTAATAACTGCATATCTCCATCGTTGTCCGGTATGGGCAACGGTGCAGTTGGTTTGAAAGCAACAGTAGGCGATACTTTGACATGGCCCGCAGAGATCAGAGTATTGTGCAATACTTCTCCCGAAGTATTGTACAATTTTCCTTTTCCTACCTTCCGTTGAGTAGGCGAGGACAAGTATAGGACACATGAAGTGACATCCTAAATCAATAGTTAAAACATAAGTACGGTTAATATATAAGTTTATTTAATACATAAGTAATTACATAAGCAAGTAAGTAATTAATTACCTCGGGAATACTTTTCAAACCGACGTTGCAACTCGCAGTTTCACTCTCCATTTGTATTTCAGGTTGGAGCTGATCCGGAAGTTGCTTGTCTTTATTCGTATTCACCAAGAGTGCCACTTGCTCTGATAGGATTATGAGCTTCTCTAATACTTCCTCGTTGGAAGGTTTTTGGCGCTTCTCTTGAGGAAAAAAGCTTTTGGGAGTTACGCCAAATCCTTTCCCCCTAACTCGACCGGAATACTCAGGGACATTAAACACTTTACCAAGAATGTCCCTGCAAGTATCCTTGTTTCCCTCCGGATTTTCAGAACTTTGTTCGATAATCTCCTAAAATACATGTAACATTAAAAAGATAAGTTCAATAACATTTTTAAAATACAATATTAAAAAATATTAAAGTGATAATATACTTACACAAAGTTCTACTACTTTTTTGACATTTTCATTATCAACCACTCCGTCTTTGTTAACACGCGCTTCCTTCCATAAGATATGACGACCCAAGGGTTGATCGGCTTGGATGTCTTTTCGCTATTCGTTAAAATCATAAACAAAATAATACAAATTAGTTACACACTATAGTTTATAATACAAATTACTTCATTATATAAAAGTGATGTTTAATTACTTACAAGTTGTTGATCAAGGCGTGCATATCCCATACGTGATTTTTTGTATGGGTGTTTTGGATTGCTTGCCCGTTCGCGATTTGCCTTACTAATATTCTATATAAAAAAAATAGCAATTGTGTAAAAATTTAAAATACGCTACGAATATGAATAATAAAACACAAATGCTAATAAAGTAATCACTTACGACAAACGCGGGGTCAGTACGTTTGGAAACAAATGCTCTCCATTCATCGTTTGATATATAATGTTGATATATTTTTGGAGGTTCAGCACTTGTGTTTCCTTCTCTATCTTTTAGATAGAAATTTGAGAGATGGGATCTAAATCCACGATGGATCTTCCCAGCAACTCTCAAAACATAAGACTTTCGTCCCTCATCAAGAACAAAAGTCGTCTGCAATGAAAAAAATTATAAGTAAAGTATTTCAAAGAAAAAAATTATAAATGACAAAAGAGTGGATCAAAAAATTTACTTGAATGTCATTCCTTATAATATCTTTGGCATCCTTCAACGCCTTATCTCTCCAATCGTCAATTGTAATTGGGACATTTTGACGAACAACAGCCCCAATATAGCTTACAAACATAGAGCTGTTGGGGTCAATTGGCTGACCACTCTCATTCCAGCCAACCTAATAAACTCATATAGTAAGTACATGCTATTAAAAAAAGATAAAAAAATACACAACAAACAGAATATAGTATAGTATAACCTCAAACTTGGTGCCATTGCTCCTTGCTTTAATCACGTTTTGCATTATAGTTGCACCACGTTTGACTTCTTTTTCATAAGTCTTAGTCTTAGTGGTGCCAACTTCTTCATTTTGACATTCTAAATCTTTGTTTGTATCCATTTAACTACACAACAAGTTCAACATACAGTTTAGTATAACATCAACAAGCTCAACATGCATCATGCATTATTATAAACAAGCTCAACATGTATCAGTATATCTTAAACAAGCTCAACATGCATTTTAATGATTACAAAAAATTTATAACATCAATACCTGAATAATGGTTCGAAGAAAGATGAAATGTGAAGAAAAGAGGGAACGCATAAAGTTCACAGAAATATGGTTCACAGAAAAACTGTTTGAAGAAATACGTAATGAGGAGATGATCGTGGAAATACGGTTCGTAATGGACGGGATTATAGGGTTTGCAAAAGAAGAGAAGAACGATGAAGGTTGAGATGATAGTGAAGTTTACGTAATGAAGAAGAAACTAAAGAGGTTACTGTTATATATAAAACACTTTTACGACGCTTTTTTATAACCCTTTTAGAGCGCTTGTTTAAAAAGCGCTCTAAAAGGCTTAAGCCTTTTAGAGCGCTTGTTTGAAAAGCGCTCTAAAAGGTGTCCTTATTTAATTTTTTAAAAGGGTCTTTTACAGTGCTTTTTCCAATAAGCGCTATAAAATTGTTTTATTTTGTTATATAATGTTTTTTTAAAGCCTTTTACAGCGCTTGTTCAAGTAAGCGCTGTAAAAGGTCTCTTTATTTTATTTTTAAAAGAGTTTTTTACAGCGCTTATTTGAACAAGCGCTGTAATAGACCTCCTTGTTTT
This sequence comes from Cicer pinnatifidum, assembly GCA_037974775.1. Taxonomy (NCBI): domain Eukaryota; kingdom Viridiplantae; phylum Streptophyta; class Magnoliopsida; order Fabales; family Fabaceae; genus Cicer; species Cicer pinnatifidum. Next base: position 41,246,677 of record JBBPBR010000006.1, read on the forward strand.
ATTATGTTATATGAATGTTATTTTTAAAGCCTTTTACAGCGCTTTTTTAAATGAGCGCTGTAAAAGGCCTTATTGTTTTGTTACTGTTATTTTTGTGCTTTGTTATGTTATTTTTTAAACAAGCTCAACATGCAAAACCCACATAGTAGTAACTGGTCACCACCAAAATCTCTTCCTCTTCACCAAATTCTTCTCCTTTATGCATCTTCTTCACAAACATCAAAGCTTACTCTTTCACAATTCAATCTCCACCTCAACACCCTTTTTTATCTCTTTACATTCCCTTTCCTTCTTAAATCGAAACTTGGTATTCAGGTTCATTGCCATGTTGCGAAAAATGGGTTTGAGTCTGATGTTTTTGTTAACAATGTGTTTTTGGAGATTCCTATGATGCGTACAAGGTGTTTGAAGAAAATCCTGTTAGAGATAGTCATGTTAGGTGTCTGATGAATATTATTTTTAAAGCTTTTTACAATGCTTTTTCAAATAAGCGCTGTAAAATGTCACTTTATTTTATTTTCAAAAGGGTCTTTTACAGCGCTTTTTATAAAAAGCGCTGTAAAAGACATCAGTGTGTTATTTTTGTGTTTGTTTTATTTGGGTTCAATTTTGGATTACTGTAACTGAGACATTTATTCCAATCGAATTGCCAATCGACTTGACTTGTCCCAGTAACTCAGATATTTAGTTAAAGTCGATGTGCCAATCGATTATGCAATATGTTCCTATTGATGGCACTTAATTTACATTATATAAGTGACATTATCATAACCAGTAGCAGCAGAAGCAAAAGAGACATTAGTAGCAAACTGTGAAATTTGTTGCTATTCTGCCATATTAGTATAAAACACTCAATTCAAATTACATGCATATTTATCACAATAATTCAGATTACATGCATATTTATCACAATAATTCAGATTACATTCATATTTATCACAATAATTCAGATTACATACATGGCTTATATAAAACAATTAAACATGTACATTAAGATGCCCTTCTTCTTTTCCTGGTGGGGTTCACATTTGTTTGTCCATTTACAATACGAAACGATAGATTAATCCAAATTCCCTTATCATGATCATCTCCAAGATATAAACCATCATCAGTTGAATCAATTTCATGTGGTTGTTGTGATGTTGCAAATAAAAGATCATTACCAACATCTTCATCATTATTGTTATCATCACTTATTTTATTGGTCGATAGGACAACAAACCATTTATCATCAGAAGGATCAGTGACATAAAACACTTGTTGAGCTTGCGATGCTAAAATAAAAGGCTCGTCTTTGTATCCCATCCTATTAAAATCGACAAGCAAGAATTCAGACTCATCAATCCGAACGCCATTATTATTATCGACCCACTTGCAACCAAATAAGGGAACACGAAACATTTTCATATATCGTTCTATCGGATACATCCATCTCATATAAGCTGACCCACAAAGTTGTGTCTCTTTAACCAGATGAACAGTAAGGTGAACCATTATATCAAAAAACGATGGTGGGAAATACATTTCAAGCTCACACAAAGTAACAACAATTTCCCTCTGCAATGTCAGAAATTTCTGAGGGTCGATCACTTTACTACAAATTTCCCTGAAGAAGAAACATAATCTAGTTAAGGCTAGTCGAACTTTTTCAGGTAAAATGGAACGTATACCTATTGGTAGCAAATGCTCCATTAGAATATGACAATCATGGGTCTTCAAACCTTTTAACTTGAGGTCTTTCATACAAACCAAATTTTTAATGTTCGAAGAGTATCCTTCTGGAACTTTAACTTCGTGTAGAAATTTACACAAAACAATTTTTTCCTTTCTAGATAGAGTATGAGCGGCTAGAGGTAGATATGTGCGATTTCCTTTCTTTACTGGAGCCAATTCATTTCTTATTCTCATATCGACCAAGTCCAATCTTGCGTTGATGCCATCTTTAGACTTTCCTGGAACATTGAGTAACGTACCAATAACACTATCAAATACATTTTTTTCAATATGCATCACATCGAGGAAATGTCTTATATACAATGACTTCCAATATGGCAATTCAAAGAAAATGACTTTTTCTTCCACCCAGTTTTGACCAGCTCTCCCGCAAAAGGTTTGCCAAATTTATTGGTCAAACCTTGTACTTTTTCAAGTATTTGATATCCAGTCAATGCTAAAGGAGCTTTACCTTCCTCTGATTTTCCATTGAATGCATTTCTCCACCCACGATACTGATGACTATAAGGTAAAAATATACGATGTCCAAGAAACACATTCTTCTTACAATGTTTCAACCGCATCCAATTTGTACTCTCTTCACATATAGGACATGCACACTGACCTTTAATGCTATATCCTGTTAAATTACCATATGCTGGAAAATCATTAATTGTGTCGAACAACATAGCCATCAAATTGAAACATTCTTTCTTATACCCATCATAAACTTCTACACCTGTCTCCCACGTACGTTTTAAATCTTCGATTAGAGGAGTCAAGTATACGTCGATATCATTCCCTGGTTGTTTGGGACCAGAAATTAACAGAGACAACATCATAAACTTACGCTTCATACATAACCGTGGAGGTAGGTTATATATTACCAAAATCACATGCCACGTGCTATGTGAGATGCTTTGAAGACCATGTGGATTCATTCCATCAGTAGAAAGTGCAAGTCTTAGATTTCTTGACTCTATCCCGAATTCAGGATACTCGTGATCAATTTTTGCCCATTGTGGGGAATCTGTAGGGTGTCGAAACATTCCATCTCTAATTCTTTCATCTGCATGCCATGTCAAGTGTTTTAAATCTTCTTAACTGCGATACATGCGCCTAAATCTTGGTATTATAAGAAAATACCACACACTTTTGCTGGAGTAGATTCTTTCTTCTTATATTGAGAGACATTGCATTTTGGACACGCCTTAAGTAGTTCATATTCGTTTCGAAATAAAATTCAATCGTTAGGACACGCATGAATCCTTTCGTAACTCATTCCAATAGAACACAAAATCCGTTTAGCCTCGTAGGTTCGATTGGGAAGTTCATTATCATCTGGCAACATATCTTTTATGAGTGTTAATAATTCTGTAAAGCTTTTATCAGACCATCCATTACTCGCTTTTAAGTTGTACAACTTTAATATCGCCGACAGTCTTGTGAATTTAGTACAATCATTATATAATTCTTTCTATGCATCACTCAACAAACTTTCAAACATTTTAGGACAATCTCGAAGATCTTCTTCAACTGCTTTTGCGATCTCATCAACTCGGTCCGGCTCATATGTATTTGTATCGAAGTCAGTTGAAGCATATGTCGAACTATTCTCAAAATTAATGTTTCCTTTTTTTCTCTCACAATGTCTTATCCAACATGTGTAGCTTTGATCAATTCCATTTCATACTAGATGTCCTTCTAATTCATCTTCTCTAACACGTTTTCCAAAACAACATTTTAAACAAGGACAAACGACTCTATTTGGATCTTTTGCATTCTTCACTGCAAACTCAACAAACTTCTTCACTCCAATTTCATACTCTTTTGACAATCGATTGGCAGACATCCATTTCCTATACATATTATACGACCTATATAAATGCAGTTACAAAAATAATAAGCTTTCAAAACATATCAACAAGTTTCAAAAAGAAACCAATATCAACTAACAATTTCAAAACAGAACAGATCATGTGGTATGAGTTTTTGACTAGAAGAAGAGATTTAATATAACAATTTCAAAACATAACAGATCATGTGGTATGAATTTTTAATTTGACAAAAACAAATTAAAAAATACCTGAGACAACGTAGATGACCGCACAGTACGTAGAGGATATGAGGGTTCCCAGAGTAGAGGTGATGAGGGTTCGTAAATTTAATTATTTGAAAGATGTAGAGGATATGAGGGTTCTCAATGTATATAATTATTTGAAAGATGTATTTTACAGTGCTTGTACTAAAAGCGCTGTAATAGGTAGTTAAATTCAATGAAAGCACATGTATTTTACAGCGCTTGTGAATAAAGTGCTGTAATAGGTGGTTCAATTATTTTAAAGCGTATGTATTTTACAGCGCTTGTGAAAAAAGCGTTGTAAAATCATACGCGAAAGCGCTTCCTTTTACAGCGCTTTTTTGAAAAGCGTTGTAAAAGCCTTATAACGTTATGTGCAAACGTTATATGACATTTATCAGCGCCCCTTTTACAGCGCTTGTCAAAAAAAACGCTGTAAAAAGTTTCGTTATTTTTAAAATATATTTACAACACTGCTTGTGTTTAGCAAGTGCTGTAAAAAGGGGCGCTGTTAAATGTCATTTTTGACGTAGTGAGAGATTTACTTCTCTTTACATGTTTTTTATATATATTGATTAGTTTTATTGACGGAGTTATTATTTTTGTCATTAGTGTATATTTTTTTTTTTTTTTGTCTTTCGAACTACAATTTTATGATTATCTTTTTTATGTATTGTTTTAACTAATATTCATAATCATGATTAAGTGTAAACTTATGTTGGCAAGATAATATAGTTATCTACTTTTGATAATATAAATGTTTTTAGTCATAAAATTGACTTGAGATAAGCACCTCTCTAAAATTGACTTGAGTTGATATTATATGTATATGTATTATGTATAATGATTCAAGAGCCCTTGAGAGCCAACACTAGAATAAAATATTTCAAAGTACTATAATGAAGCTAAGAGTAGATATTCATATATATTGACGTGTACAAACCTCAGCAAATCGATATCGTTCCTCGGCAACTTTTGTAATTGTTGGGAAAATTGTTTGAATTTGACTCATATCTTATTATAATTATCATGAAGAAAATCATTGTGCAAATCTTTTTAATTTTAATTTTTAGTAATTTGTAATGTTTCTTTGTTTGGATTTTAACCTAATCATTTTACTTTTGTAATTCTTATTGGTAGTTACTGAGGTACCAACATAATTAAATAATGTCAATAACCATCGTTATGCCTTTTATGGTACATTTCTTATGATAAAAAAAAAAGTAAAAAATCTTAGAAGAATAATTGTATAATATCATTGTGTACGTGATTGTAAGAAATAATACATTTTATAATATGGATTATACTTTGTTCTATCATAATAAATATTTTAATAAGCTCACTCCTTTTGCCTAGAGACCTTAACCAATACTTGAACCACAAGAATGTTTCCCCTTTATGTTTTTTTCTTAACTCATGTTTCCCCTTTATGTTAACATGCACATACACAAATCTTAATTAAAGGAGCACTATTTGCAAGCTAGGACGGATTTATTTACTCAACTATGGGGCAAATGCCTATTACATTTTCATAACATTATACTAAACACTATATAATAGGATCGATTCCGGTAAGAACACATTATTACTATGAGAACAAGAATAAGTGGCAACCGTTATATTATAATTAATTAAGATTAATAACTTCAATTATTATTTAATTAAAATAGTCATATGACTTTTTTTCTTTTCTGAATATGTTTTTCCTTTTCTTCTATTCACTGCAGTGTCGTCGGCAGATTTTTTAAGAAGGTGGAAGTCGTGGCCCTACAAACTTTCCATTTTAATATATATATATATATATATATATATATTGTAACATCTTTGGTATACTATATAAAGGTCACATGACTATTTTAATTAAATTCATCATCGATTGTAACACAAGAAGATATTCAATTATCTTTTTTTCTTTTGTTAATTAATTATGTTTTTATCCCTTTTCTCAGTAATTAAATCTAGTTGCTTCTTCCTTTGCTATATTAGTGATTTTATTTATTTATTAAGATTGACATGTGAGCCAATGGCAACAAAATACATGTTATGCTTTCTTCTTTTTGTTTTCCTTTTTACAAAGCTGTAACAGAATAGAATACAAAACTCCAACATTTTTAGTTAACGGTGACTAAAAAAATTAGGTTATTGTAACATATCTGGCAACTTCTCAAAACTATAGAAACAAAACAGATTATTTATTATGTGTTTAAATCTTTGGTCAGCTGATAAATATTGATATTGTTAGATTGGACGTCATATTCGAATTCGAACTCGAGATTTCACAGTTGTATGAGTTAATTATGATACAATTTATCATCTCTTTTAAAATTTAAAAAAACAAAAAAAAAAACTATTTATTGTTATTAATCTTCACACTGTAACAAACCAACCAACAACATCTCCTATAGCTAAATTAAATTCATCAAAATCCAAAATGCATTCAACAAGTCATTGACATCTTTAGATTAAACAAAGTTTTTGAATTGTATCATATTCTATATTTGTAATAAGATATGATATATATTATGTTACCAAAACACAAAAGACAGCACAAGACTATTAATTTATGTCGATATATATACCTATTGCATCTACGAACTAATAATGGCTTAACACTTGTAACACCCCGATTTTTAACAGCGCGCGTGTATTTTTTTTTTTTTAACAAATTCATAAAAAAGCGAAGAACTAAAGAAGAAAATATTTTTGGATAAATATTTAAGTCGTAACATAACGACAAAGTCAATAAATATTTACAAGCAGCGGAATAATTTTTTAAATAAAAATCCAAAGTATTCAAACATCAAAATACATCGGGGGCAATGAGGCCTATCAGACATAGCTCATACCCCTAGGGTATTCCCGACAGGCCTGTACAAAAACACTGCCCCAAGAATTTTAACTCCCCACCCCATGTCACATCAAAAAGTGGTACATGGACCCATCAAAATAAAAGTCAAGCTGACAATATTAATATAGGTACAATCTTCCAACATACAGTAAATACATCCACAAAAGAAAGACCTCTAGCCCCTATACAACCGTCTAATCTGATCATACTACAAAAACTATATGACCTGAGTAATCTCCACACGCCTCGCAAGATCCTCCTGGCACAGCTCCAGTTAGGTGTGTCCAACTATCTCTCCATCTACAGGATACTAACCGGTGGGAAGATCCTGGTTCTCATCTGAGGGCAAAGCCCAGATTTCCACAATAATGGTAAAGGTCACCAACCGAAATTAACAAACATCACATAACAAAATTCTTATATTTTCAAATGCTCAAAAGAACCTTTCGTCTTAGCATACTCCTTGAAAGGGTTTTCATATGTCCAAAAATGCATAAACAACGTTAAAAAATGAAGTTTTGACAAACTGCATTGTCGTAGCCGAATACAATTGAAAAAAATGCAGATTTTCAATTCTAAAATGGCTCTGAATCAAGAGTGCAGTCGCTCACAGACCAACACAATTTTCTAGAGTGCAATCGCTTATAGTTAAGCACATTCTAGAGTGCAATCTCTCACAGATCAGCACGACGCGACAATCCCCGCAAGGATAAGATGAACCAACAATTCACATGGCATCATCCCGTTGCCCATCACGGTCACCACTATCACCATTGCCCCATCGCGGTCACCATGTACTATGAAATGCATGAGCATACTCTAACTCTTTTCACCATAATCATTAAGTAAATGCAGCTATTAAAAGATTCCCCATTTTTAATACTCATTTAACACTAATGATTTTTCAAACACAACACAGAGCATACTCAAACATATTTATTCACACCAATTAAAATTTCCACAACCACACATAAATCACATCTCCAAATTCCATTCACACCTAAATTGAATTAAATTCATTTTCCACCAAGTCACACATAAATTTCATCTCAAAAATTCATAATATTAATTATGAACACATTAATGTCACCTAATATAAATCACCAAAATTTCCAAACATTAATCACCATATTCAATCTCTAAAATTTTCAACCATAAATCACCGCAACAACATTAATATATCAGAGTTCTCCCCACCGCTAACTCGGTGCCAACGGTCTCGATTCCTTTTCGAGACTCAAGGAGCTAACTACATAAAAATGAATATTTATAACAACTTGTTCACAATAAAACTAAACCAAACACAACAAAATTTCCAAAATTAAGTCTTTCTCACACACCAAAGTTTTAAAACCAAATAATTTATATTATTTACTTAAAACTAAATAAAACAAATATCGTCAAAATTTTCCATACACACACTCGACTATTAAAGCACCGAAATTTTTGAGTTAATAAAATACTCTACACTGTTTTTTCTTTTTAAACTCAATCAAAGAGTAATTAAAAGAGTAACATTTTAAACTCTAACCATTTTTAATTTCAATCTATCTTTTTGCTCAAACTCTTTAACTTAGTTAAAATTTGAACTTTTTCACAACTTTAACAACGCTAATTTTTTTGTAAAATTTCAATTTCAGTTCAAACTCATTTATTTGAAAATAACTCATTACGTAACTCAAACTCATTAAATTTAACTATCGCAAATTCACATCGAAAACAATCAATTCAATTCCACAACACACATATAACACCTCAATTAAATTTCAACAATTCAAACATAACTCACCCAATTTCAAAACTCCACATTTTTACACATAAACCATCAAATTTCATCAATTCATTTTCTACAAAATCCACAAATAAATCACATCTAAAAAATTCATAATAATAATTATGAACATGTAAATCACACCAAAGTTGAATCACCACAAACCACACCTCCAATTTAAATTCCACTAAATTACACATAATCACATTAAATTAATTTTTCACAAAATCACACCTCAAATACATCAAATTTCTTTTCCACAAAATCACAAATAATGTCCTAAATGCAAACTAAAAGTTTGGAAGGAGCCCTTACCTCCGTTGTAACTTTAACAAGCGATTACGGCACCGCGATTAATTCCGGTAAAATTTAAGTTAGTGACGTCGCGTCGAAAACTAGCTCACTAGCACCGCAGCGTGGCAATGAACAACTTTCTCTTCTATCACTTCTCGAATGGAAGCTTAGATCTAATAGATTAATGGAGGTTTATATTTGAATTTTTGAAGAAAAACCCAAAACTTTGGTTTGGGGTGGAAACAGAGAAAGAAAAGAAGGAAAGAAGAAAGGCACGGCTACTGAAGAAAAATGTTTCCTTTCTTTCTTTCTTTCTTAAGTATATATATATATATATATTAAAATAATAATAATATATTATAATAATAATAGTAATAATAATAAATATCTAAATAAGTATTTAGATATTTACAAATATTTAGATATTTTTATAAAAATCATTATTACGTGTGTCACCTCACATTACATCATAAATTATTTTTTTTTTAAAATATCTACTCTCGCCGCAATTAAATCGGCAGATGAATTTTCTGAAAAATGTTGCATCTCAGAAAATTTTTTTCTTCGACAAAAGATTCACCGTAATTAAATAAAATTATTCATCGACGAATAATTTTAATCGGGTCTCTAAAAAGATATTTTTGGTATTTAACTCAAAATGCCATAAAATTGGCTAAAAAGCATCAGAAATTCAGCACAAAATTCCCCAAAATACATAAATTAGAATTTAAAATTAAGGGTCTTACAACACTCATCCAACTTTATGACTAGACATAATGATATGGATTGGAGTGCTTCAATATGAGTTGAAGGATCTAACCAAGTGATATTTTCAAACAAAGTACCAAATAAAATGGAGAACACAAAGAAGAAAATATGAAGAAAGAATGAAATGGTAGAAATCGTGACACTCCACAAGGAATGATAAGATCAATGTAGAATCACCACAAGAGTAAGAGACTCTTGATAAGATCCATTCATGATTTCAACAACAATAAACGACAAGTACCACAATAATAAAAAAAAAATGACAAAAACAAGTAAACAAAGTAAAAATAAGTCTTAAGATATTTCTATGACCAAAAGATTAATATAATCTGGATCAATCTTGTCATAGGTCTTAAGACTAAAAAAATTAACAACTTATTTATCTAATTGTTCTTTTAGCTTCCTAGCCCCCCCTCTAGTTAATGGTCCTTCCGCTCTTAGTTCTTGAAGCTCATTAACTTTCATGTAAGAGTGATCCACATTACATATAACTTCAGGTGAATCAAGTGAAATGTGAATTAGACACTAGATACAAATGTACATTTCATTAGTTTCACTATAACTCTAAGATTATGGTGATTGGATATTATTTTGTGACATTTTACTAGATAATTTTATTTTTATTTTATTTCTATGATTAAACATTTGTTATTATACATTTAATAAATGTTGAATTCTAATTATTTTGTTTTCTAATAAAGAAATTTGGTATTGAGGGTGTTCAAAAGTTTTACAAATGACTTAAAACAAGAAATATTGGTTTTTATAAATTATTTCCTAACTTCACCAATGATGGAAAATAACAAATTTAAATTTTAAATACATTATCCCAAGCATAAAACTCATAACTTGTCATGTTCATAATAATGGGTTGAACTGTCATAGAAAAAACATGGTTAAACTATTTTTAATCTATTATTAGTAATTAATTATAGTTTTTAGATGTCATTTTTATTGCCCTTTTAAATAAATTTTATAATGTCAGTATTTAAGTCAAAATGCCGCGTTGAAATAATATATTTGTATTTTCGTATTACTATAGCTTACAAATTAAAGATACAGTGTAGTATAATGAAATAATATCTGAATACTATTTTTGACTCTCACTCATAACTTTTCTAATTAATGAGTGTGTGACCATACAACAACCAAATCAATCATTACAATCAAATTGCCCAAAAGTTTCCTTTTTTCAGGTACAAAATTCCTAAAATACATATTACTAACAAAATAAAAATAAAAATACTCCAATCTAATGTGGACAAAAAATGGACAGAGAAAGAATTTGGACAAAACTAAATCCAAAAAACAAAATCAAATCCAATATCTAATCCAAAAAATTGAAAGAGAAAAGTAACATTATGGTGTCAATTTTTTTCAACATTTGGGAAGATCAGAAGGTGGAGGTGGCAGCTTCTGATTGCGCCGTTTTCCATCCTGAACAATCCATGCCATTTTCAAGCCCCAACTTGTATGCACTTCAAGATGACAATGCATGAACCAAACACCTATATGATCAACAAAAGTTAATGTCACAAACACTAACACTAAATCATTAAAATTTCCAAATAATGTAAGTTTGGATTTCTTAACTCTTAATTGGTCTAAATATCATTTTTCACTATAATAATACACTTATCAATATATTTAAATATATTTTAAAAGTTTCATTAAATTAATTAAATGTTGTCTATACGTATAACTAGATATATAATACAATGTCAAACATATATCTTGAGTAATAAAAAAATGAACTTTAATAATTAAAATGTTACCCACCTGGATTATCTGCAAGAAATCTCAAAGCAACCCAACCACCAGAAGGAACACCAGCAGTGTTCCTCTCAGCAGGATCAACAAGATTAAACTTAGAAGGATCATTTTTAGGGTCAAAATTTCCATTCCCTTGACCAACAACAAAGAAATTAAATCCATGAAGATGCAAAGGATGACTCTCAGCTCCAATAATACTTGTGTCCTGCAACACCAACTCCACTCTACTATTATAAGGCAACACAACAACCTTAGTACCACTAGTTACCATAATGTTCTTTGGTGGTGTACCAGTGTAATTAAATTTAAAAGGTGGATTATTAGGAAAATCAGTAGTGAAAATCCCTTTTGATTTGTTAAAAAAATGAGCTTGTAGTAAGGCAGTGTTTGGCATCACAAATGAAACATTGTTAATAGCTGCTGCTACCCTTGTGTTATTAGGTCCTTGACATGCTTGGTTTTTTGAACATTGGCTTATGCCTAAACCAACAGTGAAAAAAAAGTGTCTGTCAATTGTTTTTGGAACTTTTGCTGGGAATTTTGCATTGTTCAAGCTAAGTACTTTTTTGTTGAAGTTCATTGCAAATAATGTGTCATTGAATTTAGGAAGTGTTGGTTTGAAAAGTTTAAGGTTTTTGTTGTTGTTTGGATTTGAAAGTGGATGTTTTTTGTATTCTAGTAAACCAATGGCTGTGGTGTTGTCAAAAGATGCAGGACCTGTTGCATAAGGTCTTGAAGCAATGACAAATTTGGCATTTGGGGTTTTGGATTTGGTTTTTAGAAGGACATTGGTGGTTTGGCCTGGTGTGATCAGTACAATGTTGGTTTTGAAGGGTTTTACATAAACTGCATCAGCTTCAACAACATGGAGGGTGTGATTAGCAATGCTGAAGAACATTTCGTCATTGAGTGCAGCGTTGATTATTCGGAGTAGATATGTTTTTCCAGGTTGAACCTTGAGTTTGAAGGTGTCTGCAGAAATAGACAATTTAATTTATATTAGATGAAATGAAATTGTCTTGACTCTTGAAGCGTTGGTTCAATAATAAAAGTTTGACTTTATAATTTTAAGGATATAATTCAAATTCTTTCAAAGACAATAGCAAAATGACCACTAGTGTCACTTTGTTTTGATAACCAAATTATTGGTACAAAGTATCTACCGACTTTGTCGATAATTAATCTTTGTTAGAGAACCTTACTGAATATTTTTAGTAAAGTCTCCTCTCTCAATCATCTTATTTCATCCGCAAGGTTCAAATCTAAAACTTGCTTAAAAAATGTGTCCATTTCCACTTGGACTAATGTAATTTTGGTATCACTTTAATTAATAATATTTTTTTAAAAAGAAAACATGATTAAATGGCACTAATCATATATGTTTATGCTTGTCTTTTCAAATGTTAATTTCTTTTTACCTTTAGCTGGACAATTGTTGAGAGGACCTGGAAGACCATTGATGGTGTGAGCATCTGAGGTATTAGGAGCTAATCCTGTTTGAATTGCTTGATTTATAATTGTTTCTGTGTCAGCTTTCCACCACTCCCCTGCCATATTAACATACTAATTTAGCAAATAAAAAAAAATGTACATACACTTTGTAATATGTAGAGTTTATATTGTAAAATATGTGACATAGTTTGAATGGTCTCAACTTACCTAATACGATGGGGATTTCTTTGAAGGGGTGTGGAAATGGGTAAGGCACATGCCTTTTGGGAAGAATGACAATAGGACCATGAAGAGTTGCTCTAAGCCATGAAATATGTGCATGCCACCATAATGTTCCTCTTTGGCCTATGATTGTGAAATTGTATAGATAACTTTGGCCTGGTTGAATTGGACATTGTGTTATATATGCAGGTCCATCTGCCCAACCACTTCTTATTTGGCGAATTCCATGCCTGAAAAAATTAATCAAATTTTAGGTACGCATTGACATACTAAAAATGTTTTACACATATTTAATTATATTTTATTAGACAAATATTCGTCAATATATTTTAGGAAGTTAAACTATGACATGACATTATAAATATATTTAATTGAACGTTTGTGTAAAATAATTCATGAGGTCTAATTGTATTATACCAATGAATAGAAATATTGTATTGAACGTGATTAACCACTTTAATGATGACTCTATCGCCTTCTCTTGCTATGATTCTAGGACCAGGAAATTGTCCATTGACAGTTACAATGCTCTTTGTTTGACAAAGCCTTGTCACATTTTGCAATTTGATCTGCAAAAATGAAAATGAAAAATAAAGTAACAAAGTAAGATTAAGTTAATATCAACAAAATTGAATTGAATATCCATATAACATACATTAAACTTGTAATGCCTTGTTGTTCTAGCATGTTTTGCATGTGCTAGCTCTGGCAATATCCACATAGCACATAAAACAAGTAACATTGCTCTCATGAATATTGACATGTTGAGATAAACAGAACCCATTTCCCCTGTTTCTCTTTCAATCCTTTTTTAAGATCTTCAACTAGAAATTGAGCTTATTGTTTTTTGATTTGGATGGATAAAACAACAATGTTGTGTAGCTTATATAGTAACGATTTAATTAGTGTGTGATTAGATAATTAGGTGATTGAAAATGAGATATTACAAACTTGGTATAACTTCAACCATAATGTTCCAAGCTTTATCCATACCACTTGCTTGCTGCTGGCAATGGTTAATAGAACATAGAGTATTTTACAAGCTAGATTTCATATTTTGGAACATCCTCTAACATCTTTTTCCAAAATAGCCCTTGTAATACAATTTGCTCTCTCCCTTCATTTTTAACAAAAAAAAAAATTATTTTAATTTAACCGTTTTTTCAAAGTTTAATGTATAAATAATCATTATTGTTTTGTCAATAATATCCTTCACTGATTACTGCAAAAAGACAAATAGGTGGAAATGAGATAATAAAATCTACAATATTATAGAAAAAGAAAAGAATAATTTAATGAAAAGGAGCAAAATTAATTAGTTTCTTTGATATATTTAAACAACCTTAAAACAACATCTAATATCCCACTAGATCTTTAGTTAGCTAACATTATTGAATTTTTTTATGTCAATTAATGACAATGGTGCATGTCGTATAGATTGGACAGCGTTAAATCTATGTAACTTCATATATCTAATGAGATAATTGTATTTTATGTGTTGTTGTGACATTGGAACAAATTAGTTAATCTGATTTAGTAGTAACAGATGAAGGGTCAATTTGGTCAAATCAGATTAATGTTATCCAATAATGTTTTGTATATTTAGAGTGAGAAATAAAATAAAAGAAAAGAAAAGGATTGAGGATCACAAGCTGGGTTAGATGGACTTGGTTGTGATGTAAACTTCACACATCAACCGTTAATACTTGCTAATAAAGGAAGGAAAGGAAAAAGTAGCATGTTCGCAGCACAACCACATTGTTTAGTTAGTAATGTCGGTTGTTAATTTCATATTGTGAAATGTTTAACAGCTTTTGATGTTGAAAGTGAAATATCATTTCCTTTGGAAAATCTAAATTTTATTATCTACGATATATATATGCATATTTTATGTCCAAGAAGGGACACATGCATTTGTTTTGCACCTTTTCCACTGTTTCTTTGTCACTATTCCCTATCATACACACGCACCAAGATCGACTCAATAATTCTCAATAATACATAAGGTTTAAAATAAGTCTCATTATATACAGTGTTTTTTTTTTAATTAATCAGAGTGTTAAAATTAAAAATTTTAATCACCAAGACTCAGATTCACTTTAGATCTACTTTCATTACATAATAAATTCTTGACTCCCACCCTAACTTCAATTTGCATTGGTTGTATATAAATAAAAAAACACTAATTTTTATATTGTCGAAAGTCTATTCTCGAACGATTGATGTCATCAAGAAGTATAATTTCAAGATGAATTCTATGGTGGATTATTTTGATAGGTGATCTATTGTGAACCAGTGTTTAAAAGTCACTTTAAATTTTAAAGATGATCAACAACACTTTTCAAAAATATAAATTAACGACTCTCATCGCTTTTATCGTTGAGGTAGTGACCTAACAAATATCAATTCGACAAGTTGAGTTTTGAAATACACATTTTTTTCTTCTAAATTTTTATCAAACTAATATCGGTTGATTCATTGTCTCTGTCATAAAGATCAATAATACTATTAACTATTATTTAGAGAATCGTTAAAAAATTTAGCAATTTTTAAACTTTAATCTATAATAAATCACTTATGAAAATAGTACATGGTAGCAACCACCAGTTTTGAAAATATGTGAAGTTTTTTAAAAATTAAGGGGTGATAAGTAGTTAATAAATTTGTAGTTCGGGCTTTAGGTAGGTAGATTTGGCACACCCGTATAATTAAGGATGTTCATCTATGAAGTTAGATTGGAGTTAAGAGACTTTAAAGATGTTTTAAAATAAAATTCTCTATTTAAATTTGAAAAACTAACATAACTATTTTATGAATCGTTTAGAAAGAGAGAAAATGATTAAAACATGTGGAATTATTTTTCTTGAGAAATTTGATCACTTATTTACCGTGAGCTTCACAACTCTAGGCATGCTCATATGCACATTTGAATAATGTAAGCCAATAAAAACTAGATTGAAGAACTTTGGCAACAATTCTTTCTCCATTGTAGTGGCCTCCATACGAGAATTATGACAATGCCACAATATGTTTCTCTTTGGTAACACACCTTCTCTTGTATGCTCCAATATTAAAAAGATAGGATTATCCCACACATAATAAGTAGTATCATGGAGGAATTTCTTTCTCTAATGCCATTGAAATCCTATAGAATAATATTAACTGCTTTGACGTTTTTCATGTCCGCAAACCAAGGTATTTCTTGTGCCATCATCATTAACTATTTCTTGTGCCATCATCATTAACAAGTCTTGATTTTCTCGGTCGACTTTGTCCTATTTTGTGTAGCTTTCCACAAAATGGTTCATTTTTATTTATTTAAAAAATCTCTAACATACAAAAATCACTTTTTTTTAATCATTTGTAACAAAATAACTCTAATTATGTTTTGTATTCCTTGATAATTAAGAGGAGAATCTATTGAATAATATCTTGATTATAATTATTAGAACAATCAAAATACAAGAGAGTGAGGTTTATATATATGAAACCCAAATTGACAGTAAGGTACAAAATACAACTAACTAAAAAAAAATATAGCTAACAACTAACAAACTATATTGACTAATACTCTCCCTCAAGTTGATGAACATACGGAAATGAGGCCAAGCTTGAAAAGAAAAGTGTGAAATGGTTTTGGATCCAAAGTCTTGGTAAATAAATATGCTAGTTGAAGAGAAGAAGATATTGGAAGGAGATGAAATAGTTGCTGCTGAAGTTTCTCTCGAACGATGTGGCAAATCGAGTTCAATATATTTTGTGCGTTCGTGGAATGAAGAATTGGAGGCAATAAGTCTTGTTCATTGATTATCGCAACATAGCAAAGGTGGTTTGATGTACGGAACTTGAAGGTCATTAAGAAGATATGTGAGCCATTGAATCTCACAAACAGTGGAAGCCATGGCCCGATATTCAGCTTTGGTCAAAGATCTGGAGATGGTCGCTTGTTTCTTTGATTTCCATTGCTGAGAAGTAGGGACTGTCATATATTGACTTAGTTGTTGAACTGAAAAACTAATATCATGACGACTGTTGGTGAGGTAGATTAATTTCCCAATGAGTCTCCTATATGTAGTCGGGTGTGGGAGTAATTGGCATGCATCCTTTGAAAACCTGATATTTTTTAGCATTGGAATGTTTGTTGGTTTGCAAGCAAGGAGTACAACTTCGTGTAAGATGTATATGGTGTATTTCCTTTGTGAAAGATTTGTGAAGAAAAACCTTTACGGTTTGAATTTCTGCAACAATATTATCTGCAATAATAATGTCATCAACGTAAATAAGTAAGGTCGTAAATGGATTATTATATGCCTTAATAAATAACGAATGATCAGATGCAGATTGACAATAGCTTACAAAATGTAAAGAAAATGATAGTTTGGCAAACCATTGACGACTAGACTGTTTCATACAAAGATTTTAATAATTTGCATACATGGATAGGATTAGAGCTAGAGATACATGGAGGTAGTTGCATGTAAGCTTCTTCATCTAAAGTACCATGTAAGAATGCATTGTGGACATCTAATTGATGAATATGCAATTAGGTCTTGAAGATGTTCTTATATGAGAAGGGCATGCACTTGTTAGAGGCATGGCTAGTGGTAGATACAATGTCCAAATTATGGTGGATAGGAGAATCACTAAGACTAATATTATTATGAATAGAAGAATGTGGAACACATGAGTGTCTTGCATGATCTCTAGCATTATTATAAAAAAAAACATCATCAAAACTCATAAAATTAGAATCATTAAAATCATAAGAAAAAGTATTAGTAGAAGAAGAATGACAAGAGATATAAGGAAATGTATGTTCATAAAAAACATTTCTTGAAGTAAAAATATCACGAGTATGTAAATCAAATAAGCTAGAACCTTTAGTACCTAACTTAAAATCAAGAAAAATACATTTTTCGAGCCCGATAGTCTAGTTTGGATCTTTGATGAAGTACGGTAGAGGCAAAAGATAAACAACCAAAAACATTTAAATCAACAAAGTGGGTGGCATCTTATAAAATAGTTCAAAAGGTGTTTTGAACTTCAAAACAGGGGTAATTCATCTATTGATGAGAAAAACGGCATGACATAAGGCAAAAGACCAAAAAACTTAAGAAATCAAAATAAAATTGAAATGAATCTAGAAATTAAATTTTGACTTCATTTTTTACATAAACTTCTATCATAATAAATAAAGTATATCTACAATTTTTGATATTATTCAGATAGAAGACTCGTGATAGAAGACTCGGTTTATTTTATAATAACTAAAATTGTTAGATGAAAAATATTATGAAAATTATCGGCCGACGAAAAAATTTAAAGACTACAAACTTTATATTATTTTACACTTTTTTAAAATTTATAAACACTTAAAATATATTTAACCCTATATCTATACTATATGAGAGAGAGATACATTAATAAGTGTTTGCCAATAGAGAATGAAGAAAGAAGTATCTGTACCATTTTTCAAAAAATTAATAATAATTGCATCCTATTTTACAAGTACCACATACATATTTGTACTTTTCAACATGAAAGAATTTTGCATTGCAATTTCATGTTTATTTGTTTTCAAGCTATTAACAAAATAATATGATGTATGAACCAAGAGACTAATCATATTAATCTCTCCAAAGTTAACCTCTCTACTTTTATTTGCACCATAAGGCCCCTTCACTAAAATTGCACGAATGAATTGGACCACACCCATCAAATCTGCATAATCTCTTAAAATCTTGGACCACACCTCACTCAATCATGTGGGCCTAAGTACCCATAGCCCAAAACCTTCTGACTCACCAAATCACATTGTACATGGGCCAAACCAACCCTTGAATTCACAAGATCAAACTCCATCCACATATTCTGTTGTTGGTGATGGCCAATGATGAACGACTCTACACCTAGTAAATCCGAGTTCCCAAATGTGAAACAATACACCGAATCATTCCCCATAACTCCATTTGGAACCTCATATAAAACTTGTTCACCCGAAACCCTCATTTCGGCTCCATCAAAAACTAAACTAACACTAGGCAATTCGGGTAATTTCGATTGGTTCAACGGGACCCGATAACAAAGATCCATTGCTACTTGAAACGCAAAATTCGGATCATCCATTACCCGTAAAGTATTATTTGTTTGATTTAGAAACTCTTCTCTCAAAACACTGTAAACCGGCCCAAGTAAAAACGTAAATTGAGTACCTAAATCAAACATGGTTTGACCCGCTCCAGTATGATCTGGAGCGAGCATCATATTGGATAAATTTAATAATTTATCCGATACCTTAATTCCAATTAGTCGAACCGTATATGCGGCCCGATCAAAATAAGGTAAAGGAGTGGAAATTTGAACCAATGGGGTATAGTTTAATGACCCGACCCACGATATATTGGACTCTCCGAGAAGAAGAATACCCGAGAAATCCGAACCCGATATACAATACGAGAATTTGGGTATCTTGAGTTGAGAAACTAATGAAAGTGACCCGAGATTCATACCCATTAACCCGGTTGTATTGAAATCACCATCGGAGTTCGTGCTAATACTCGAATCCATACACCCGAATACGATACCCGGGTTAACGGGTCCTCCAAACCCGAATGAATCAGAAGCAAGGTTCCCTTCAGAGGAAGAAGCATCTGCGTATGAGAGAGTAGCGTGACAATGATTGTTGGAGTCACATGAAGCGGGTATGGGGAAATCTCGGGTTCTGGTTGTGCAGGTGGTGGAAGAGCAAGAAATGGGGGTGTAGGAAGAAGATAAATTAGGGTTGAAAAACGGGTCGGATGAAACCCGGTTAGTTGTGTTATTACTGCAATGAAGCCAAGAAAGCTCGCTACCTGTGTCAATGACTAAGGTCATGTTTTGTGGGGGGGTGCCAACAGTAATTGAGACGGTGAGACTTACATTGTGATGAAACCTAAGCTTGTTTGGTGGTCTTGGAAGATACCCAGATGGGATTACTTGTGATTTGAGTGGTAAAGTTAGAATCTTGGCTTCAGATTTGAAGTTTTTGAAATGGGTCATGAATGGTAGAAAAGTTTGTAGAATGAGAAAAATGAGAATTTTGAGACATGGGTTTGTGGAATTGGTGTGTGCTCTCATTATGGTTTTTTTTTTCTTCACTTTTTTGAATGTTGAAAGTGAAACTTGTTGAAAATGTGAAACAATGGTTTGGTTTTTGGTTTTGAAAGGAGTTCAATGATGGGTAGATTTTGAGTAATTGTGTAGAAAGTGTTATAAATTTTGGGGACAAAGTAAAGTATATGAAAGACAAGGGAATTTCTTGATGTTGTGAAGTTGTAGGTAAGAATCTCTCTGGTTTGTTCTACTACACAAAGAAAAAGATCTGAGAAATAGTTGTGATGTGAGATCTACTAGGGAAGATACAACAAGACTTTGGTTGTACCTACAATAGTAGGAGTGCCTAATTAATATGTGTATATTCGTTTGTAATAATGTATGTATATATATGTTAGATTTGATTTTATTCTGCTGACATGTTTCTGTTCTATGTTGAGTTCTGTTTTATGAAGTGATTTTTAAGTTGCCTTTTTTTTTTTTCTTTCTTATAATTAGCAACTGCTGAGTGTTAACATGATTTAATAGGTGCACACATAATTTTAAAATGTGATATGTAATTGGAATTGTGGCTGCAATACTACGGATTTAAATTTTATGAAATGGATTTGCAACTTCAATTGCAATCGTATCAACCATATTTACCTGCATTTTTTCCGCGTAGCATGACCGGTGTTACAAGTGAAATTTAAAACCACATGTATTCATGTTAGGATGCAAGACTATAGAACTAGGAATAAGAAAATACTAATGTCACATGTGGTACTGTGACAGCAACGAAGTCTCCTAATTATGAACATTGGAAGGCTATGGAGGAAGATTATTTAGGTGCAATTAATGATAAAGTAACTAAGGTTCCTATAATTTGATTATTATGTAGCTTTAATTCCACCGTATGCTATTTGAAGTGTTAAACTGACTGTTAAGTGTAAATAATTGAGAATGGATGAGATAGGCTTCTTTTCGATTTTATATATATATATATATATATTCCTTTTTTCAAAAGAAAAATCTTAATTGTTTTATTTTAAAAATTATTTTCTTAAATACCTTATTATTTTTTCCAATCGTTCCATGGGGAAGCGATCACCTAAAGATCAATTTTTTGAAACTCAATAGAAAGTCATTTCCCAAATAAACGACTTCTAATTAAGTAATATTTTTTGTTTTAAACTCAATAAAATGTTGTTTTCTAGGGAAGCGACTTCTAACTAAGTCGCTTCCCCAAGAAACGACTTTATATTAGAGTTCAAAAAAAAATTGTTATTCAGGTGGTCGCTTCCCTAAAAAACGACTCTTACTACTGGAAAAAATATGGTATTTCAAAGTAAGATAATTAACGAAATTTTTTTAGAAAAAATGGATCTCCTTCTTTTTTCTTTTGGGCATCCAAAAAGTAAGGTTCTTTTCACTTTTTCAGAATGTTATGTTCCACTTTGTTTAATCAAGAAGCATAGCTCAAAAGAATTTTTTTTAAAACTTTGTTTATTTGATGAAACTGGTTGAGCAGAAAAGTTGTTACAAAGATAAATTTTGCAGGAAAATATATAAGGTAAAATCTTTGTTAAACATTTTGCTGTGGTCAATTTTTTTTCTCATATCAAGTGGTTAGTTTCACACATCTAAAGAAGTGAAAAATTTTAAGTTTAAAGTCAACTCCATGTATATCAATGTCCATGTACGGAACTCTTGTGAAGAATTTTAATCAATGACTTTATAATTTTTGTTTTTGATTAAGTAAGATTCTTATCCTTTTAAAATTTTGTTTTTTTAATTTCTATAAAAAAAATTATATTTTATAGTTTTAGTTCTACGAAAACAAGTCATGTTTAATTGTATTTTAATTTTTAAATTTTTTAATGATTTTTACAAATATGTTTAAAATATTCTAAAAAGTTCTTATACAATTTTTAAGTTCTAATTCGACGAACAAATATCGATAATGTTATATTAGACATATATTTTCTCAGATTTGAGCTTAGTACTTGACAATTATGTGAAAAAAGAATTATTCTACAAAAATTTGAAAATTTTAATTTAAAATTAGAATTTATAATTTTTATCTTCAAAATTATTCACTTCTATAAATATATTCAAAGTCTAAACATAAAAGGAATATATGATGTGTTGGGAGAGTGGAGGAGCACAACATTCGGAATAGGTTAAACAAGGATTATTAAGAGAGTTAAACACCACATCTCAATCCAAAATTTTAAGGCATTAGGATTATGGATCATTCTCCTTATATATCCAATATAGCCTCCATTCTTGGTGAATGTAGGACTAACCAATCACCTGATCAAAGGAATGGCTTCATGAGTAGCATTTGTTGGTCGTTGTACATCCAATAAATTATCTTTAAGACAAAGTAGCTAATGCTTTCCTTGATCAAGAAATGGATTTGTGGAAAATGATTTTGTTTATAATTTGCTTTTGAAATTAAGAAAGTATACCACATTGCATCTAAGATGTTCTTTAGTTGGAACATGCATGTGTGGACACATGTTGGTTTATCTCACTTTCATTCATCCATATCAAAATCATTCTTTATGTTTTTTGACTTTAAAGTATAAAGTAAATACTCTGAAGAGATTATAAATACATTTGTAATTATATTATTTTCACATATTTGATTTTAAAGTGTAAAGTAAGAAATGTGAACAGATTATAAATACATTTGTAATAATATTATTTATTATTTACACATATATAATAAATTATGAATATAATGAATAATAATCTTTAATTTTTTTTATGAACAATTTATTTTAGAGGAGTTAAGTCAATTATCTAAATTATAAATAATATGTTAAGGTAATGAAATTTCTACCGTCATACAATCACATTATTTTAGATTTAGATTATTCAATTTTAATTGTATGATTTATGCAATTATAATATGTTATTTAATTTTTTATTACAAATTCCTTAAACTTTAACTCAATTAACAAATATTTAAAATGACAATTTTAATTTATAAGAGAGGGAATTTGAATTATAAATTCACCTCTGTAGAGTTTTTATCATTTTATTCTTGATTTTTGAAATATCTTATTTATAAACTCTTATTAACTACCCGTTGGTATTGTATGATAATTTGATAAATATGTCTATAATAAATAATTTACCTAAATAGTATGTCTAATCATCTCCTCGGTATTATATGATAATATAATTATGGTCACAATCAATGTGAGTCAATGTGATAATCAGTGAAGTTAACGTATATTATGATTTTATTGAACAATCTAAAATAGAGTAATATGGTGGTGTTTGTAATATTCCCATTTATATTGGTGGTTGTTATAAATAAGCATGTCAAACCAGGTGCATTTCAAATACATATAAAACTGAAAATCAAGTATATTAATGGGTTTAAGTGTCCATAAAATTGCTATATCAAGTTTAGACTAAAGAAGCTCAAAAACTTATTTATATAATTTAATTCTATAATTTATCATTCGATCAAATTCAATTATTTGATAAAGATTAGTAAAATTATAAAAGTTGTTTAAATTATATAAACAAAAAATTTAAATAAAAAGAAATTATAAATAATTAAATTTTCATATAAAAAAAACTAATTATAGACTTTTATGACTATAAATTTTGATATTAAAAGACTGAAATGATATTCTCACCTAACATAAATTATTTTGAACACATTTATGTCAAATCAGTATCTCACACATCAAAGTTAATAACAATTCAACATAGTTAAAAAAATATAAATTAAATTTAATATTAAAGATCAAAATACCAATTTACAAATATTTATATAATTTCTCCTTTTCCATAGATTACTATAACTCCACATGTCACCTTCAAAAGCAAAAATGGGTCGTAAAACGAGCTAGGCAAAGCTATACAAATTTGAGGAGTTAAATTGCATACTAGTTCTAGCTATATATATAGTGGACACACAATGCATAGTAATTAGATGACCACATGGCCCCTATTGGCTATTAGAGTCTTTCTTCCTAGTTTACGGTGATAATAAATGTCCTATGCACATGTTATGCTGTATATCAACTATTCCAATGATATTTCTTAATATATATATATATATATATATATATATATATATATATATATATGAATTAATTTATGAATATATTGTATAGCCAAAAATAACACCTTCCAAATTTCCAATTATATTAACTAAAGTGAACATGACATAATTGAATGATCACATGGCATTTAATATTCAATACTTTCAAACATGTCTAAAGGAACATTCTACAAACTATATTAATCCTTCAAAACTATGATCTTACAATTATAAATAGATCATTCTATAAAAGGATCATTACAAGCTATATTGATCCTTCTCTCAACTAGAGATAAACTATAGTTTGTTCAAATCCAAAAAGACAAACACAAAAAACAACAAACAATTTTGACTTCTATATCTTAAAGTCTTAATACCCAAAACCAACACAGAAAAAAAGTTGGTTTTATATAAAAAAAAAAAAAAAAAAAGAATAACATTTTATCAATTAGTCTCCGTTGCCGTCAAATATTCTTGTAGTTGCTGAGTATGTTCCTACCATAGCACTTACCAACCCCACAATAATGATCAAAATGCAATTTATTATCTGAAAAATAAAAATATAGTAACATTCAATTTAATTAATCTCCTAAGCCTTTTAAATTTATTGTCTATAAAATTTTATCCATTTTTAAGCATCGTTTTAAATTAAATAAACGTATTGTGAATCCCTCTTCGAGTTAGAAAAACACTATATAACTTAAAAATTGATAAAATTTTTATAAACACTAAACTCAACAAATATAAATTTTATAATGGAAAAAATCTATATTTACTCTAATATGAAACAAAGAATGATTAGAAATAGTAAATACCTCGATATTTGATAATTTACCCCTATGTAGCTTGAGATAACATGCACATGGATAAATAAGTGCCTGTCATGAAACATGAAAAATATGTAAATTAATCTACTTTCATAATTTACTATAGAAAAGTAAACTTGAAAGAGAGAACTTACAACTAGCATTGACATCAAAGAACCAATTAGTGCCATCACAGAACCTGGAACAAATTTGAACCAACAAATTATCAATTAAACACAATAGATTCATTCTCTGTTTCATATAATTAGTATTGTTCTCCAATATATTGAGATACTCTGTAACATATTAGCATCTAACAGTATTAAAAGGAAATTTCAACTTTCAATAGAGTTTAATTTCAACACATCAATATAAAAAGTTTTATACTATCAATAAAATAGAATTAATCAAATACATAATTTTTAGAATAGTTAGAATCAAAATCAGTCATTTATTTTAAATTGAGTGACAATGTTATATGAAAAATACTTACCAAAATATGGAACACAAAGGGCCACAACTAAACTTAAAATCACTAAAATGGTTCTGATAAGAATAGACATAGCATAACATCTTAGCCTAGGAGAGGGTACAAGTTCCTCTATGCTTGATGAAATAGGCAATAATGTTAAGGCAAATTTTGCCAAAGGGGTCACAACCTATATAAAACAAAGAAATTAGTTAAAATGTGTAATCTATATAATAAAAAATAAATTGAAGTAAAACACAAAGAGATTAAATTTTGATTTCTTACAGTTGTCCATTTGGCTACTTTGGATGCATATAACTCTTTGGGCATGCTTAAGGTAAACTGAGATCCAACTGAGTCACCAAACAATAAATATCCGTATGTTCCAACACTTACGTACATAACAAGACAGAAAGCAAAACTGCACAAAGAAAACCAAATGGTGAGCAATGTTCTTGAGCTAAACATATAGTAATTAATATCTATAACATATGAGAATAGTTATTAATGCCAAAATAAATGAAAATAATTCTAAATTGCGATCCGCAAATGCTATTAACCATATTTTCCTAAAGTTAACCGTAATATCAAAGATTGTAGCCTTGTAGTTTACGATTTTAATTCAAAGTAAACAACTTAGTCAATAAAATAATTAACGTTTTTCGCAGTTTAAAATTTTGAAAGTTTTTTTGATAAAAAGTGGAGACACCACCAAAGTTATTTTTAACTAAGGAAAACATTGAAAAACTTAAAAAAAACAAAAGTCTTTTAAATCAAATTTCAACTTCAGGAGTTGACTATACGTAAGAAAAGTATTAACATTAGTCCCTATGACATCCGTTAAATAATGATTATCTATAATTAATTGTACAAAATTTTATATTCACTTTAAAATATTTACTTTTCATTTATATTAAATGCAAATATAATCATTTTTTATAAAAATAATTTAGAGATAAAATTGCATTTAAAATATAGAGGGAAATCGATTTTTTTTATTATTGTGTTTAACAAGAGTGCGATCTTGCTCCTATTTATCTCACTATGCAATGAACAAATCAAAATTACGTAGTTCTTGTAAAAAAATAC
>JBBPBR010000006.1:41292275-41309773 GCA_037974775.1 Cicer pinnatifidum
ATATTAATAATAATAAAACTAATAATAGTATTATAAATATATATACAGACACGTAAGGAAGCTGAATTAGTAGGCTTAAAATATTTTTTGAAATATGTATACGGTAGTAGGACGTTTTTAACAATTAAAAGAACTAAAAAATATTTGAAGCAATTGATAGAGCACGGGAACTCATTAGAATGAGAAGCTTGTGATACAAGGAAACTAACAAACCACTCATTAGTATTTTATTACTTTTTATACATTTCTTTTGCTAAAACTAATTTTATTCGAGTCACATCAAATATTTAATGTGAAATTTAAAATTGAAATTTTAATTCATGATGTTGCCAGAATTAATATTTAATGAAAATAGTTGAAGGATAAATTTATCTTACTTTACAAAATAAAATATAAAAATAAATTTGAAGTAAAAAAAAAAATATCTAAAATATACTTTAATCTTGCAATTTTCAAGAAAAAAAAATCATATATTATATAGTGCTTTCCAATAACTTGTCTGTTTAACAATTTGTGGTGCGTGAAGCATTCTGATCTTTTTTGTTTTCTTCTTTTTTTCATACCCAAAATAACTCTTCAATTTTCAATGCTATCAATCCTTAATTGACACGATGATTAGCTAGCAAATTTAGCATAATATAAAGTACATGCGGTTCAAGATGTAATACTTTTTTTTCCCTTTAAAATTCGTGGTAGGTAGTGATTATTTTAGTCCACAAGTTGGAGACCAATTCCCCCAAAAGAAGGAAAGAAACAAGAAATCAATGGTTGCTCTCTGTTTTATAATTTTAATTCGTGCTTTTGGAATATTAATTTTATGAATTAGTGGCTTAAACTAAAGCAAATTTGAATAAGTCAGAATTTCCTTGCTGTTTTCTCTACCATGCTTGTGAAGGCCTTACATTACTTCATTATTTTTCTTTATAGTGGATTCAAAAGTACAATAATTTAACAATACAATTGATTATCTTTTATTTCATTGAAGCACATAATTTTTATGACTTGTGTTATATACATATGTATAAACCAAATCTTGCATATGATCATCGCTATCCAGCATAATATAAAGCTAGCAAATATAAAATAATAAATTAAAAAGAATTTTGCAGCATTTAAATAGTTTTGTAACCTTGCCCGAAACCTTTGTTAAAAAATTAACAAACATTAATCTTATTGATTGATGATAATATAGGCACTATGTATGACCGACTAATCAGACTGTTGTATTATGGTTTCCTACTTGGTGACCAGTTAGCTAGCTATATTATATACCAATCGTATGGCTCTTACATGACAAACTTTGGCTTATAATATTTAGAGAATTTTGGCTCTTAGAACTTAGGTAGGTGTATTTCGTAAAGAAAAACTTAGGTAGGTGTATATTGTTGAAACATTAATATAATATTGGCCTTATATTAAGGATAGCATGATGTTGGCTTATGAGTATTTAATAGGTGTGAGTTTTTAATGTGTAGAAATTAAAGAGTAATTTTATTTTTGGTGATGGACAAAAATAGAAATACCAATAGTTAACTTTAACAAGGTTAATTTTTATAAATAGAGTTTATGGCCGTCTAATCATACATATATCAATAGTTGGTCTTTACTGACATTCCATTATTATAAGGAGATAGAGATTGTTAAAAGAATCTCTTAGGAGAGCGTGTGTTGATTTAAAAGATTAAATCATATAGTTAGTTATTTTGAATTTTGATACACTATTTATTGCTTATATTTTCTAATTATTAATTAACACAATTTATTTTGGATTTTAAAGGATTATCTTTGGTTCTAACAAGTGGTATTAGAGTCAATCATGTTTAGTCAAGTAATTGAGTTCAAGTGGTTAATATATTTTAGTTAAAGATTAATCATTAGTATATTAAGCTTCAATTAAAGTTCAAGTGGTTAATGAACTTTATTTGTTTTCGTCGATTGACTTATTGTATTGTTGTAACGTTTCGGTTTATAGTTTTAAAGACTTTGGATGTATGCATCCTTCGCTTTGTAGCTTATATATTTTTGGTTGAGATTTCTATTGCATTATGGTATAAAGAGATTGAGTCACATTTGCAAACGATAAAATAAAGAGACTTGTGTTGAAAAAAATTATAATCTCCTCATATTTTATGAATTTTGATATATGTATCAATTATATAAAAGGAAACAAACTAATAAAATGAGATTTGAGGCCAATATAAATTAAAACATTTTAAAACTTGCACGTACAAATATTAAAACTTGCACATACAAATATTGTGGGTCATTCCCTACAATTTATTGGAATAGTAACAATATTTTATAACATTCATAGAAAATTATTATGATATGATTATATTTATTTCATTCATAAAAAGGAGAATTCGTTGAACATATTAAAAATATTCAAGGTTGAAGTTGAAAATCAAGTCAACCGAAGAATTAAAAGTGTCTATTTGATAGTTGTGTTGAGTATTATGGCATATATGACGGTTCAGGTGAATAATGTCTATGACCATTTGTTGAATACCAAGAGAAATGTAGTGTCATCCCACAATACACTATGTGAGGTTCACCTGTTGATGAAAGATGAAACATGAAATTTAAAGACATAGTAAAAATTGATATTTCTAATTCTAATTTATGACAATTACTCTAAGAGAAACACTTAAAATTGTAGCATTTATCTTTAACAAGATCCCAACTAAAGCAACTACAAAAATCCTAATGAACTTTGGAGACGTGAAAAGACTAATGTAAAGCACTTGCGTGATTGAGTTTGTTAACTGAAGCAACACGTTATAGGCAAAATGAAAAGAAGTTGGACTAAAGGACCACAAGTTGTTGTTTTATTGGATACTTTTGAAGATTTAAGGGTACAAATTTTACGATTTCGCAACTAAGTAGGTCTTTGAACCAGAAAAGTCCAACTATTTGAGGATGTTGAGTTTTCATACATATATATGGTTAGTGATATTGTCTTTGAAGAGGAATATGTTTATATCGCAACATGTGTTATAGGTATTTCTTAGGGTTGTCTTCATGGCTCTACTGAAGACACAATAAATCAAGACAACATTAAACACCATATGAAATATACTATTCTAGAAGAATAAACTCTCTCACCTCAAGAACCTATCCCATTAAGGAGATCCACAAAAGAAAAGATAAGTGTAATACTATATGACCTCAAGGAACATGAGGTTGAATTTAGAGTGATGGAAGGTGATTTGATCAGCTTCGGTCAAGGCATGGGAAGTTTTAACTCTCAAAAGTGGTTGATAACATAATGCAAAGATAAAATCCATAAAGGACAATGACATTTGGCATCTTGTCTCATTGCCATTATGTGCAAAACCAATTGATTGTAAATGAATATTTAAGATCAAAGGATATTGAAGGCGAAATGGAGAGGTACAAAACTCGTCATGTTGCAAATGGATTTACGCATAAAAAAGACATTGACTATAAATAGTCTGCCTCCCCGATTTCTTTGAAAGACTCATTTAGGACTATAATGACATTGAAGACACATTTCAATATTGAAATATATCTTACGAATGCAACCAGAAAACTTTGTTTCAAAAGACTTAAAGGATATGGTTTGCAAACTAAGAAAATTTATCTATAGACTAAACAAAACATCACAACAATGGTATTTCAAGTTTCATCAAGTGATCATCTGATATGGTTTTTAGGAGAATTTGGTTGATGATTGTATATACCATAAGTTTTATGGGAATAAATATATATATTTTATATTTTATATGTTGATGTCATTTTTCTTGTCCGTAATCATATAGACTTATTATATTAAACCAAGAGATTTTTTACTATCAATTTTGAGATGTTATATCTTGGTAATGCGTTTTTCGTATTTTACATATATATATAAAGAGAACACAAGATTACATGGTCATGCATCATACCTCATATCTTGAGATCATTAGATATATTGGCTCTGATTTTGCTGGATGCAAAGATAGAATAAGATCTAGATTAGGCTATATATTTTTGCCAACTAGAGGTGTTATTTTCTATAAAAAAAACCTAAATAGTATCTTATAGCTTCTGCTACTATGAAACTAAAGTTCATAGCGTGTTATGAGGAATCCAATCATGGAACAATTGACTGTAAATGTTTTTGTTACATGGTTGTGCATAGTTGATGACATTGAAAGACCACTAATATATTGAGACAATAAATCACCACTCCTATTTTCCATTGTTGTTAAAGAAAGAGTGAACAATTGTTTATTGAGTATACTGGGACACATTTCATGGTTGCGGATCTACATACTAAAGGGTTACCACCCAAAATATTTCATAAGCACACTACTCGTATGAGTGTTAAGTCAATAAGTGATATTCAATTTTAGTAGAAATATGTTATTTTAAATACTTTTATGATATAGACATATTATAGTTTATGTAAGGTTTAAGAATATTTTCTAAAATTAAGTTTTGGTATTTGACAGTTTGATTTTGTTATGGTTTTATCTCATAAAGGAGGACCAATTGGAATTAGTCATGTTACATATCCACGTCATGATCCACGTCATCTTATTGTGTCACTTAATTGACTTTGATCCAGTGTTAACATGATTGATGGGCTAGATTATATATATATATATATATATATATATATATATATATATATATATATATATATATATATATATATATTTAATAACGGTGGAAGATTATTTTATACGTAAATAATTATGCATTGTGGATGTACTGTTAGTTAAATATAAGTCTAATTTAAAGTGATATAGTAAGGTTAACTAGGATAATATGGATTTATGAATATCTAATAGGGTGTGAGCATTTAATGTATAAAGACAAAAGGGATAATTATATTTTTGTAATAGGTTAAATAGAAATTTCAATAGTTAACCGTAGTAAGAATTTTATTAATAGAAAGATTATGTCTCCATGTCACACACATACTAGTCACTGTGATTTGCTAATATATCATTATCACAAGTTGAAAGAAAAATCGCTAAAAGATTATCTCAAGAATGTATGTTAAACTAGAAAATTAAATCGCACTACTATTTAATCATCATTAATTTAACTATGTTTCTAAATATGATTTTATGATGATTAATACAATTAATTGTGAATTTTAACAGATGAACTTTGATCTTACATATACATATGTTCATTTTTTCAATACATATATTTTTAAATTATGTCGACAATGATCCATTCTAACACATGATCATAAATCATATGTTTCTAAACTCATTACATAACTTAACAACACACATATTATTAAATAAAGAGTTTAATAATGAAAACTCACATATAAATTAATTAAGTACAAAACATATGAGTAATATTAGTTCGGAGTCGCATCCCAACTCATCAAATATTTCAGCGGTCTTCTAACAATTGAGTAACAAAATTTATGCAAAAATGTTTTTTTGGGTACAATATGCATAGTAATATTTTTTATATAGAGCATAAAAGTGAGAAATGATTTTTAATACTAACCGTGTGTGTCAAATAAATCTTTCAATATTATAAACAATGTTGGTGCAGCCAGCATTCTTTTGGTGCAGTGTATATCTTAGTAGCAATAATTGTCTCAACTGTATATCTTTTGAGGTTAGACATAGACAATATACTAAAGAAATAGCACCAAAAAAGGAAACTACAACTTACAACCAAAGCTCAAGTGATTAGTGAGTTTAAAAGTAAGTTAGGGATGGATTAAACAAGTTGGGATATTGGGTTACCAAAGCCCATAGCTTTAAGGCTTACGACCGAATAAATGAAAATTATTGATTACACACTTATTTGAAAAATAGTTTAATAATTTTTGTTAGAAAAAATATGTTAATAAACAATCATATGTACAATATAATTTTTTTTTATAGAGGTTTAATTAGAATATATATATATATATATATTAGAGATTTGTATATAAATATCTCTTTTTTTAAAAAAACTTTTTTTATTGTCCTACTTTAAAATTTATTTTTTAAATGTTCTACTTTTTTTTTTCTTCAGTAGGTGACCGTTTCCTGGGAAACGACCTCTAACTGATGATAATAAAAATTAAATGAAAAGAATAATTAAATAAATTAAAAAATAATAACAATTAAATAATAATAATAAAAATTAAAATTAAAAATAAATTAAATACTATTATCTTAAGTAATAGTGTGAATCAGGAAATAATATTAATTTGTAATTATATTTGTTAGATTTTCAAAAATAAGTTAGACAAATCAGGATTTGATTTGATCTCTTTAATTTTTAATTATGTGATGTAAATGTTGTAACGATTATTTATATGGAGAAATATCAAAGCAAAACGGCATCAATCCCTAATTTGTGACATGATATCAGCAGGTTCCATCAAACCTGTGAGTTCTTGGTTTCATCTTCACGATTCCTGATTGTCTTTCACAACTTTTCGGTGTTGAGATTGTGCATCGGGCCGGGTTGTTTCTTTTCATTTAATTGTTATTATTGTTTAATTTTTATTATCATTTAATTTGTTTTTTTTTAATTTATAATATGATATAATTATTTTTATTTAATTATTTTAATTATAAGTATACTAACTATTTATTATAATAATTAAAATATAAAATTTATTTATAATTTATTAATGTATTTTATTTTAATTTAATATTAGTATTTTTATTTTTTAAATAATTAAATTAATAATTTTAATAATAAACAAATATTAAAATATAACAAAAAAACAAATTAATCAGTTAGAGGTCACTTCCCCAAGAAACCACAAGAAACCACCTTCTATTGAGTTTAAAATTTTTTCTCTTGAGGTGGTCGCTTCCCCATAGAACCACCTGATACTACAAAAAAATATATGACATTTAGATAAATAAATTTCAAAGTAGAATAAGTAAGAAAAGGTTAAGATAAAAAAAGATATTTATGTATAAATCTCTATATATTATACTTCCTTTTTAATATAAATATATAATTAGATGCATATAGAACATTTTTTTAATTATAATATTAGAGGATAGTAACTAAATTCAAGAAGAAAAAGAAAATCACATTTTGCTTGTCCTCATATAATGAATATTAAAGGATTTTTATGCTCCATCCTCGAGATAACCATACACATTAATTTACGCGTTTTGTTATTTCAATTGATTGATCTATATTTAGACTTTGTTAAACTAAAATTGGACATATAATCCTAATCTTCTATATTGTGTGAATGCGTAATTGCATGCAATCCATTTTCAAAACCAACTAACCTATGAGAATCTTATTAAGCGTTTTTTGGATAATAATGTATCCACTTATATTAAATTAAATAACATCAAATTGCAATCTGAAAATCGTACTCTTATATTTTATTTACTAATGATCATTCCTAGGATGAGTAGTGGGTACCCTTCCCATATTGCTAAATCTAGAGAGATATAGGGAGAAATCATCACCCTAAGTCAATTTGCTAATAGCCATTTGAATTAGTTTCCTTCTCCACGAGGAAAAATAAAATACAAATTACTCTTTCCATCTTAAAATTATTGTCATATTTTTAAAAATAATTCATTTTACAAATATTTTTATTTTTAATTTTTAATGTAATTTAAATTATTAATCTTTTCAATTCTATCATTTAATTGAATACTATCTGCACAATTTTTAATTTATTATTCTCTCACTTTATATTTATGATGATTGGAATATATCAATAGTTAATAAAGATAATTTGGTTAAATTACATTTTTCTTTTATATATATATATATATATATATATATATATATATTAATGGATTCATTTGCTACAAATTTTTTTAAAAAATTATAATATATTTTTTATTATAACATTTTATATAAGTACTTGATCTTTTTATTACTTTTATTTGGATACTAAAATTTTAAAAAATAATTAAATAAAAAATATTTTTGAAAAGATCTTTCTAAAAGTTATTTAAAAAAATATCTTTTTGAATAAATATTATTTTTATCATAATAAAATCACTAATAAAAGGTATAAAAATTATTAAATATTAAAATTATTTAATTATTAATCAATAATAAATAAATTTAAAATAATTTTTATTATTTAAATAACTTATCATAAAAGGGAAAATTACTTTTTACAAAATCTAAAACAAACATGTTAATATGTCTTACATAATCAATTACAACAATTATATTAGTAATTCAACCTCAAATGAATGTTATTTTTCGTGCAGGCGCCAAGTTTAAGCCAAAGACAACCAACCAAAACACGTTGGTCTCGAATGGGGTCCTCACATATTAAAATAGAACTAACTCTTATTCTCTCACATACACACAATTGCAACTAAGTGCAAGTTTATTGCATAATGATTAAAATAATTAAATGTTGTCTTTAAGTTAGGTGTAGGTTTATAAAATTTTAAAAACATTTCTTGATTTGAAGGCGTGGTGGTGATGGTGGGAGAATCAGCAGCATGTCCCTTCATAGCTTATAGAAACGCAACAATTATAATGACCTATCCATTATCATCATTGTGAGTACTTACATTTCACATCATCATTTATTTAACCTTTCTTTGTCTAACTGGTCTTCTAAATGATAATGACGAAAACATCATAAAAAATAATAATAAATAATACAATATTTTCCATTCATATTTGTTTTAATAATTAACAATAATTTTAATTTTTTTTTTTCGAAATGGTTTTTTTTTTTTTGGTTTCTATTGTGTGATAGTTATGATATACGTATGTTAACAATATTTTGACTTAGTCAATAGTCTATTTATCATGTTGTTAGTTAGATTATTTCAGTTAGTTAATTTTAGCATATCCTTTAATTTGCCAGTTAGCTACTCTATTCTTTTACCCTTTTTTCAATTTAACCCCTTGCTTATATATAAAGGGTGTTATCATTAGTTATATAATTGACTTTGTATGCAATTCAATAAGAGGTATTATTCAACAAATAACAATTGAATGTTAATCTCTTTTCACATAGTATCATAGTCTAGTTACTCCATCAATTCAACCGACTTGTGTTAATCCCAAAATAGGGATGGGTCGGGTAAAACTATGTTCGATCACTTTGAGTCAAATATTGGTTAAAGTTTGTCAATATGATGAGACATGGTATTTCGTTTCAAAAAAGTACAATTTTTTTTGGGAAAGAATAGTTTTTGTTTTTTTTTGGGAAATACAATAGTTAGTAAATTATTAGAAGTTAGAATAAGGTTCTATTAGAAAGAAAAGAAATAGATTATGGGAAAGAATAGTTTTTGTTTTTTTTTTTCTGTAATTTTTACACATTGTCTTAAATATCCGTTGTTTTAGGTTTTTTTTATCATCATGATTATGATAAAATAATTTTAACTCGTAATTTGAGAGAAAATAAACAAAATTTTCAAATTATATTTGAGTGAAGATAAAAGTGAAAGGCACAAGTAGAAGAAAAAGAAATAATTATTCTTTTTGGTGAAAGAAGAAGGAGAAATAAGAGACTTTTGAAATGTTGGAGAAGAAGATAAAAAAAATGTTCAAGAATCAAATAGGAAAGAAAATTTAAATCATTTAAGCTTCGAAGAAAATTTTCTCAAGAAAATTTTTAGAAATAAAATAGTTGAATAATTATTTCTCAAAAGTTACATTACAATTCTAGATAGAAATCATAAATGAGCAAAAAGTAAAGAAAAATATATTGAATAATGATAGAATGATTCTTCAGAAAAACTCCTTATCAAAGTTGCATCTTACCAGCTAAAACAAAAAGTTGTTCATTAAGTTCTTTGATCAAGATGAACTATTTGCCCAAATTTTTCAATAGCACAAAAAACAAGGTGATATAATTCTTCTTTATTTTATGATTAGCATGATTGGCATTTTAGCTTATTAGAATAATTGGTACATTATGGCTAGTTCATTTTCTTTTCTACCTTCAGCCACCCTCAATGTCACTAGCCAGTTAGCCAGCTTGTGCACTAGTTAGCTTGTCGGTCAGTTTTCTCTCCTAGCCAGTCAACTAACTTGTTTAGTCTACCAGTCAGTCATCTTTCGCTAATCTTCCAGTCAGCCAGCTTGTTCACTAGCCAACCAACTATCACTAGTTTGTTTGTCGGCCAGCTTGCACACCAGTTTGCTAGCCTCATAGTCAGTTGGATAATTTCTTATTTGTCAAGATAGTTGTTAGCTTGCTTATAATGGATTATAAGATACTTGTCATAGGTTGTTATTAGTGAGTTAATTATAGGTTGTTATTAGTGAGTTAATTATGTTATTTCAGTTATGGTTGCTACACAACTTTCTTATCTCTTCTTTTCCATTGTATATAAAGAGATTGAGATGCTATAATGTCAAGTAATATTTTCTACATTTTTTTCTCAATATATGAGAAATTATTCAGTAAAATAGTTTTATCTTATTTCATTATATGGTATCATTGAACCTGGTTTTAAGACCTTCTTCATCTTCAACCACAACAAGATCAAATAACAACAATAATAACAATAACAACAATGTCAATATTGATCTTGCACAAAACACCAACAATCCTTATTACATTCACCTAAGTGAGGGTTGTTCTTTTGGAACTGGTACTCCAGTCCTTAATGGAACAAATTACAATTATTGGGCTAGTTTGGTGACCATAGCAATTGTGGGAAAGAATAAAATGGAGTTTCTTGATGGATCTTTGCCCATGTCAAGTAATTTTGTGCCAACTCATAAGTATTGGTTGCGATGCAACAGTTTGGTTCTTTAATGGGTCATCAATTCAATTTGACCATCAATGGCTTAGAGTCTTGCCTTCAAAGATAGTGCCAATAAAGTCTAGATTAATTTAAAGGAAAAATGTTCACAAAGGGATCTAATTAGAGTTTTAGAATTGCAAAAATAAATCCACTCAATGAAACAAGGTAATATGAATATTTTTATTTTTTTACTGGTTTAACCGTTTGTGGGAAGAATTGGATAATTTTTGCCCTATACCACCATGTAATTGTGCCTCTATAACCTATGTTAAAGAAGATAAGGTAATCACCTTTTTAAATGGTTTAAATGAAAATTTTGATGTGGTTAAAACTCAAGTGTTGCTCATGGAACCTCTGCCAAATCTCAATAGAGTCCTCTGTTTTGTTCTCCAACTAGAAAGACAGAATGAAGGGTCTAATGATAACACAAAATCTCATACATTTGTTAATGCTTCTAATACAAAGAAAGGTTCTTGGAAAAGGAAAGGAAATTCCAAGACTTTCACTCACTATGGTAAACTTGGTCACACTAATGACATTTGTTTCAAAAAGAATGGGTTTCCACATAATTTCAAATTCAAGGTTGGTAATTCTATCAATAATTTGTATAGGGAACAAGAAAACACCAAGAATGGGAATGATGATGATTGTTGTAGCCAACAAGGTCTATTCATTCAAGATCAAATCAAAGGGATTCTGAACTTGATACAATAGGATAATTTAGGGACTAATCATGCAACCAATCACATAGCTTCTTCTTCCCAGGTCTGTTTAACCTTGTCGATAAGTCTACAAGTAAAGATTCCTTGATTGCTATAAATAATTATCACAAAAATGTGGTTTGCTCTATAGATTCTAGAACAGTTGATCATGTGTGTAATAATTTTAATGTCTTCACTAAGTTTTTTAGAATTAAACCCATCAATATCAAATTACCTAATGAGACTGTTGTCATTGCTGACATTGTAAGAATTACTTTTGTTACTAAAGATTTAAGTTTGAATTATGTTTGCTACTTACTTAAGTTCTCTTTTAATCTCATTCTTATCTCAAGATTATATAATCAATTAAACTGTTATGTTATTTTCAATACTAATGGTTTTTATATTCAGGACTTAAGGACCAAGAAGAAGATTAGTACAACTGACATTGTTGAAGGGCTTTACTACCTCAAGGGGTCAAAGTCAGATTAGCATAATTGTAAAGATTGTATTATAAACAATATTAATAATTACAATTTTAGACAATTTCCAAAACAATTTTATGGCATTTTCGTTTAGGTTAGATTTCTAACAATTGTATGAAGATTTAGAATAATTATTTTTTCTAGATAGGTTACGGTAACAAACAAGTTTGGTTTGTGACATTTGTCGTTTTTCAAAGCAAAAGAAATTTGCCTTTTCCTAATAGTAATCACAATGCTCGTGTCTCTTTAGATTAAATTCATGCTAATATATGGGGACCCCTTTTTTGTTCAATCTCTTCGTCATTTTAAGTACTTTATCACTACCTTTGATGTTTATAGCAGGTTTTTTTTTTTTTTTTTTGTTGATATTTCATAAGAAGAAAATTTGAAACTAGAGAGGCCATATTGAGTCATTCATCAGACTTATACTAAATCAATTTAACAAGAAAATTCAAGTTTTGAGAAGTGACAATGGCTTAGAATTTATTAATTCAAATTTGTATTATAATATAGGTATTGTGGATCAAACCGCATGTGTTGAGACACCTCAACAAAATGCTAGGGTGAAAAGAAAACATGAACATATTTTAAATGTGGCTAAAATGCCTTTTGTTTCAATCCAACCTACCTAAGAATTTTTGGACCTACGATGTTAATCATTTTGTTCATATTATTAATAGGATTCCTAATCCTTTACTTAAAAACAAATCACCTTATCAATTTTTGTATAACACTAACCCTTATTTTACCAATCTTAAAGTTTTTGGATTTTTTGTTATGCATCCACTTTTACTTATCACAGATTCTAAGTTTGATAGTTGTGCCAAGAAATGTGTTTTCTTAGTATATAAGATAGGTACAAAGGGTTACCAACTTTATGATATCCAAGATAAAAGTTTTATTGTTTCAAGGAATATGGTGTTTGAAGAAGTCATCATTCATTACCGTCCAATCAATTCAAATTTAAGGAATTGAGACTACATTCCTGTTAATACAATTGAACCTACTATTAATTAGCAACGTAAAACTCATTTTGACTGTGATTTGGAAGGTGAGCATACCTTAATCTCAAAATTTTATGAATTTGAGCAATGTGCTGACTCCATTTCTCAGTTGCCTTATAAACCTGAGCAATGTGTTGATTCCATTCCTCAACAAAAACAAGATAACACTGAGCAAAATGTTGATTCCATTGCTCAACAGGATCAAAATAATATTGACAATCAATGCATTAGAAGACCAAGATGGGAAAGACACTAGCTATCTTACCTAATAGATTATGAGTGTAAAATCACAAGTCACTCAACAATCAAACTAGGTGCACCCTATCCTATTTGTAATTATGTTTCTTATACTAATTTATCTCCATCTCACAAGGAGTTTTCTTTGTCTATTTTAAATGAAACAAAATAGAAGAATTATGAGGAGGCAAGTAAACATCCATACTTAAATAAAGCCATGGAAGATGAATTGAAGGCTTTGGAAACCAACACATGGGAGATTGTAGACATGTCTAGAGTCAAACATATAGGAAGAAAGTGGATTTACAAACTCAAAAATAAGTTGGATGGAACTATAGATAGATACAAAGCAAGGCTTATGGCAAAAACATATAATCAAAGAGAAGGACTAAACTATCTTAACACTTTCAGTCTAGTCAATAAAATGACAACCATCAGAGTTCTATTTTCCTTAGCATCCATTTTTCCCCGGCCTCTTCGCCAACATGACATCAACAATGATTTCTTGCATGGAGACCTACATGAAGATGTTACATGAGATTACCATATGGAATTATTGGGAATAAAACAAACCAAGTTAGCAAGCTAATTAAATCCTTGTATAGACTAAAGTAGGCTAGAAGAAAGTGGCATAAGAAGTTGCTTTCTATATTATTGAATTTTGGTTTTCAACAAGCAACATTAGATAATTCCCTTATCATTAAACATGATTCAGACACTTTCACAGCTTTGGCCATTTATGTTGATGATTTAATCCTAGTTGGAAATAATTTGGATGAACTTCAACAGATCAAGGACACTTATATTAGTCCTAGTTGTGCACACTTATAGAATGGATATAATTACAACGTCAAGTTCTTCAAGTGGTGTAAAGTTTGACAGAAATTTGATGCAAAAATAAATTTTGACTTGTAAAATATACAAGTCATGGATGTGCTATAACATTAGGATTATTCGAGTATT
This sequence comes from Cicer pinnatifidum, assembly GCA_037974775.1. Classification (NCBI taxonomy): domain Eukaryota; kingdom Viridiplantae; phylum Streptophyta; class Magnoliopsida; order Fabales; family Fabaceae; genus Cicer; species Cicer pinnatifidum. The sequence goes on from JBBPBR010000006.1 coordinate 41,306,357, forward strand.
TGTTGACATTGATGTAAAGTGTGATGTGGGATTATGCATGGTAGAAGAATATCACGAGAAAGACAACATGAAAGTTGTACCATAATTTGTCGCAAATGTGAGGAAGATTACTCGCATATGCGAGTGAACTTAAAATGTGGTGGTTATGTGATTAATATGTGAGGCACATGGCTCACATATACAATAAGAGTCATAAGGTTTACATTTTGTTCCCGACTTGTGTCACATATACAAGGCACAAAGCTTGCATCTGCAAGCTAAATCATCAAGTTAGGTTTAGTTTATCAGTCGTGTCGCATATGTGGCGGTGAGGGTTCATACGAGCAATCTAACTCTGGAGAAAACATGTGCAGGGACATGTTTCATATGTTATTGGAACCAAGTTGATTTTCTGCTGATAGTTTAAATGTTAACAAAAGTATTTTTGTGAGAACAATAAATTTGGATTAATAGGTTCGTTAAGTATACAAAATTTGCTAAAAGAAAATCAGATAAAGATACTAGAGGAAGGGACTAGAGGAAAGTCACCCGAGGATGTGACCAAAGGACGTGATCAGAGGAATACAAAGTATATGCGTCTGCCTCTGAACACATGCCTCTAAAAGTAATGTGCCTCTAAAACTTACGAAGATCGCCTCTGATAACTGGGTTAGATGTTTGGGTCTGAAGTTTGGGTATGATTTTTTTGGTATAATGCTTGGGTTTAAAGACTATCTTTGAAGAATAGCTTTGAAATTGAGTTTGAAGACTAAATTTGAAGCATGCCTCTAAAGTCCTTGCATGTCTCTGATGTGCACAAACTCGACATGCCTCTGAAGAGTTTATATCAAGGTATAATTAACTCTGAATAGTAATTCAAAGCTCACAATTCGCTGATCAAAATGGTGCAACACACTCTAAATGCTGCCTCTGATATGCAGCCCTTAATGTTGCATGGACTTTGAAGTTTCAACAAGGTGATTTTGCCAATGCCACTAATTTTAAGTCATGCAATTCTACACCTAACTATCATCAACATCTCACTCTAAAAAGAAAGTCAATGCCACTGATAAAAAGTCAACGACTGAATTTGAAAGAATTAAGTATGAAAAGAAGACTTAGCCGAATAAAAAACTTGTGAAAATCCAAGAACATGAAAAATATTCGTATTATTGAAGACAATCTAAAATAAGATTTGATTCAGATTTATAATTGAAGAAAATCTTTGACAAAGTTGAAAAGAAGATATGGTCAAGATTTGAAGAAGATATGATCAAGATCTTATCAACAAAAAGATATGATTTATTTACAAGAAGATTTGATCAAGATTTATCATTAGAAGATATGAATTATTTACAAGATATGATCAAGATTTATCTACAAGAAGATATGAATTATTTATAAGAAGATTTGATCAAGATTTATGTACAAGAAGATATGAATTATTTACAAGAAAAGTTGATCAGAATCTACAAGAAGATATGAATTATTTACAAGAAGATATGATCAAGAATTGTTTACAAAATGAAACATTCACAAGAAGATACATTTGTTATTTGCAAATATATGATTCATATTTTGCAAGGACAAAGGAGAAACCCTAACTTATTCTATAAATAGATACTTAAGGCTGAAGAAGAAAATAAGTGAACTCAGAAACACAAAATCTCTTAAGTCATTAGAGTTCATAAGGTTAAGGTCTAGAGAAACACTTGCTCAAAAGAAATATTTTCTAAGTGTTTTCTAGTGTAAGAGACATTGTTACAATTAGCTTGTCAGAAGCAAACTAATTTGTTCCAAACTCTTGTAACCCAGCCTGATAGTGGCTTTCGTGTTCGTCAAGCAATATATAGGTTTTCAAGTTGTGTTAAGAAGATTTGGCTTGTAGAGTCAAGATGTTTGTTTTCCTAAAAAAATATGTAGGTGTTAGGTTGTTTTGAGAAGACTATCTTGTAGGGTTAGATGTTGTGTAATTCAAGTTTTGAATTAGTGGATTAAATCCTTCTAAGTGAGAGGACAAGATGCAGCTATCAAGTTGGTGGTGAACCAAGATAAATTCTTGTGTCACTTTAATTCTGCAATTCTCATTTTACTTTTGTCTCTGATTACTTAACTCGATTGCTACTACTTTTATTCTAAGTAAGTCACCAAACCCAACCAATTTTAAATAAATTCGCAAAAATAATTCAATTTAGTCAAAAACAATTCAACTCCTCTTCTCACTTTTGCACATTCATATGTGACAATATAAGCTCGTGTAGGCGAGTGAGATAAATAATTGAAACTCTGCATTTTTAGTATGCATCACATATACATATGTGGCGATACACAAAACTAAGCACTATTTAAAGAAAGAAAAAAAAAACAAAACAAAAATCAAGGTTTGATTTCGAAACCTATGTTGCAACTTTTGTTATTTCTAATTCCTAGAGCTCATTCCCTCAGTTATCCAAGTTCACTTAATTTCTTATTGATCCTACATCAAACCTTGAACCCCAAGCACTTATTGGCGTTTCAAACCAAATAGAAACTCTAGTTTTATTGATTTCATAGTTTGAGTAAGTGTTCATTCATCCATATGAATCATAATCATATCTTAGATTTTATTTCTAGTGTCTTATGTTAGTTTTAATCCCATGTAGTAGAGTTTTACTGATTGTTCCGTGAAGATTCAAGTTTATAAGAAAACACCCATTTTATGCATATATTGCGCAGTCAAAACCTTTTCGCACAACGACGAAAATATTTTGACAATTACAACCTTGCAATAAGCGCACATTCCCATTGCGAACCCACATATCTCACTGAGAAGCTTGTGAAATTCGAAATTTACGATTAATTCCTAATTGATGATGACTAATCAATGATTATTATACTATGAAAACAAATGTTGATAATGACCCAAAATTGATGATAAATTAGTTAGATTACGATATTTCAATTAAATTGATATTGCTGATTTTAGATTGGTAATCGATTAAATAGCTTAGAGTAATTGATTATATAACTGTAAAATTACTAGAATTAATGAGCTAATTGATTAGGAAAAAAATTAATGAATTAGATTAATTGATTATAAGTTCCTAAATTCGTAGGAATAATCTAAGTATTAATTTAGGAATAATTAAGAATAATGTATCAATTAGCTAAGGGGACTTAGCTAATCGATTTAGGGAGAAATAGAATCTAATAAGTGATTAAAAGTTAATTATAATAGATTAGAAATAGTGTTTAATTGATTAGACAATGAATCCGTTTGTTTAAGAATTTAAATAAGTGATTTTGATTATATATTTTTAACAATAATTTTTAAGAAAATTTATTTAAAAATAGTAGAAGTTTTTTAGATTCATTTGTTACCAATTAAAAAAAGTAATTTTGACATTCAATAACTTAAATATTTATCATTAGAGATTTTAATACGATAAAAAATCACAT
>JBBPBR010000006.1:41317710-41333946 GCA_037974775.1 Cicer pinnatifidum
TTTTCATATAAAGGTTGATTAAATCAATAGTATTGATACATTTGTCTATGTAATTTAGTCTCCAAAAATCATATAAATTATTTTTATGATAAAAAAATTTAATTAAAATAATGACAAAATTTTATTTAAAAGTGTTTCCAAAAAATCATTTGAAAGTTTAAATTATGAAATCTTCGTCATTAAAATTACTGATTTATTAAAGTCATGTCATTTAACTATATATTGGTCAATTGATTTAATTGTACTAGAATATATTCATTTATAAGTATAATACATAAGTTTCTTTCTAAAATAGTTTATTTTGAGTGAATTTGTAGTTTGAACCAAAGGACAGTTGAAAATGTACAAAAAATAGTTTGGTGTGAGTGGCCATGAGTAATGCCTAGGAAGCATGTGGTTGAAGACGAAACCATGTTGAGGAAGGGTTTTGGAGTGACCATTTTTCCAGAAACACAATATCAATATATACGTTTTAGGGTGAGATTTGACATACATGAGAAAAAATAGAGATAATCCATTCCCATTTTACTTATTACAAAAATTTTGTCTTGTAATTTTAGTTTATATATATAGAATTTAGAATCACACTAAACATTCAAAAAAATTTAAATTGTCTATTATGATAAATATATCATCACGAGGATAAGAAGATAGATTATCAAAACCCGAATATTAATTGAGAAATTGTTTAACTTGGTTAAATTTAAAATGTATCAATATATATACGATTAAGGGTGAGATTCGACACAAATTAAAAAAAATGGAAAGAATTCATTCTTATTTTACATACATGCACGGCTAAATTAATTAATCAATTATAGATTGACAATAAATAATTATTATAAATTATTATTAATATATAATATGTTCAATTATCATCAAGTAATCATTAATTGATAATTAATATATTATTTGGGTATTTTTTTGAATGAATTTGTCATGAACCATTCTGTTACATCTAATAAGAGGTCCATGTCAACCATTTAATTATTTAATTGTTGTCTCATTAGACACTTAACATGTTAGTAACATTGAAAATCCTATAGAGAAATGAGGATAATCACACATGCTTGATTTTTCAAAAGCTATCTCCTAGTTCTCATGAATCTAAAAGGTACATATATAGTTCTTGATTCATCTCATTATATGTAAATATGTTATGTCTTGTATCTACAAATATCCTATTAAAATTCTCTCACATACTATTGTATAAAAGAAATTTTACAATGAGAAAAATACATTTCACGTTGCGGTCAAAGCTAGTATATTCATAGAGGATATAATATGTTAGAATATTTTACATTGGGTCCAACATCGATTTGAAAAATTATTTTTACATCAGTTGTCTATCCAAGTCGATGTATTATGGATCATAGTCTTTGAAATTGTGTATATCTTAATTCATTAATTTGTACGCCACTATTAATATAAACTCATTTACATTTAAATATAGACACTTTAAACTCAGCCCTCTCAAATCTCTTAAATGACCTCAAAGTATAATGTAGATGTCATTACAAGATTTTTATCTTAGAAATAGAAACGTGTGTCAACTCGGCGATCATTAATTTCCATTCAAATCATGAATTTTTGAAATCCAAATTATGTAACCCACAACCATAACTCTGCTACTTTGCGTGGTGCTATTGTCATCCTTGAATTTTGTATAGAAAAGATTTTATTGATATCATATGCACTCCAAGATATCAGGTTAAATTAGGCCCATATGCTAGCCATTTATTTGTATCACAAGCACTATCATGATTAATGAATCATTCTTTAAATCAATATAAGAAACGCTTGTTATGTTCATCCAACGATCATTTTTTCGTTCATCCGAGTTTTTTTCTTTGGAAATGCTTTTGTGAGCACATAAATAAGGTTGAACTCATCAATATTATTCAATATATACAAATGTGTTTTGAGAACTTCCTCACGACCCACACTCTTAACATTTGAACTTTTTGTCCTCCTATCTTCACATCTTTTTTTATGACGAGACTTATGTATTAAATAGCATATGTTTTGTACATATAATCTGAACAAAATACAATAGCTTCTTCGTTAATGTTCCATTCAACCATCAATGCTTCCAAACGATGTAGATTCTTCATTTAATTTTTTAGGATATGTATCTCTCTATTGGATACATGCATCTTAAATAAACTAGACCACACAATCTAATATTTTCTCACAAGATGAACAATTGAGTGAATCATGATATAAAAAAATGAAATAAAAAAAATACATCTCCAATTGATACAAGATAATTATAGCCTCATTTTCCAACTCGTTCAAATTTGACGTGTCAATGACTTTACTACATAGAGAATTCAAGAATAAGCACAATCCTGTTATAGTTTTTGTTTTTGTAACTTTTGTAGGCAAGATGCTTTGAATAGCTATCGGTAGTAGATGTTGCATTAAGATAGAGCAATCACGAAATTTTGAGTTAAATAATTTAAAATCTTTCATTCATACAATCCTCTTGACATTTGATGTGTAATCATGCGACACTTTGATTATAAAAATGTTGTCTAGTAATTTTGATTTATATGTGTATAATTTCTAATCACACTAAACATTGAAATGATTTGAATTGTTTGTTATGATAAATTTATTATAATGATGATAGGAAAATAGGGGTTATCAAAGACCAAACCATAATTGAGAAGTTGTTTAACTTAGTTGGTCACGTCTTTTTATTAGTTATTTTTTCACAAAATACTAATAATTAAATAAAATTAACTAAGAGATTGTTCAATTTTGTTTTTCAATAATTAGAAAATAATTTGAAAAAATACATTATTTGATAACTTAATTATGTTTTTTATTTATTTAAATTTTAGTCAATTCATCAAAGATTGAACAAGAACTATATTAGACATCTCAATATAAATAGTATCAATCATGTTTTGTTACTTGGACCACTCAAGTCGTGCAATTGGAGTTATATATCAAGTGTGAGTAAAAAAACCTACATTAAATAGAAAATAGATATCGAACACTATATAAATGAAAGCACTTATAAATCCATGGAATTAAAATTTTGAATAAAAATGAGAAGTATAACTCATTTGTTTTGGTACAATCGGTTTTTCCTAATTTGATTAAAGTTTCCTTTTGATGAGTGTGATGCACAGTTATATTCTAATTTTGTCCCATTCCCTAGTATTTTCCCAAAACAAAGTCAATGGTGCTAGCAATTTGTTGTACGAATTGAAAATTGAAGGCACCACTAAAAATTTAAAAACAAAAGTATAAATAGCTGATTGAAAATGACCATAAAGGTGATGAGAGTGACGATGGGAGGATAACACAAAGATCATTAATTAAATCAAGTGAGCAAATTTTAATGATAAATTAATCATCTTCCTTTTCCTCTTTATTGGTGTTCCAAGAAAGTTTTTACAATGATATAGTGAAGCAGCTGTGCACAAATATTGCGTATGTTGGAATTTAGTTTTAGAGGTCACTTAAAGTTTAATTGTCTTACATGTTAATTATGAATAAGAAAATATGAAGAGTGTAAATTTTTGGCTAATAGTAATTACTTACAATAGGTATAAAATTAGTGATCTAAACAAAAAAAAATAAAATTGAAGATTAGTGATTCTTTTTGTAATGAGTAAAACGGTTAAGAATTAGGGAATTCTAACTAATTTGCGATCCCTGTTTACTTTTTTACCATACAAAAACTAATAATTTCTTTAATAGTCAAAAGGTCTTAATGAACATATATAAACGTTTTTACACTCACAACAAACATAAAACATTGATTTAAACGGTGTATATTTTTTTTCTCTAGTGTAAAATTAGACTTTTTGTCTTGTAATCTGATTCTTGATTTAAGTTATTTATTTTGTATTTTAATCGTTTTTATAATTTGAAAATTTATTTTACCCTATATTTAACTATCGAAAATATTTTCAATTATGTCTCACACGAACACTCTTGCACTATCGACGAACTAATTGAATTATAAAAAAAATTTAGTTTTTTGAAAATCGTTTTAACTGTAATACACACAATTGTTTTGTAATAACCTCCCTCCCACTCATCATTCTTTCTATAAAATAGGTTTTTTTTTTTTTTTTTTTAATAATCCCTGACAATGCTACTAATGATCTTTTCACCCATTTTCCACCATTAGAAATTAGTGATTTTTTGCTTTTCGTAGAAGCCGAACTTGATATTTAAGATATAAGTATCATTGTTTATTTACTCTCACTATGCAATTAAGGTTTGTTACAATTAAATAATATAAATGATTAAAAATATAATTTTACGTAAAATTCATGTTTGAAATAGATATTCTCTAATAACGAAAAACAAATTCAATAACAATTATGACTTTTAAGTCAAAGTAGACATCAATATAACGTGAAAACTTCAAAATAAAAAAAAAAACCATAATTATTATCTAATGACAACCAAAGAAATAACTATGTGAAAATTTTACAACACACCTCAAAGATACCACTTGTTCTCAGGGCACTCACACTCTCTAAAAAAAAATATAATCAACATTTCACAAAACTATAATACATAAGAGAAAAATAAAGAATCAACTAATTAAAATATTATTATTATTTTGACTATACACTTAAAATATTAAAGAATAATGCATATTGAATGAAAAAATAGAGTCGATATGTAACTTTTGTCTCCCTCTTCCTACAGTATTAGACAATATGAAACTTTTGTTAAATCTTCAATTTGAACTAACTTGAACAAATTTTGCACTAACTACATTATACATTGTATTTATTATCTACGATGATTTTGGGTAAAAAACTAGCAACAAACAAAAAGTTACATAAATAATTTACAACTTATCTCATTGATTATGCATCAAGGTATGTGTTGTACATGTGACTTTGGTACATTATAATACTATTTATTAGAGTATATACTAATTCATTGCTCATATATGATTGGGTGTTTATTTAAATATGTATAATTGGATCTCTTAAGTGCATTGTATAATTGGATCTCTTAAGTGCATAGTTGTTTGACTCAACAAATACACTCACTCATTATGTAAAAGCTTATCTCCTACTATTAATGTCAAATTTATCCATTAGAGAATAAGCATTACTTCTTCACCTTACACTTGTTTGTAATGAAATAGTAAACAGTACCTAGTATAAGTATAAGACAGAAAGAGACACATACAAACAGTTGTGACACAACACTAAGAATAAAATATTCAACACAAAACAAAAGATACATAATACTCTTTTTGTGTTTTATAAAATGGACACAAACCAAATAAGCTGTTATATGTGTGTTTGTGATTGTGATTCACAGATTCCAACAAACGCCGTTTCCTTATTATTACACAAAGTAAAGAGAAAGAGAGAGAGAAAGAGAAAGAGACTGTGTATAGTTCTGTAACGGTTGCAGAAGGTGCAGCATAACAGACACAATTTCAAAAGCTGCTTCTATTGTCTCTCCTTCATAAAGCTTAATCATTCAACTGTGAACACTATACCATATCATCATGATGATGATTATGATGATGGTGATAAAGACTCTATTTTTATGAGATTGGTTACAAACTCTGTGAAGTGTTGAAAAGTGAAAAGGTTTTTGGGTTGGTTGGGTTTTTTAAGTTGAATGAATGATGTTGAATCATGGTGGAGAAGATGAACTTTATGAACAATTATGGAAGGCTTGTGCAGGACCTCTTGTTGAAGTTCCTCGTGCAGGACAAAGGGTCTTTTATTTTCCTCAAGGACACATGGAACAAGTTTGTTTTTTTTCTTCTTTTCATTATCTAAATGGTTACAAATTCTTGTCTTTTTTGTTTGTCTGAAAATGTGTTTTGTTGTGATGCTTGGAATTTGGATATGCTTGATTCTTTGTTTTTTATTTTTGGTTAATGATTTTGTTTTAATGTTTTTTTTTTACTTTATATGTTTATTTATTTATTTTTGTGGTTGTAGTTAGAAGTATCAACAAATCAGGAACTAAATCAGAGGATTCCATTGTTCAAACTTCCAACCAAGATCCTTTGTCGTGTGGTCAATGTCCATTTACTGGTAATTTTCTCAATTATCCTAAATTTTCTTTTCTCCTTTTCTTGTGTGTTATTTTAAGAAACCGAAAAAAAAAAAAACTTTTTTGGATTTTATGTAAAAATAAAAAAAAGGGGCAAATGTTCATCTGGGTTTTGAAATTTTGAGTTCCTATGATAGTTTCTAATTTTTGGACTTATTAACTTTTTGAGATTATTTGATTATATAAATTGAGTTGGTGGAAAAACAAAAACTTGACATGAATTTTTACATGTTCAGGCTGAACAAGAAACAGATGAAGTTTATGCACAGATAACTTTGGTACCAGAATCTAATGTAAGGATATAGCTACCACTTTTTGATTCTCAAATTTTTTGTTTGGTCAACCTTTGATTATTTTCTTCCATAGTTTTTTTGAATTTTCTAATTGACCAAATGTGCTTTAGCAAATTGAGCCTACAAGTCTTGATCCTTGTCCTGCTGAACCTCCAAGACCAAAAACTCACTCCTTCTGCAAGGTCTTAACTGCTTCTGATACTAGTACTCATGGTGGATTTTCTGTTCTTAGGAAACATGCCACTGAATGTCTTCCCCCTTTGGTAAAAATTCCATATTTTTTTGATTTTTTTAATGAATTAGTGTTGATTTTGAATAACAGATCCAGATTGGTTTATTTATGTTTACTAAAACTGTGTTTGGTTTTTGTTTAGGATATGTCTCAATCTACTCCAACTCAAGAATTGGTTGCTAAGGATCTTCATAATTACGAATGGCACTTTAAGCATATATTTAGAGGTAAGTGTAACCTTTTGAGAGACTTTGACTCAAGAGAATTTGAGAATTTCTTAAGCATGTGGTCCTGAGTTCAATCCTTGATGTTGCTTGATCATACAAAAAGACTCAAGAGACTTAAGCATGTGGTCCTGACTTCAATCCTTGAATTACATGAATTTTTTTCATTTTAGCCTATGTTTCTATGTTTGTATCTTCCAAGATCATTTTGAGTTAGTCAAACGTGATTTGACCATAAATTGTTATGTTTTGCTTCCATCTTTAGAATTGATTTCAGTCACAAAATCAATTTTACCTATAAGTTTAATATTTCTAGCCTATGTGATAACATAGACTCAATTCTACATTAATTGACTTATATATGCACACAACAGCGATTCTGATCATATAAATTGATAAAAATCTCTTTTTTTGTCAATATTTCTAAACATAAATCACGTTATGTTCAATTTATTTTCAACTAAAACCAATTCAACACGCTTAGTCTCACATTTCCTTTGTGTTCAGGTCAACCGCGTCGACACTTACTAACAACTGGATGGAGTACTTTTGTGACTTCCAAAAGATTGGTTGCTGGAGATACTTTTGTGTTTCTGAGGTATTCATTTGATGTTTTCTTTTTCTTGGTCTCCTTGATAAGGTTCAAAAAATCATCATATACTGTAAAATCATACAATGTTTCTGTTTGACTATGCAAACATTAAAACTAAACAAGATTCTGTGTTATAGAGGAAACAATGGAGAATTACGCGTTGGAGTGAGGCATCTCGCTTCGCCGCAGAGCTGCATGCCTTTATCTGTGATTTCTGGTCAGAGCATGCACCTTGGAGTCCTTGCAACTGCATCTCATGCTGTTGCAACTCAAACTCTTTTTGTAGTTTACTATAAGCCAAGGTATAACTTTTACTATTTGTAAAAATTTAAAAACTATCTTTTGCTATGAAGCATTGACACAGACACGAACACAACCTTAATACATAGACATTGGTAATAATTTGAGAAAATAAAAGTGGCTGCATATTATTGTAAGTGTGAGACACTTGGACACGCCTTTAATATAAAGTATCGATGCTACATATTTTGTGGATGAATCTTGACAAAGTCATTTTGCTTTCTTAGGATGAGCCAGTTTATTGTAAGTGTGAACAAGTTCATGGAAGCTATGAACCAAAAATTTAGTGTTGGAATGAGGTTCAAGATGAGTTTTGATGGAGATGATTCACCTGAGACTGACAAAAGGTACTAAATTTCACTTTTGTAGTTTGCAACATGACCTTTTTCATTACACATTCTAAATTCTAATACATATCGTTCATCAGATTTTCTGGCACAATAATTGGAGAAGAGGATATTTCATCACATTGGTTGAATTCAAAATGGAGATCACTCAAGGTATTCTCAACTTTTGATTTTGCAATAGTCCACCTTATTTCAAGTGATTTTTATGGTATTCAAATTCAAATTTTCATTCATTCATTCTTGTCATCATATATTCACAGGTTCAATGGGATGAGCCTGCATCTATTCCAAGACCTGATAGAATTTCACCATGGGAGATCGAACCGCTTTCCGCTTCTGTTCCTACATCTGTTCAACCTCATCCACCTGTAAAATATAAAAGGCCTAGACTACCTAGTGAAGTTCCAGATCTTGGTAAGGAAGAAGAATATCCTATAACTCCTTTCAATTCTTGTATTGATTATTCATTCCTGGTTTAATTATTCATTTAGTCCTTGTAAATATACCAAACTTTTATTTTAGTCCCTGTAAAAAAATAATTGTTTTTTGTCCTTGCATTAGTCAACCTGACTTAGTGGGATAAGGCTTGGTAGTTGTTGTTAACGTCTTTATTTCATTTTCGAAGGAGACACGGCACTAGGTGACTCTGCTTACTGGGAAGCTGGGTTGACACAATCAGATATAACACAAGTTAATGTTATGTCTGAAAACAAAAGGAGTGACAATATGCATATATGGCATCATATACAAACTGATAATAGCAAAATCAGCAGAAATGGTATATTGAGGAATCCAACAGACGGAAGTTGGCTATCTTCTCCTCATTCTAGTTGTCCTTCTCATTTGTGTCAAGACGCGTCTGACGATAGCAAGAATGTCTCGGTCTCACCTTGGCCTATTTCAAAAACAAACTCAGAAATACCGAACAATGATCGTCTGATTAACGAAGTTGACAAGGAGAACAAAATAGAGGCTGCTACAAGCTGTAGATTGTTTGGAATTGACCTTAATCAGAATGCAGCAAATGCATATGGAGTCAACTCTGAAGGATGTGCTGTCAACCCTTTGTCAAGAACTGATGCAAACCATAATATGCTTGATATCTCAAAGGCTTCAAAAGAAATGATACAAGAACAGCCACAAGTATCACCAAAAGAAACTCCAAGCAAGCAAATCAATAGCAGAAGTTGTACTAAGGTACTTGGCATATATTATTTCTTTACATAGTAGAGTTAGGGTCTATTTGGATAAACCACTTAAATAAGAACTTATAGGATAAACGTTTATATATAAGCTATTTCTATATTCAAAAAGAAATTACGGTCAAATTACTTCCATATAAGCTATAAGCTATTTTCTTAAGCAATCTTGCAGAGCTTATAGAAATTAGCTGAAAATAGCTTATGAACATGTTATTAAGCTGTTTTCAAATGCTCTCCCAAATATCCTGTCTAGTGTTTATGCCAGCAGATAAGCCAAATAAGATGTTCATAAGTCAATTCAAATGCAACCTTAATGTTTTTCGGTCTACTATGAATTGCTTGTAAAGAAAGGCTTATGCATGTGTTCCAAACTTGTCAAAAGGTTCAAATGCAGGGCGTTGCGGTGGGTCGTGCAGTGTATTTGACTGCATTGGATGGATATAATCAACTTATAGATGAACTGGAGAAGCTTTTTGACATAAAGGGACAACTCCAAGTCAGGAATAAGTGGGAAATTGTCTTCACTGATGATGAAGGGGATATGATGCTTGTTGGTGATGATCCATGGCCGTGAGTATCTCTTTAATCTTTAACAATACTCAATAATAGATTGTGTTGAATTACTATAAATACTATGTGGATTGGTATTATTATGTTGTTGCAGGGAATTCTGCAATATGGTGAGAAGAATTTTCATTTGTTCAAGCCAAGATGTTCACAAAATGAGCTCAGGGACTAAATTGCCTATCTCATCAATAGAAGAGACTGTAATAAGCTCAGACACAGCTGAGACATGAAACAATGAAATTTGTCTTTTTCATTAAATAAATGTTTTGTTAGTCTTTATTGTTGTTGTTGTTGTTTGTTTGAGTTAATGAAGCTAGTCCAATATTGGCTAGGCAAGTTTCATGGTATTAGATGTGAAACATTGACTAATTGTAACTCCATCTAGAGTTGGAAAGACATGTTTTAATAATTTAAGTAGGTGAGAGGGGAGAATATTGGGCTTGTATATGTCAATAATGCTTAGTGTGTGTTAGTCTTGGCAATTTAATGTTCATTGCCTTTTGTATATTTTAATTTTGAGTGAAGTCTCGTTCTACTCCCTAAGAAATACACCAAATTCAGGTTAATATGTGAGAAATAAAATATAACTTTTAGACATTATCAAAAAAATAAAAAATAAAACATTTTAGTCTTTCACAATTATGGGTCCCAGGACTAATGAAGATAAAAGCAGATGATAGTAAAGTTGTATTTGAAGAGTTTGAACAGTGTTATTATCTTCCGTTTGTGTATTGAATTTAAAGGATTTCAATTTTTTGGAATTTATGCATAAGAGGTATTATGGTCTACTGCATCACTGTTCTACTGACATATGGGTAATGGGTTGATTCTGATTTCTGACAGAGTGGGGCCCAATTCCTAGCTGCAGCTTTAACACCCATACATACGAATCAAATTGGGTCAGTTATTTGATTCATGTGACCTACCTATCATGTCTCAGAATTCTTGATAAATAAATTAAAACCATAAGGTGGTACGCAGTTAATAATTGAACCATAAATAACTTTACTTAAATTGGTTAAATTGTTTTTTTAACTTGGAACAATTTTGGGCTAGGCTAAGACAATAAATACATGTTAACAGTGACTTTGCGAAAATTACATTGACTTCGGGATTTGTGTTGAAATTTCAAATGATAAATTTTGTCAAAATTGTAGTGAGAAAACAATCTCATTTGAATTTAAACTGTTTCTTAGAAAATTGTGAATGGTGAATTATAGTTTTGTCAAATTAATAACTGAAGAGGTTATGGGAGTTTGTTCTAACTTCTTATAGAATTCTAAATTAATAACATCTCCAATTCGGTGCTTTCATAAATTAGTAACTGATACAAATATTTTCATTTGGACCTAATCTAGGTGGCAGGTTGAATTCCTTCCTTAAAATAATCACAATTCTTTGTATAACCTTGAAATCATTCAATCATTTGACCAAAAGTATGAAAGTGCTAATTGTTTAAATTATAAGTTGATTAAAAATTACATCACTGAAACTAAACTTAAACATGAGTTTCGTCACTAAACTTTTTCAAACTCAACAAATAAAATACTCCATGCTATTTTATGTATATAATAGTTGCTAATCATTATACAAGCACAATTGTAAACATGACAAGGTAAACTCTGTTACTTTCCTCATTTACTCAAACTAAGCCTTTTCTTAAATTTGTTGTTCCTCTATTACATGTTCCTTTATTATCCTTGCCACATCAGTGTGTGTTTTTCCCTCCATTTTTCTCTTCATGGATTGCCTCAAATAATCTCCATACCTTACATTCTTGTACATCTTGGGATTTTGAGCATCTATCATATGATCAAATGGCTCAACTTCAACATCATCTCGTGGGAACAAAAATGATGCATGAGAAGTCCTTCTCTTGTTCTTATTTGTCACTGCTCTGTGTTCTACACTCTTGTATTTTCCATTACTCCATATCTGTTCACATTGCAAAAGAATTAAACTAAAAAAATGTAGATATATAATTAAGTGACTTTATCTATTAGCATTACATTCTTTTTAAGCTTATTATAACAAAGTAGATTTTTAACACACCGCTCTCACGTCCAGGTCTAGAAGGTGACTTGATATTGAAGAAAGAAATTAGTCAATTACCTCTATTATATCTCCAATATTGACAACTAAAGCATCTGATATTGGAGTCACAGGTACCCAATTTCCTTTATGACGAATTTCTAACCCAGGTACATCGTCATTTTGCATAAGCAAGGTAATTGTGCTTGTGTCAGAGTGTGGACTCAAACCCAATACTTGCTCAGGTGTGTTACAAGGAGGGTAATAATTCACACGTAAACCTTGAAGTACTTCTTTATGTAGTTCAACAAGAGCATGTTTCTCAAACCCCATGATAACAGACAAAGAACTGAGAAGTTCTGTGCCAACTCGTTTCACCTCACTTGAATATGCTTCTATTATCTCCCTGCACTAGTAGATGAATTCCATTCAAATCACAACATGTATGTTTATAAGTTAAAGACTTAACATATATTTTTAGTTTCTTGTGAAAATATATATATTTTTAGTCTGTGCAAAATTTGGTGTCCCTTGTAGGTCAATGGCATTTTTAGGATATCCTCACATTCAGTTGGGAAGTCCGGGGGAGCGCAGGGGTAACAATATGCCAAATACTCCAACATCTGTAAGAGACTTTGACATTACATCTCCACCCAAAATCTTAAAAAGTTAGATATATGAGTCATATATCTTATATATCCAACATTTAGCTCATTCTTAATCAATGTGAACTTAACCACTCACACTTAAGTTGAAATTTATGTGGCTTATTGGTCCAGCCAACTATTGCCTTAACTGTATATGACAAAATCTTTGGTAAATCGTCTATATCTCTATACTCCTTCAAGATGAGTGAAAATAAGTTATTAATAGAACAACTTGATATATTTAACAAACTAATTCTTCATTTGGATAACATTGATATAACTATTGATGATGAGGATCAAGCTTTGTTGTTTTTATGTGCATTGCCAAAATCACATGCTCATTTCAAAGAAACACTATTGTATGGGAGGGAGCCCTTGAGTTTTGAAGAAGTGCAAACGGCCCTAAACTCAAAAGAATTGAGTGAGAGGAAGGAGTTGAAATCATCATTTGTTAGTGAAAGATTGTCCATGAAAGGGAAATCTTCAAAGATAGATAAGAAGAAGAAAAGAAAATCACAACAAAAGCCTCATGGTGATGATTTTCCAAGCATAGGGTGTTACCATTACAAGAAGGAGGACCATACAAGAAAGTGTGTCCAGAAAGGCAGAAACAAAATGGTGACAAGAAGAAGGATAGTGGCAATGCAACAATTGTTCAAGATAGTTAGAGTCTTTTGATGCCTTGGTGGTTTCAAGCAATAATTCTGATAAAGAATGGATAATTGATTCAGGTTGATTGGCATATGACTCCAAACAAGTCTTTGTTTGAGGAGCTATGTGTTGAAGATGGTTGATCAATACTTCTTGGAAACAACAAGGCTTGCAAGATTGCAGGGATCGAATCCATTAGATTTAAGTTTCATGATGAAACAATGAAACTTCTCACTGGAGTTATATATGTACCTAACCTTAAGAGAAATTAATTTCTCTTGGTGAGCTTGATAAAAAGGGATACATGTTCAAAGGTGAACAAGGAGTATTGAATGTGATGAAGGGTTCCAAGGAAGTAATGAGAGGCATTAAGAGAAATGGCTTGTATTCTCTTGAAGCTGAAACTGTTATTGGTTCAATTGCAACAACATCAACAAGGTCTTCATCAAATACTGAAATATGGCACATGAGACTTGGTCATGTTAGTGAAAATTAGTTGATTGAATTGGGAAGAAAAGAAACTTGTTGAGTGGTGATAAGGTTGAGAAGATAATTTTTTTTTAACCTTGTGTGTTTGGCAAGGCATACAGGATCAAAATCAACAAAGGACAACAAAGAACAAAGGGATCTTCTAGGAATTCTTCACATTTTGGTGCAAGCTATTTCCTGTCTATAGTTGATGATTATTCAAGAAAACTGTGGATTTATGTTCAGAAAATAAAAGATTAAACTTTTAAAAATTTCAAAAGATGAAAAACTCTTGTTGAAACTCAAACTGGAAGGAAGGTTAAGAGATTTAGGACTTATAATGGTCTAGAATTGTGTTCTTATGCTTTCAACAACTATTTAAACATGAATGAAATAGCAAGGCACATCACCACATCAGGGACTAGTCAGCAAAATGGTCTTGCTGAAAGATTCAATAGAACAATCTTAGAGAAAGTAAGATGCATGCTCTTAAGTGCTGGTTTGAGGAAAGTTTTTTGGGCTGAAACTATAATTACTGCAGCATACTTGATAAATAGATGTCCCTCAAGTGCCTTGGGTATGAAGACACCTAAAGAAGTGTGGTCAGACCATCCTCCAAACTTGGAAAGACTCAAGGTCTTTGGATGTGTAGCTTATGCTCACATTAAGCAAGACAAGCTTGAACCAAGAGTTGTGAGATGTATGTTCCTTGGATATCTTGAACGGGTTAAGGCGTATAAGTTGTGGTGTTTGGAGTCAAGACACAGAAAAATCATAATTTGTCTTGATGTTGTGTTCAATGAAACATAAATGGCTTTTACGACTTATGTTGAAACTAAGGCTCAAGTTGAAGCTCAAGATAAGAAATCTAATCCGAGGAAAATGAAATTTGAGGTGGAGCTAATTGAAGATGCATTGCAAGACCAGGATGGAGTTGTAACACCTGAGGAAGAAGAACATCACGAGGAAGAGATTGATGGAGAAGATCAAACTCATGATGACTATTTGTTGGCAAGGGATAGAACCAGAAGAATTATCATAGCTCCAGAAAGGTTTGGCTATGTTGATTTAATAGCTTTTGCCTTAGTACCTGCAAGTGAAGTACTAGAAGATGAACCAAAATATGTTAAATCTACATTGGTTAGTAATACTTGGACATTGATTAAGAGGCCAAAATGATCTAGATTGGTCAGTTGAAATGGATCTTTTAAGGTAAAATAAGGTATTAAAGGAGGGAAGGCTAAAAAGTTTAAGGTGAGACTTGTTGCCAAGGGTTTCACTCAAAGAAAAAAAAAAAATTTAATGTTGTTATCTCCAGTTGTCAAGCACAGATCCATTAGAATCCTTGTTGCCATGATTGCATAATTTGATATGGAATTAGAACAAATGGATGTAAAAACAATTTTCTTGTATGGAGATCTAAAAGAGAATTTTGATGAGATAACCTGAAGGTTATGAAGTCAAAGGGAAAGAAGATTATGTGTGCAAGTTGAATAGACCACTCTATGGCTTAAAGCAGTCCTCTAGACAATGGAATAACCGATTTGATGAATTCATGATTCACATAAGTTTTCAAAGAAGTAAGTTTGATCATTGTGTTTATTTCAAATTCCTCACTTGTAGTTCTTTTGTGATTCTACTGTTGTTGTATGTGGATGATATTCTGATTACAAGCAATCAAATTTAATAAAAAATTCTTGAGATGAAGAATTAGGGGCTGCTAAAAGGATCCTGATAACTGAGTTCAAGAGAAATTGGAAGGAAAAAACTTTATACCAATCTCGGGAATTGTATCTTAAGAAATTTCTTGATAAGTTTGGAATGTCAAATGAAAAACTTTTTATTACTCCTATGTCCCATCAATTCAAGTTTAGTTCAAATCAATCTCCTACAATAGATGAAGAAAAAACTTACATGAACAACATCCTTTATGCAAGTGTTGTAGGTTCATTGATGTATGTCGTGCTCTGCACTAGACCAGATATAGCTCATGCAGTAAACCTAGTTAGTAGATTCATGTCAAATCCTATAAAGTTACAACGGTAGGCTCTCAAGTGGATCCTGAGATACATTAAGGGGTCACTTGGCAGGGTGTTATGTTTTGGTGGAGTTAGGCTTTGTGGATTCCGAGTAGGTTGGATGTCTAGATTCTAGGAAGTCCTTGCGGTGGTAGAGCTTGAACTAAAATATTGGAGTGACTAACATTTTGAAATTTTAATGGATAAATAAAAAGTATAATATTGTATTGTATAGAAGAATTTTAAGTTATAAATTTACAAAAATATATTGACGATTAAACTTTTAACGCTTATAGATTGGTAGTAGATTATATTTCAGTTGATATTTTTAAAAATCTATTTATTTTTTTTCAAACTCTTAAAACTTTTAGAGTTTAATTGTTATGTTTTATCAGTAAAAAGTTTTACTCAGTATATCACAAACATTCATAAGTGTGACTTTAAAGTAATTATGATAAAAGTGAAAAGGATTTAATAATCTGACTGTTATGATTAATTGATAATATAAAATATTTTTACATCATCGATGCATACAAATTAAATCCAAAGTTTTACACTATTAATATAACTTTCATAAGTACAAGAACAAAAACAATAT
>JBBPBR010000006.1:41334453-41358972 GCA_037974775.1 Cicer pinnatifidum
ATCATAGTAATTTAATTAGCTTTGGTTAAATTATTGCGATCATATGATCATTTGATTTGATTGTTATATCTCTAGATAAAACTCACAGCTCACATAGTTGAAATTTAGGTTAGAAAATTTATTTTATTTAATAATTATAGTAGTTGTTTTTGTAATTTGTCTTAAAAATTGGATTTGATAAATAGTGCAATTTTAATAATTAAAAAATTTAATAAAATAAATTTTAGTCTATATATAGATACCAATCTATCTGATGCACTAAAGATCTACACGTATTAATCTATATGATCCATATCATTTCGTTAGGTTAATTTATGTAACAAAAAAATGTGTACAAATAGCTTGTCACTATCACATGTTAGACTTAATTATAAATTTCGACAACGATAACCCAACAACCACAATTCTACTCATAAAAATAATTTTACTCATAAAATACACCGATTATAGAACCCTAATTACAAAAATATACATCACAATATCTATATTAATTAGCATATTTATCCTATTAACATATGTCATATCAAGTCTAGTCGAAATTCATCACAATCTATTAGCTTATATCAGAGTACAATTATCTTATAGACTTATATAATTTGGTTTTTACAACCTTGTCACAATTAACAATTATTCATTTTTCAAATTTTTTTTTTAACATAAATAATTTTTTCTTATAAAATTTATCTATTTCAAAACATTCAATCAAATTCATATATAAAAGTTTTCTTAATCAAATTCATATGTAAAAGTTTTCTTAAAATCATATATCATATCACAATTTTACGAGACAACCATTATATATTCATCCACACAATCACATAGAACCAAGAGAAGATGGGAGAAAAGTATGTGACTTGTAGTGGACGTGGAAAAGAGATGAGAAATGAATAGTATGTTTAGAAATAAGATAGAGAGAATATAAAGAGAAGATAGAGATAAATGTCTAATAGACTTACCTAATTGAGTTTTGCTCATGATTAAATCATTATCTAATCTAATCCCTAATATTATGAAAAAGATAAGCTTTATCGACAAAATTATAATTCAGATGTATATTAAAAAAATTAAGAGTAATAATATTTTTTAAAAAAAAAATCATTGAAAAAGGTCTTATGACGAAGGAATTTTAAAAAAAAAAAAGATATATATATACATATATATTAAATTGCTTTTTGTCAGATAGGTAATTGAACAAAGATGAGTCATTGTTAAGAAAATGTCAACTTTTCATACTGCTTTAGAATGATCACCAAAACATTTATTATTTATAGGTTTTTCCACTGCTTTGGAGCTGATAAGTTTGAAGGGGATTGAGTTCACAAGAGCTAATGCAGTTGAACCAAAGTGGAGATTTGAGGCTTATTGGTACAACCAAGTATTGTATTAACTGTTTTGTGATATAAACAGTTAGTTAGTTGGATTTTTATATAATAAAACTAATCATTTTTTCTGTGTTCTAAAATAATTAGTTACATTTTTAATTTGATTGTAATCTATATTGAATAAGTGAATTGAAAGCAATAAAGTTTGACTAGTATGATAAAAGCTTCGCTAATCACAACTATATTTCTTTCTCTTTAGTTTCTTGTCATCTTTATCGATTTGAGTATTTTTTTTATAAATATTTCTCAACAATTTACCAAACATTGTTAATTTTATGTGGCAATGGTGATAGTGTTATGTGCAAGAACAGGTGTTGTCCCCATTGATGTTTAGACTAAAAGATTCGCTATGTAATTGCTAATATAAAAAAATATCTATATTTAGATAGAACAAAATCATATTTAGGTCTAATTTTAAATTATAAAAAATACGTACTTGAATCCCTCAGGGAATTTAGGCCAAAACTGAAGCTTTCTGTAGCGGACAGGATAAATGATTAAAAGGAGTGCATCGGACCAATCAAGTGTCTGCTCCTCAGAAACTACATAAGCATGACCATAGCCTTGTATATCATTTGAGGGCATAGCATACTTATCCTTCTCTTCTATTGGAAGTTTGAAAAAATCATCTGCTACTTCCCTCATTCTCTGCATAACTTCTCTTTCTACACCATGATTCACTATCTACAAAGGTATTTCAAATCTCAACCAACATTCTATGAAAAACCAAATAAAACTCTAATTTACTTTTACAAAGATGTAGATGCTTCTTGGATATAATTGACATTTATTATAATGTACTTGGAGTTTGTTGCATGCAATTATAAATTGGTTATTATTAGTTACAAATTAATTAAAGTTTGATAGTTTAGTTATACTTACGGCTCTTAATTTGACAAGTCTACTAATTATTAGCTTCAGTCCACATGTTGACAAGTCCACTAATTATTTCACGGTTTCTGTTTGTACATTTTTTTTTATGTAATTCACAATTTTGTAGTTCATGAATTTACCTGCAAGAAACCCCACTCCTTGCATGCTATGTCAAGTTTGAGTAACTCCTCCATGTTACCATTTGAAATCAGTGCTAAATCAATGATAGGTATCTCACATGAAAGGTGAGGCATGTAATTTACTTTCTCCATTTCTTCTTGGTTCCTCGTGTATCTTTTAGGAACATGTAAATAATTATTTTTCACCATTTCTTGAACATTTGGTACTAGTAAAGATGGAGCAAAAGTAGGTGTTTCATCATCTTTGTTGACACTCATCTTTAATTTGCTTGGTATAGATTTTTAGCTTTGAGATTAATTGGATAACTTTTAAAGGGTCACTATATGCAAATATTTTTTTTGTTTGTGGAAAAAGGAATCTTGAGCTTCTCAAGAAATATATATTCCTCTGCCTAGTCAATCCAAATGGAAATCATTTCAACTACTTTTATCTACGTTAATTGCTTGGATCTATTGAACCTATGCTTTGGAAGCTCCAAATGAAATCAACTTAAATTGCTTAGGTAAGCTGGAATATGAACAAAGTCGGCTCATTTTAAGAATGTAATATATTACAATTTGCAAACATATTTTGTTGGCAGCTAATATATATATATTATGACCGAAAATGTCACATCACATTAAAAAAAAAAATAGATATTGGACATCACATTAAAATAAGTAGATGTTGAACATTATATAAATGAAATAATAATACATAAATTGATATTTTATAATTTTAGGTAAAAATAGGATATTTAATTTGTATATAGTTGTTGTTAATATAAATGAATCAATATAGTATCGAAGTCGTGTGAGGTTGTATATTATGGTTATTGAAAAAGTTACTTAAATACAATTAATTTTTTAAATTTCATGTGAAATATAAGTTGAACTAAATTGTCAATTTTTAATATCAAACATCCAACTTATCACATAATATTTTTGAATTCGATAAAAGTATATTAAAAATAATAATATTAAGTTAAATGTTTTAAAAATATTTAACTTTTATATATAATAAAACAGTTTTTTTTTTATAACAATCGGATCGGAGTGTATATATAACTTAAAAACACCATTGTTGTGTTTTGCAAAGGAGATAAATCAATCCTTCATCATATATAGATTCTTCATAATAGTTTTTTATCTTAAATTTGCAAATAGTCATTGCAATAAATAAGAAAATTAATTTTTAGTTTCTTTAAAGGCTAAATACCATCCGTGGTCCCTTAACTTAATTTCATGTAACGTTTTAGTCCTTTATCTTTTTTTTTTCCGACACTACGCCAAAAATGACATTTAACAGCGCCCCTTTTACAGCGCTTGCTAAACACAAGCGTTGTTGTAAATATATTTTAAAAATAACTGAGCCTTTTACAGCGCTTTTGTTGACAAGCGCTGTTGTAGGTCATATAACGTTTGCGCATAATGTTATAAGGCTTTTACAGCGCTTTTCAAAAAAGCGTTGTAAAATGAAGCGCTTTCGCGTATGATTTTACAGCGCTTTTTTCACAAGCGCTGTAAAATACGTGCGCTTTAAAATAATTGAACCACCTATTACAGCGCTTTGTTCACGTGCGCTTTGTATAAAGTGATCGACCCTCAAAATTGCTTAACCAATTTTTTTTTTGTTGTAGGGCACATTGGGTGCTATTTGCAATCAATGCGGTCTCTGAAGTTATATATTATTTGGATCCCGTGCTTGGCGATTACAACAATCACTCTGAAATAAAGACTATGCTCGACACGTAAGTAATATTCATTTATTTCTTACATATATATATATATATATATATATATAATGTGTTTGTTCATGCTATAATAATCACATTTATTCATTCGATAGTGCCTTAAAAGTTTTTCGAGCTCAAAGAGGTGCTACAGTGCCAAAGCAAAAGTCTAATAACATTACATGGATCCCAATAAAGTGCCCTCGTCAAACAAACAACATCGACTGTGGGTACTACGTATTGAGATTCATGAAGGAGATTGTTGACAAGAATAAAACTATTATTCCATAAACGGTACGGTATTTTGATTATATGATTTTCATATATAAATTATCTATATATTTGATACTAACTTAATATAATATGTTAAATTTTTATATTGCAGTACTTTGACAATTCCAGTCCATCATATTATGAGCAAGATCTGATGGAATTAAAGGAAGAATGGTGTCAGTATGTGATTGAAATGAAAATTATTTGATTTTCTGGGAAATAGCATGTTGCTGGGCAAGGGATCTGAATATTATATGGTAGCTAGTGCATATTCTGTATATTTTTTTAGTTATTATATGTATATGATCATAGGACAATATATAAACATGCATATGAATATGTTGTAAATTAGGTTCAATGTATATGTAGTTACTTATGTTGTAAATTACTGTGTTACAGGGTAATATATATGTATCATATTGTGTGAACTGCTTATTGTAAATTACTGTGTTACAAGGTAATATACTGATTATGTGTTATAGGGTAATATTGTGTGAACTGCTTATTGTAAAGCGCTGTAAAAGGTACACCAAAATATAAATACTAGGTGTGGATTTTACAGCGCTTTTTGTAAAAAGCGCTGTAAAATTCACACCTAGTATACAAATTTATACGCACATTTTAGAGCACTTGTTGAAATAAGCGCTGTAAAATGTGGATAATACGCGCGCGTTATATTTACATGATTTATAGCGCTTTTTTAGAAGCGCTGTTGTATCTTTTACGGCGCTCGATTCCATAGCATTTTTTTTTTTTTGAAAAAGCGCCGTAAAAGGCTTAAAAAAAGCGTTGTAAAAGGCTATTTTTGGCGTAGTGTGAATTGGTCCTTTATTTTAATTTTAAGTGACAATTTGATATTTTATGTTTTAAAATTTCAACAATGTTATCCTTTTTTATACAAAAATTCAAAAAAATCATCAAAATTTTCAAACAAAACCCATAAAATTAATTATCATCTTCAATAAAATACAAATTTAATCAAATTCATATCTTAAATCTTGAAATAAAGTCATATTTTCATTCTTTATTTGATGTTGTTGGAGATGAAAATATGAGTGTATTTGAATATTTGAGTTGTGAATTTGATAAAATTTGTATTATATTGAAGAGGATTATTAATTTTATGGGTTTTGGTTGAAAATTTTGATAATTTTTTTGAATTTTTGTATAAAAAAGGATAACATTGTTGAAATTTTAAAACATAAAATATCAAATTATCACTTAAAATTAAAATAAAGGACCAACTCGGGAAAAAAAAAAAGATAAATGACTAAAACGTTACCTGAAATTAAATTAAGGGACCACTGGTAGTATTTAACCTCTTTTAAAATACAAAAGTTGGTTTAAATCATTGCAAAATACAATTTTTTTTTTTTCGTTTTAGTCTTTAAATAATAAATTATGTAAGGCTCAAATATTCAACTAGATTAAGACTCTCTGCGTTGCACGATTAAACATATAATTTTTTTATTTTTTTTAAAAATATTTTGTAATATTATGTATATTATTTAACAATAATGTACATAACGTCTAACAATTTTTTCCTTAATAAAAAGTAGTCCTATAGATTGAAGTGTACATATATTGTTTATAAATTACCTTTTAACATTAATTTCTATGTGGGACTACTTTGGTATATCGAAATAGGTTCCGTAAAATGTAAAATTTGTTTAGAAAATATGTATTTGAGATTAAAAAACAATTCAAGTATTAAACCAATTATTATTTGAAATAAGTTAAACATCGATCTCTCTTCTTTTTCAATTATAGCAATTGTTCTTTCCTGACCACAAGATTTTAATACTATATTTTCATAAAAAAATTTAAGACATTAAATATATGAATCTCTTCTTTTATATATTCAATATTTACCACAATTGAAATCAATATAAAACTTAACTACTCACACATTTAAATCCAACTATTTTAATACTTTTCAAAATTACCACCGGCATAGTTTAATGGAATTGTTTGAGAATGAAATCTAAATTTCAGTGACAAGAACTAGTATAGTACAAAGTAAGACCCTCATCAATTATACTTGATGTATACAATATCGATTAAGCACAGTTGGCATCATGAAAAAAGTAGCATAAAGGAGCACAACATTTTTTATCTTTTCTAAAATTTGTTATTCCTTTAATCCTTAATCTTTGCAGCATCTGTCTGTGTTTTTCCCTCCAATTTTCTATTCAGTGTGTGCCTCAAATACTCTCCATAAGTGACATTCTTGTACATCTTTGGATTTTGAGCATCTATCATGTGATCAAAAGGCCCAACTTCAGCATCATCTCGTGGGAACAAAAATGATACAAAAGAAGTCCTTTTCTTGTTCTTATTTGTCATTGCTCTGTGTTCCACACTCTTGTATTTCCCATTACTCAATATCTGCCATGATTGAACAACCACAAACACATAATTAAAATATGAAATGATTCTTCTAACTAAACATATTCTCACGCTTATCTAATCTAACTTGGAATTCATTACATTCATGCCTATTTACTTCTTTCCGATTTCTATTTTCAATCATAATGTATAATGAAATTTATTGAAAAGGTATTTTAGAAATAGATTAAATATTTTACAAAATTCCTACAAAGTTGGAAGCGTTGCTTTAATTATTTTTGAAAATATATTTTCTCTAGTTGTTAAATATCATTGCAACCACATAGCTATAGAGTAAGAAAATGAAAATTGAAAATCTTGTAAATCAAGTATTCTCTTTTGTATTCAATAAATAAATGGTTCAAGTATCCATTTTTGAATCATATTTCAATTTATAAAATATCTAATATTATTAAGATGTGCTATATTTTAATTTTAAATCCACTAAAGAATTAAGGATTATTTTAAAATTAAAGGTTCACTCACTAAAATATTAAAACAAAAATAATAAAGAGAATTCGATAATAATTTAATAAAAAAATTTAATAACTAAGATCAAATCAATAATTAATGTTGGATTTGAAGTAAAATCTATCCCCAACATTTTTTTTATTATAAAAATTCAATCATATTATTCTTGTTAGTTTTAAATATTATTTCAATCAATTCAAATTTATTTTTTCAATTTTAATAACTAAACTTTATTCAATAGTATAATGTAATTATTGAGTTCGACACTCGTTACTACTGTTTTAATTATTACTTGTAATGATTTAGTACATTTACTGAAACACTATTAAGTTTTTGACACCCTTATTGGAAAATATATCTTAAGTTTGAATATAAAATTTCACAATTGTATATAATTTTCGAGTGATAAATATATCATTTTATTTATAAATAAATAAATAAATAGTTCGTACCTCTACTGTATCTCCAAGATTAACCACTAGAGCACCAGGTATTGGAGTAACAGGAACCCAACTTTCTTTGTATCGAATTTCTAACCCAGTGACGTCATCATCTTGCATAACTATAGTAATGGTGCTTGCATCAGAGTGTGGAGTTAAACCAATTACTTGCTCTGGTGTGTTGCAAGGAGGGTAATAGTTCACACGTAAACCTTGAAGTACTTCTTTATGTAGGCCAATAAGAACATGTTCCTCCAAACCCAAAATCAATGATAGAGAATTGATAAGTTTTTCACCAACTCGTTTAATTTCACTTGAATATACCTCTAATGTATCCCTGCATAAATATCACAAAGGATACTTCAAGATAAGGAATTAATCATATGTATTAAGAATTCAAGATTAGCTTTTTGTGTTAAAGATAATAAAATTAATGAAAGATAGTTAATTAATTAGTACTAGTTAGTTTGGTAAGTCTCTACTAGCTATATTTTTATATGAGATATAATAAAGTTAGTTAGAGATAATTAAGTAAATTGGAGATAGTTAATAGTAGTTAGCTTTATATATAAAACATTTTATGTAATACTTTTGTATTTTTTTAATCATCAATATCAAATATTCTAAGTGTTAAAAGTAGTACTCAATTAAGAAGTCTTGAGATAAAATTTATTTTGGGTAGTTAGTTTCAGTTAGTTAGTTGTAACTAGTTTAGTTTGTTACTCCTACGGTGTAAACAAACTATATATAAGCCAAAGCAAGCAAGGCTTAAAAAAAATAGGATGTTTAGAAATAGAATGCAAATCTGATGTTTTACAAAACTGCGAAAAACTGGCAGCATAAGTGCAAAAATATTGTAATTTTCATTTCATTATAGTGTTAATTTGAAGTCGGATCTAGTCCTCTCAGATGTAGGATACATGAATAATATATCATATGCAAGTGTCATATGGAGTATCGTGTATGCTATGATCTGCTCAAGCCTAGACATTTCTCGTGTTGTAAGTGTCACAAGTAGGTTTATGAGAAATCCAAGGATGAGTCATTGGCAAGTTGTCAAATGGATTCTAAAGAGAACTCAAAGCATGTGTTTGGAATACAGAAAAAGTTTAAAACCATCAAAACTAGTTCAAAGATTTGTAGACTCTGATTTTACTAGAGATTTAGATAGAAGAAGATCTCTTACAGAATATATGTTCACAGTGCTTAACAACACAATCAGTTAAAAAACTAATCTTCAACACATAATGACATTATCAACAACAGAAACATAATATGTTGTTCTTGCTGAAGCAGTAAAAGAATGAATTTGGCTAAAAGGATTGGTCACATAACTTGGAGTCAAGCAAGAATCTGTTTACATACATTGTGACAGCCAAAGTGTCATTCACTTGAGTAAAAATCAAATGTATCATGAAAGAACCAAACATATAGACATTAGACTTCATTTCATTAGAGATATCATTCAAAGGGGAAAGATACATGTGGCAAAGGTGCACACAAGTGATAATCCTGCAGACATGTTTACAAAACCTGTCACACTTAGCAAATTCAAACACTGTTTGGATATGCTACAAATCAAGTCCAGAAACTGAGATCAAGAACTAAGATGATCTAATTTGAAGAATGACAAGTTGAAGCTTCTCATTCAAATGAAAAGTGTTAAAAGTGATACTTAATTAAGAAGTCTTGAGATAGAATCTGTTTTGAGTAGTTAGTTTCATTTAGTTAGTTGTAACTACTTTAGTTTGTTACTCCTAAAGTGTAAACAAATTGTATATAAGCCAAAGCAAGCAAGGCTGAGAAAAAAAGGATTTTCAAAAAATAGAATGCAAAGCTCCAGTTTTACAAAACTGTGAAAAACTGGCAGCATAAGTGTAAAAACATTGTAATCATTTTCATCTCATTATAGTGATAATTCGAAGGCAGATCCAGTCCTCCAGATGTAGGAGTTTATCTCTGAACTGAGTTAACAATTGTGTGTGTTCATTTTAGATTTGCAAGACTTTAATTATGTTAGTCAGAAAACGGAGAACGTTCTCCGTTTTCATTTTCAATCCATCTACGATTTTATACAAAACCAAGAACTGTTGATCTAATTACTAATTGATCTCTGATTTCAACGACACTAAGAATTTCCTTTTTTATTAAACTCTCAAGCTTATTTTTAATATAAGATAAATCTTCAACTCTTGGTGATTTCTAATAGAAATAAACTAAGATACTCTTTTTCTTCTTCTAATTCTTTGATTCTAAGGGTAATTGATGGGTATGACTCATAAGTAATAACAAGTGGAGAAAGACGAACGAGTGGCACGGTATATATAAAATGGTATTATTGTAATTTAGACCATATAATTTAAATATAAACTGTAACACTTTAAACTATTATATTTCACTGAATAGTTGTATCGTTTCGTGTATCTTTTGTTTCCTAATGTTGTTCTAACAGGAATACAACCTTACTAATCTAGAGTTCGTTTCAAGGTAAAGTAAGTGGTCAAGAATTATTTTATTCAGAAATTAAACTCAGAATACTTACTTGAGTCCCTTGGGGGTTTGAGGCCAAAATTGAAGCTTCCTGAAACGGGCAGGGTAAACTAGTAAAATCAATTGATCACACCAGTCAAGTATTTGTGTCTCAGAAACAACAGATGTATGCCCATAACCTTGTATATCATCTGGGGGCATTGCATACTTGTTCTTCTCTTCTATTGGAAATTCGAAAAACTCAGCTACTACATCCTTCATTTGCTGCATCAACTCTATTTTCACGCCATGATTCACTATCTGAAAAAGGTAATTGCATTAAAAAGATATCAATGCATTGATGTAAACTTGTTGCACCTCTATTTTTCTTAAAAAAATAATAAAAGTTACAGAATATATACCTGAAAGAAACCCCACTCTTTACATGCTATGTCAAGTTTGAATATCTCATCCTTGTTTCCTTGTGAGAGTAGTGTAAAATCAATGATTGGGACTTGAGATGAAAGTTGTGGCATATAAAGGACTTTTTGAATTTCTTCTTCACTCCTCACATATCTTTCAGGAACCTTCAATGGATTGTTCCTCACATTTTCTTGAACATTTGGTACAGGTACATGTGAAGCATAAGTAGGTACTTCATCGATGTGAGTACTTACTAACACATTAGCTTCATTAAGACTCATTTTTCTAGGCTTATAGATTGTTAGCTATGAGATTTGAAAAGGATTTTGTACTTATATATGAAAAAAATTTGTTCCTTAGTCAATCCAATTAGGAGCATATAAATGAAGATTCGTTTTGAATCTATCATAACTTTCATTTTGTAACTTAGCTCACACCAAGAAAAGGAAAATAGTTTATAATGCAACATGTTTTAGTTTATACAAGATAACAAATCTATTGTCTCTTTGTGCTTGCCTTTGGTGGTTCCGAATATGCTGCAAGCTGTGCAAAGTCAGCTCTTATAACCAACTTGTTTTAGTTTATTTATATTGTCTCTTTCAAAGCTTAGGTATTTTGTGATTGGATCCGTAGTGTTTGATAAAATTTACAGTTAAATTAGTTGATTAATATAAAATGATATAAAAAATTATTATAAAATTAACAGTTAAATTAATTGATTAATATAAAATGACATAAAAAAATAATTATAAACTTGTTAAAAAAAAAAACTATTAACAAACAACTCTATTTTGATAATATGAACTCATATATTATAACCTACCCACTAGAAGCTCATGATTTAGTCTAGTAAAAAAGACTCTAAATATTCCTAAGTAAACCAGATTAAATTGCACAAATAGCAAATCATCATCAATAAGTATAGAAAAAAAGTAAAATGCTAGTACTTATCATCAATCTACCTTGTTACAAACTATCATGAGTAAGAACAATGACTATTCAAGAAGAATAACATTAAAAACATAACTACTATGCAGATTAAAAACTGAAGTAACAATACTACTAAATCATTTAGTTCTTCATTCACTAATGACTGATAACATAACCTTTGCAACTTCTTTGTCGGCGACCGGATTCCCCATCACTGCGGTGGAGGGCAGAAAGTAATAACATACCTAGGTGCCCTGCATCTATTAAGACTACTAGTATCATCATAAGCATAACTATAAGCCTTAGGACATATAGCCTTAAAGAGATTAGCAAAAAGGGTAGGTTTACAAGTTTTTGGATCAGAATAACTTCCTGTGCAACAATACTTTGCTGATTGCATAGCCAAACAAGCACTTTTACAGCCAACAACTTTACCATTTCTTTTCACTTCAAGTGCTGATGGACAACAAATATTCAAATCAACTTCACAAGAAGCAACACCACAACCAATTCCACCACCAACTGGTTTCATTGAAACAGGTAAATTGAAACCATCAACCAAACTAACATCATAGAAATGTAATGGTGAAGATGAGGATCCTAATGTCATTTCAACAACTGTTGCTGGTGGTATTCCTCCTAACCCTTTACATTGAAGTTTACCAAAACAATCACCTGTGAGACAATGACCATTTCCATCATTGTCAAATTCACAACCTTGTCTTCCCCATATTCTTCCTGACCATTTTTCTACTACATCTAATACTACTTCATCACCACTTCCTAGATGAAATCCACCATCTTTTGGTGTTTGTTGTCCTGCACCTCCAAGTATTCCTGGCCATACACTTTCACCACAATTGTTTACTAGAATGAGTTGAGCCCCATCTACATCAAAAATAGATAAATGTTAAATTTAGAAAGGTAACATTTATTGCTAAAGATTATTAGATAAGATCAAGATTTTAAATAAAGGTCTGCGACTGCGATTTAAGTTGCAGCATAATGACGCAACCGTAAGCGATGCTGTGATTGCTATTTAAAATTCTGGATAGCATCATATAAGACCATTTATGTGTATCACTCAGTTATGTAAGCTATTCCTGTCTCCTATTTTAAAGGCACTAATTTAATAGTAATTATAATTTATGGATACTATTTAGCTCCATCCAGCTCAAAGTTTGTATATTGGATTAATCTAATGGCCAAAAATGTGTTTATTTAAAGTTTTTTTCAATACAAACATATAAATATGTGTAAACAAACATGTACTTAAAAATCTCAGTCATTTGCTTAATCTAATGGTCAACATTGAGTTAGACTCAATTGTGGAGCTACAAGAGAGAGAGGATTTGTGTGGTCAAAACAAACTAGAAATTTGTTATAGTAAGTGTATTAGAAGTGTTTTTGCATCACAATTAATTACAAATAGAAAAATGATCAATGAAGGGTAGAAAAGGAAAAATTGTTACCTATGAGTATGATGGAGCAAAAGGTGAGCAAGTAGTAGAGAAGAGTAGTAGTTCTTGCCATTGTTTCAACTCAGTTATCAATGTGAATACCAACAGCTCAAGAAGTGATGCTACTATAATATATAGTAGATAAGTGATAGTGTGTGTGACAAGTGCTATCTTTTTCTATCAAAAAAAGAACAATATTGTTTTGTAACTTCCCACAGTCACCCTCAGTAAGCTTTTTCTTTTTATATATTTTCTCTTCTTACTTTCAACTTTGTGATCTTTCATAATAATAACATAGGAGCATATATGCATTGCTTCTACCTGGAGATTTCTTTTTCAAGTAACTGTTTAATTAAAATGATTAAAATAGTGCATATATGCATTGCTATCTAAATACTATCTTATAGGGCAAGAAACATAAAGCAATAAAAAAATATGTACCATGTGATATGAACTTTAATTGGGTTAGGGAATGTTCTTAATTATCATAAATTTCAATCCTCTAGCATTCTATATGATTTAAAGTAGTACAAGGCTGCTATATGATTTTTGATTTATAACTTAGTTATATGTCATATCTGTTTTTGTCTTGAAATGGTAAGGCACATAATGCACGTTATAGGATATTATGCCCTCTACTTTTTTTCAGCCTTGTAGCATAAGATTTCTTTTATTCTTAATGACACTTTAGAGTACAATTTTAATTTTAAACAAATTGGGTTGCATTGAGTCACTTAGTCACATATAAAGCTTGATTAGAAGTGTGAACAGTAGTATTGCATTTGTACATTTTTTTTACATTAGTATTGAATACGTACATAATTAAACAAACTTGTGTTGTAAATCAAGTTTGTTTAAAGAACAATGACACTTAATTTTAGTTTTGATGATAGTAAAGTATATAAGAGAACAATTTATATTTTAATGTGTGTTTTAATGTGCAAATCTTCTGATAATTATTATAGTGAATCATCTGGCCAAAAAAAACACATCGTCTAGTTCCTTTGATGTATTAAGTGAACCATTTGGTCAGCCTTATTCTCTGAAGCGCATCATTTGGTCAACACATGGTTCCAGTCAATCACCTAATTAACAATAAATAAAAGAATATCTAGCACAAGACGCTGCTCGTCTGTCACTTTATTCCTCTAGTAGATCAATCACTACATTCGATGTGTTTCGTCTTGATAAAAAATCATCTGCAACCATCCAAGATTCATCTTGAACAAGATAATATTCTAAAGATTCTTTCAAGGATTAGAATCAAGAATTTATGGCGCTAAAACAAACAAGTTTATAAGGAATCAATTGTGAAATTCACTCCATTGTCCAAATAGTACAACTTTGTATAAGTTATGTGCAACATTCTCTTCCATGTGCCTACAGCGGTAAAAAAAAATTGCAACAACACGGACTCAATGCACTATAAATAGTACTCATGCGTCATTGGAAAAAGGTGGAGACATCACACCAACTCATTGAACCATAATCCAAGATAGAATTTTGTTTGTGCCAAGTGAACCTAAAGTTTCAATACTTTCTTTTGAAAGCTTTTCATTTGTATTTTGTGCTCAAATCTTCATCCTCTCTCAAAGGTTATCTTGTTATTTCATAAACCTTATTTTCGTTGTAACTTAACCAAGTATATGGCTTGAATTGAATCCTCAAATGACTTGATTGCACTAAGTCAAAAGCTTTGAGAAGATTATGGTATAGCCAGTTATATATTAGTATACTTTGGTGGTTGTAATAAGATAATTATACTAGAAATTCTTAAGATTGAAGGGAGTAAATGTAGTTAGTAGTTAGTGGTGAATTAAGATAATTGATTGTCTTTCTTTTTTTCTCTTATCTTCTTATTTTACAAACTTATTTTCCAAAGAAACCCTTTATCTTTTTTTTGCTCAACATTTTATCCTTTTTGTGCTCAATATTTTGTAGAAAATTTCATGTTTACAAAGCTTAATAATTGTTCTTTGGTTCTATCACTTCTAAAATTATATAATTCTACATCTTAAGGAATATAATTTTAAATAAGTAAAAAGTTTACAAAGATTAACCAATAATTCAATTATTCTCCACTAGAGATATTATATTTGAATTCTCGGGACAATATTTTCGAATATAACTTTCAATTTAAATGTTGATGACTCAATCTTATTTCAATTAATAAAGGTTAGCAACAAATAGTATATTTTATATCGTATGTGTAGGACTCATATAATCTCAAATATGATTATCAATTTAAATATAAATGAATTCATCCCAATTAAAATTAGCAACTCACACACCAAAGTTCTTCATAATTTCGACATTTGCAATATAGCAACAAAAGAAAAATATATAAAATTTGAAACTAAAAAGAGAAAGTTAAAATTTGAGTTTAAAAAATAAAACTATAATTTGTGGTTTTAAAAAAGTTAAAAGGACTAAAAAACTACTTCCTATAATTCAGAACTTTGGATTGTCTAAAATATATCAGCACATAATTAATGAACCATTTAATATTTAATGTGCATAAATATCAAAATATCCTTATTATAATTATTTAATAATTAAATATTAAGTTTGGATTCCACTCTTAACAATTAACAAACACACTTCTAAAATTTCATTTCATTTTCATCAACCAACAAACACATTCTTCAACCAACCATGTTTAGCATAGCATCAAAATTATCATCAAGATTCTCTTCAAGAGCTCTTGTTTTTCTCTCATCAAAACCCTCCCCCATTTCATTCAGATCATTCAACACTGGTTTGGCGTTGGACAAAAGCTTAGTTATCGATGATGTTGTTCGGTTCAGCGAATACGCTTTGCGACAAGCAAGGTCTGAAAAATCAGGTATACGACATGACAGAGAGATTCAATTTTTGTTTTTTTGATGACCCATTTGTGTGTTTTGTTCAAAGTTAAAATCTTTTTTGGTTTGTTTGATTTTTGTGTGAATAGTTGGTTCGTATGGTATGGGTTATTTGGTGTTGAAGCACTGTCTTACAACTGAGTTAACTGAAGGAAATGACCCAAAACATGAGAATTCTAAAGGAATCGCTTTGCTTGCTATGTCTACATTGTTTTGTGAAAGGTTCGTTCTTTGTGATCATTTTAGTTCTATTTGGTTTTTACTTTGTTAAAAATATTTGTATTTTCATTTTCTATAATGTGTGTTAATTGTATCTTAATATGAGACTCTTGAAGTAAACCATTGTCATGAAGATATGATGAAATTTTAGTTAATGAAGATGCATTTCTGGAAATAATTGAAGCAGTTTTTTTGACATTTTCATTATTTCTAGAAATGTAACATTTGTTCACTTCAAAAGTCACTTGCCTCCTTATTAACAAGTAAAATTAACATTAATTTTAGGAAATGAAAATGAGAAATGTTTTCACAAAGTAAACTGTCTTCGCCTCTTAATTCTCATTTTTGGAGCTACATTTTGTGGTTGGTTGTTTAAACTCATTAGAGCTGTAATTTTCTTTTACTTTTCTTAGAGGATATTATGTGGATGCAATTGAGGAGCTCAATGGTGTTCAAGAATTGAGTAATTCTTACTTGGGTATTAGAGGTAAATTCTTTTAAACCTCTTTTGTTGGATACTGCATTTGATAGGGTTTTTATTTTTTGTTTTAAATGCGAATTTTCGAGTGGTGTCTTCGTTTCTTGTTGTAGTTGCTGCCTTTGAAGCTCAGGCTGGGCTTCATCTAGAGTTGGAACAGGTTGCTATCTGCTATTCAATGTAAATTATTTTCCTGCTTGTTTACAGAGCCGTTCTGTTTATTTGGAATTTTTTTCGTATACAGGATGATATGGCATCTGAGGTGGCTGATAAGTGCATAGAGCTTGTGGAGAATGAGAAAACAGAAGATTTTGAGGCTCTAAATGTTCGTGCTAGAGCACTTAAAGGACTGGTTGAACTTGTAAAGGGTGATATTAAGTCGGGTAGAGTGCTAAATGCTAATGGTCTATTTGTTCAATTTTTTTGCTTTGATTCGCGATGAATGTGCTTATTATGTTCTTTTTGCAGCTGAATCCTTCTTTGACAAATCTCTCCGCACAAAGCTATGCGATGGTATATATCTTTCTATATGTTACTTTACTTTAGCATCGTTCTTCGACATTGGATTGATGTTTGGGTATGTAGGCACTGCTGCTCTATCGTATGCGGAATTCCAACAAACAAGGCAGAATTACTCAATGGCAAAAGAGATTTACCAGAATGTCATAGATGGAGCCAATGAACTTAAAGAGAGTGGCAATGTATACTTAGGAGGTGGTAACATGAACATGGAGGGTTTAATGATGGGAGCCACGTGTGCTCTAGGACAGCTTGAATCACATTTGGGGTAGGCTTAATGGTTTTTTTTATATGGTTTTCCTTATCAACGCTACAATATTCCTTTTTTAGTTTTTATATGTCGTCAATGTAATATATATCACTAATAACTTGTGTTTTGTTTTAGTAACTTCCGTAATGCAGAGGAGCATTTGACAAAGGCGTTAAATATGGCAGAGCAGATCTATGGTGACTTGTTTATTCTTTTGATCTGTTACATAAACTCAATTTAAAAATTCATATTGCATTATCACTGAGGATGGTCGTGGCATATTGTTCCTAATATCTTGTGGTTCTCTATTTGTTGAAGGCGAAAAACATGCCAAGGTGGGTGCTGTCTTAACATGTATAGCTCTTATGTATAGGCGTAAAGCAATTGACCAGCAATCAAGTTCTCTTTTGGTTCAAGAGGTTAGAACTCTCTGAATGTTGAGTTTTTAATTAACTAATAGAATTGTCACAAACTTCAAGTGATAGTGAGGCCCCATTTTATTTGATAATTTCCTTTCTTCAAAAAATATGAAAGAACAGTGATTGATTAGTAATAAGTAAGATGCATCTAAAGTTGAATCCAGTTTATTTGTTATTTGAAAGCTCTGATGCTATGAAAACAAAATTATTTGTTCCAGCTTCACTCAATTATGTAGAGTTGTTGACTGACCTGGCTCTGTCTTGTATGACATGCAAGTGATACTGTTCATAAACAAAAGTTTGAAATAACTTAAAAACAATAATTAAAATTACCAATTTTCATATAGATATTTAACTAACACATGTAACATTAAAACTGATAGATAACATGTCTCACTATTTTTTTAGCATTGCCATGCTTCTTCCAAATAGTATTAATAACAGAAAAATCATTGACAGGGTCTCTACAGAAAAGTGTCAGGGATTTTGAAGTTTCCACCAAAGGAAACTGAGTCTGAAGGTAAATATTATTGCGCCGATTGGTTCCCTTATGTCCATGTATTATCTATACCATCTATAATATATGTACACAATGAATCAGGGTTATCAATTGTGTTATATAGCAGTGCGTTCTGGCTGGTGGCCGCTTACAGATATCAGTTTGCAGAGTGTTAATATACCCTACTGTGGTGATTCATTGCCACAACCATGTTCATACTCCCCTTTATGCGTGTTATTATGAGTCTTCTTCACACATGTCCTAGCCACCTAAGATGAGCTTACCATTTTTTCTCCAATGGGAGCTGTCTCGACTTTTTCTCTAGCATTTATTTAATTCAGAATTGAAAACTATGTAATGGATTAATAGTGAAACCTAACTTATTTTTGTAGGTGCTGCACCGTCGGCGAAGACTCTAAAGAGAAGCGATATAGTGGCTCTTGCAAGCGGTATGATGGACTATTTGATCCTCAATAATAATCTATGATTGGTTGCCTGTGTTATCAACGAGTGATAGTTATCCATGTCATTAATGAATGTACGAATAAAATGACGATTTGTTAAATCTAGTAGAATTTCTCTTATCATGATTGTTGAGTTCATAAACTGGTAACAATTATAGCCACTATAGATAGATACATATCTTATTATATGTGGTATAGAAGAAATGCTGAGGTGTATTCGTTGGTATAGTATGACGCTGCCCATGACAGCAATTATAATAATGCCAAGTTGTTCAATTTTAAGGCTAATTCCATAGATGCTGATAACATAATCCTAACAAGTCCTTATTATATATTGATATTGACTAGTTGTTCAATATTTTAGGTGGATATGCAGAAATACTTAATGTCCAAGAAAATAGAAAAAGTGAAGGAGAAAAGATGAAGAGCTTGTCTGACTCTTTATGGAAAAACCGCAGGATGTCTCTGGACGATTTTCTCGGAAATACAGAAGCAAATGTTTGTCCGGTTATTGATGCTCGTATCAGCAGGCTTCTGTAAATTGATCCATCTTCTGCTGCTTGTAGTAGGTTCAGGTTGGACTAGTGATAAAATGACACAAAAGGGACTAATTTTTTGCAAAATTAGTTCATGGTGTTGCTTGTAGTTAAAATGTTACGCTGTGGCATATACTATGGTATCCATTGTCATGTACATAACATTTCTAAGACATATGATGACATGAAAAGCGGCAACTTAGGTGACGATTTAGATGGATTCATTATGGGAGAAGCAGCAATATCCATTGTTGGATATATTAGTACTTTAATCAATGGATTAGGTTTATTATTGTGAATTTTGTTATTAATTCAAAAGTTTCAGTTGAAAATTGGTTAGTATAGTCTTCTAAAATTTGAAGGGATGCTAATTTTATTTTATCAGTCACTTTAGACAAAGTAAGTGGTCATTCATTTTTTAATCCCAACCATTTTTTGGACGTACCACAAATCGAATTTCTGAAGTTAATTGGTATTCCTTATTGCATTTGCAGCTTATTTTAGGGGCTAACTTTTATGTTACATGTGTTCGGAAGTTTACTTTCAAAGGAAAAACTTGTGTTTATGTTTTGAAATATACTTTTGAAAAGAGGTGTGATTTTTGAGTGAGAAAAGTTGAGCCCTTTTATTTTTGTGGTTGATTATTGAATGATATCCTCTTATTCAACTGTTAACTCATTGATTTTGTGTGATATTGCTGCATAATAAGTGTATTATCTTTCATCAACTCAAGAAATACAAACTCAGACACAGTAAAATAATTACAAAATGAGATCAAAATAGTTTAATGGAAAAAAAGCTTACAAATCTAACACATGCCAAAATCAAAACAAACCAATTAAGTAGCCATATATTTCATGAACCTCTTAAAATCAACGACCACCAGAGAGAAGTGATTCAGTAATAGACACCGAAGTATGTGAGAATGTCTTGTCCATATCAGATGGATATGACAATGGAAAATCCTCAAAAAATTCACGGTACCCAAAAGTTAAACCAGAAGAAGATAAACTAAGCAAAGACAAATCAGGCAAAGCTATATCCATCTCTAAATACTGCACAACTTGCCTCATATTTGGTCTAACCAAAGGTTCTGAATGTGAACACAATAAACCAAGTTTCAACACCAATTCCACTTCTTGAATACTATAATCTGTGCATAAATTTGCATCCTTTGCCTCAATAATCACACCTCTTTTCCAACATTCAAACACATAATCAACTAGAATTTCACTCTCATTTTCACCAACATGTTCTATTGGCCTCTTACCACAAACAACTTCCAGAAGAAATGCACCAAAAGCAAACACATCAGAAAATTTAGTAGCTTTACCTGTTCTTGTATGTTCAGGAGCTAAATAACCAACAGTTCCAACCAAATGAGTTGTGTGAGGATCAGTTCCATGATCATATAATCTTGCAAGACCAAAGTCACCTAACCTACCATTCAATTCACCATCTATTAAAACATTGCTAGCTTTTATGTCTCTATGAATCACAACTTGCTCCCATTGTTCATGAAGATAAAACAAACCCGAAGCGACCCCTTTAATGATTTGAAATCTTTGACTCCAATTTAAGCTCACCTTTGGTTGGTTGTATAAATATTTGTCTAAGCTTCCATTCGGCATGTAGTCATAAACCAGAAGTAACTCGCCTTTTCGCCTGCAATAGCCTAGAAGCGGAACAAGATTCCTGTGTCGAAGACGGCCGATGCTAACGATTTCCGACACGAATTCCCTCATCCCTTGTCTTGATTCATGAGAAACTCTCTTCACTGCTACCTCAATTTTGGAACCTGGCATCACACCTTTGTAGACCCTACCAAATCCACCGGTTCCTAAAAGCTCCCTTTCCCTAAAACCCTTTGTGGCAAAGTAAAGATCTTTGAACTTAAATCTATGTGGGCCATACTCATGTTCCCAATCTTCAAGAATCTCAGCAAACATCTTCTTCCTTTTGATCAAATAAATAACCCCTAAAGTTATCATGAAAACCAAACTTAGCAAAATCAAAGGCAACCCAACAGTTAAAATTTTTTTCTCTTTTTTCTCCCCAAATCTTGGTAGATTAGGGAGTTCAGAAATTAAAAGCTTTTGAGCTTCACCATTAACCTTAAAACTCCAACCAAGAACATAATGAGAAGTATAAACTGAACCAGTAGCTGATGAAAATCCAACATACATAGAACTATTCAAAATTGGAGAAAGATCTTTCTTCAATGATAACAAAGGTTGTATGGGTTTATCAACCTTAATAGGAGCTAAAGTAACATCAATCTTCTTCTTTTCACCATCATATTCAATCCAAACCTGCATAGGAGAACCACTGAAAAGTGTCAAATTCTTGAACTTTCCATCACTGTTATAGTATCCTGCAAATGTGGAATTAGCCGACTTCAAATCATTGATATCAATTCCAACATGGTTATCATTGATATCACTAAACTCACTACTCATAATAGTATCAAACTCAACTCCAAAAACATGGTTGCTACTGTTTCCATTGTTTGTATCATTCAAGAGACCAAGGTACTGACTTGGAAGTGAATATGGCAACCCTTTTGTTGGAGAAACAACAAAAACAATTCCATGGCCACTAAGAGTTGCATACTGAGGTCTAATTGCAAATACAAAAGTTGTTGAGAAAG
This sequence comes from Cicer pinnatifidum, assembly GCA_037974775.1. NCBI lineage: Eukaryota > Viridiplantae > Streptophyta > Magnoliopsida > Fabales > Fabaceae > Cicer > Cicer pinnatifidum. The sequence goes on from JBBPBR010000006.1 coordinate 41,356,313, forward strand.
AAAACACACTTCCATTGATGTTCTTGAAAAGTATAGGATTTGGATAAAAAGCATGACCCTTTTGTTGTTTTGTGTCATTGGTAAGTCTAAGTAAGCCATTGGAGGTTAACTCAGCAATACCATCAAGATATAAATGAGATGATTGGAATCCATTATAGATGAAATTGGTGTCTTCAATGGCTACAACGGTAACCAGAAAACACAATAACACAAGTTTGAGGAACATGATTATAGTTTGTGAATAATGATTATGTAGTTCTGTTCAGTTGTTATTTATTGTTTATAGGGGATTTGGATTTTCTATTTTTAAACAATATGATGTAATGTATGAAATACAAGTTATACCATACAATCAAAAACAAGCTGTGCGCATTTTTTTATCAATAATTTTTTTTTTAATTTACGACAATATCTATTAAAATTGATTAAATTAAGAGTTTTGATATATAGATAATATATCATTCAAATATTAGTAATTTATTTTTAATAATTCAAAAACATGTTAATTTTTCAAATTTCATGTTGATTTTAAATTAACTGTGGAGATTTTTGTATTTAATTTTATTTATGTAAATTTAACTCTAATTTTAAATCTACCGTCAAGATCACTTAATGGGTCAAACGGTGTGAAAGCAATCCAAGTCCTCATTTGGGACCATTTGAAAGTTTGTGCACATGCACTATTTGTTCTTCTTCCAATTTTAGTGAGTAAGTCAAAAAAATTATTTTAATTATTTTGTTTATGTATTTATCAATGTTTACTTATTAAGCATTTGATGCTAAATTGGATATGTGAAAGCAAAACATCAATGTCATCTAATTTGTTAAATAATTAAGTATAGTAATTTTTTATTTCCCACTTGAATTGTGGTTTGAAATGTCACTATTAAATTCTAATTATATGATTTGCTTGGCTGCTAAGATAATGTTGAACGAAGATGTGGAGGAAGCATGGAGGAAGATAGGGATGTCACTGAATTAATGATATTCTATCTCTATCATGGTGTTCTTATATATTATGTTAGTAAGTTTATTTATTTAAATAATTGTTAGCTTATGACTTTTAATTTTTAAAAGTTGCTAGTATTTAGAAAGCATTTGAGCTTATATGGAATCAGACTGATCAATGTCATTTGTTATATGGAATTAAAATATAACTATCATCTATGATTTCTGAATGTTTGTTTAGTTTTATTGGAAAATCTCAATTCTAATTTTATTGGTAAAACCTCAATTCAAACATTGAATAAAGATAAGTTATGAAAACAAGTTTATAAAAACTTTAAAGTCAATTTCGTAAAGGTTTATTATACTCAATATAAAAAATAAAAATGATATTAGAGTAGAGTAGAGACTATCTATTGGAGCTGGTCACAAGTTGATCAGTATTAATTTAAAGTTAGTCAAGATTTGTTATTTTAATTAGAGTTATTATATAAAAGTATATAATATTCTCGTTATAATCAATTTATTTTTCACTACGTCAATTTCAACAATAAATGTTTTTGCAATTTTTATTTTCTTTGTTTAATTCTATCATATTTCTTAACACTAGTCAAATTATTTTTTTTTAATAATTATCGAATTATTTATCCACTAAATTTATTAATTTTAAGCGTTCTAAAAAAATTCAAATTTTATGTTGAATATTTTTATTATAAATAATCTGAAACTGAAGATTGATAAGAAAATAGTTTATGATAACAAAATTCATTATCTTATAAACTAATTTTATTTTATTGTAATAACAAATTTTATTTTATTGTAATAACGAGTAACCAATATAAAAAACCAAATAAGTAGTATACTACTTAAATGTTTCCAAGTCGTTATTAACAAAATAAATCTATCATTGGAGTTGGCTAGTTGGCAGCTTGGAAAATGATGGGCGAAGAATAAATGGAAGATGACATGCATTGCTAGTGATATCAATTTAAATATTTAATTTAATAATATTTCTACATTTTTTGTTGTTGTTTTCTTAGACGCCGACCAATAAAGTCTAACATCTAGACGATTAAAGTTGGAATATTCAAAATCACGTGTACTCATGTGGTCGAATACAGTGTTAGGGAATCAAAGGTTTTAGCAACAAGTCATTTCATTATTCATTGATGAAAATGTTTCATAAATCAAGTTTTTAACTGTACAACAACTAAAATTAACATACATATTTGAAATAATTATCCATATTTGAAATATTTGTGTAAAGAAAATGGAATTAGGAAGTCATTTTTCTTTATTGAAGTTATGGATAATACATTGGGACTTACAATTTATGTGTAAAAATGAGATATTTCAGTGTTTAATCGTGGAAGTGTGATAAAATATACTTTTTCAAAAGCGATATTAAAAGATATTAATTTTTATTAAAGATATAAAATAGAGAAAACAATAATTATTTATGTTAATATTAAAAATTGAAGTTACTAGAAAACGAGTAAAAGAATATTTTAGTCATTAAAACTATTAATGTCGATAATTAAGACCATAAATTTTTTTAAAATTAAATGGAGTGTATTAAATTTTAAAAATGCCAATTAGTTTAGTATTCCATTGCCACGGCCCTAAAATCTGTTATATTAAATCAGTACATATTGGTTCCACTTTTGTCGAGATTGATTTTACATTTGTTTTCACATATAATTGATTTTGCTTTT
>JBBPBR010000006.1:41387187-41401773 GCA_037974775.1 Cicer pinnatifidum
AAAAAAAAAAAAAAAAAAGATAAAAAATAAGAAATAGAATAAAGCTTGATTTATCCATGCTTTTTTTTTTCTTTGTTCGTTTTTGCTTTGTTAAAGAAATGCAGTAGAAAACTTGCCCTTTATTGTGAATATATTCTTATGTATTTGGTCTAAAGTAATAAAGTTTTGTAAAAATAAAAAGAAAAAGAAAAAGAAAGGAATAAAGTTGGCTCTCTCTTTCTTGTGGTTTAGTTTTGCCGGGTAATATTTGCCTAAACAACACAGAGTTGGTCCAGTTACATAAGGTTCACGTTTAGTTTATTTCTTCTTTTGAATTTCAAATATAATTTGCAATGTACTCTTTTTTTTTTTCATAAGCAGAAAAAAAAAGCGACATAATATAAAAGTCATTTTAATTAGGTTAATACCGTTAACCTAAACCGGCAAACATCACATTAAAATATATTAGATAATAAATGAAAAATATAAAATTTGAATCGTTAATCCAAATTCCTAAAAGACAAAGGGAACATTAAATAGAAAGGAAAAAAGCAATTCAAATCTATAATTCGAACACATAAAATCAGGAATATTATCTTAAGAGCAATTTAGGAATAATAGAATCAGGAATGCTATCCTTAATAAATTTTGAACTAATAAAATCAACAATTCAAATCTATAATAAAAGCAATTCACCTTAAGAGCATCACTAACCATATGGTTCATCAAGACAAATTGTTCTTACACTGCTTGAAGCCAACGTGTTACCTGTTATATACATTTCATAGATGTTCATCATAATTAATTAAACATAAATCCACTCCTTCGAAGTCGTATTTCACATATTTGATACTTTTAATACTTCTATGTGTACATTTAATAAAAACATAGATACATCCTTCCTTCAATTCTATAGCTATTTTTTTTTCATGAGGAATCAAATCTTTAACTCCTTGTTCAAAATGTAGTTTAAGCCCACTTCTTCCTAAAAATGTTATGTCATACATCTAATTATGATAAAAATGATAAAATTTTATCTTCTACATGTTATACATTATTATTAATAGAAATGTACTATTTTAACAATATATATATACATCTACTTTTTAAACAATAAAATACTCTAATTTTTTAATTCAATTAAATTCAATGTATTTATTTTTACACTAACAAACTACTATATATGACAATTGTTGTTAGAAGATGACAAGAAATTGAAGATGCATGTGTATTTGATTAATAGTGATAAAAATTAATTTTAAATTAATTGATTTTGTGAAATTTATTTTCGTTAAAATAAGTTTATTGCAAAATGAATTATGTTTATATACACTAGAATAAAAAAGAGTTAAACGAAATGTTTGGTCATAAAAATTAATTTTCTATGTTTGAAATAATTTTGACTCTCCTTAATGTAAAATTGAACTCGTGTATGAAAAGACACTAAATCAAATGTTTCAGAATCACAAGAGACTTTGACATTATATCTCATTCTATAATTTTAAGGCATTAGGTATATGGTTACCATTCTTATATGTCTAACATTTAGTTCATTCTTAGTCAATACGAGACATAACCATTTACACTTGAACTCAACAATCTCCTCTCTCAAGTGTGAGTCTCTCACATCCTATACTTACATCGTCATTATTACCAATAGGACTCGCCTTTTGACTACATCACCAAGAAGACTTTTGATACATTAATCCAACACTGAAATCCACTTGTTCCTCTGTTAAGCCGAACTAGAGCTCTTATACCACTCGTTGAGAGAGTATGGGGACACATGAGCAAAACCGAGCCAAATAGTCCAAGACCGCAAGAGACTTTAACGCCACATCTTCACCCAAAATCTTAAGACAATAGGTATATGCACAATCTTCCTCTCAAATCTGAATCTCTCATCAATGGCACTCGTCTTTTAGCTACACTGCTAGAAAGACTTTCGATACAAGGATCCAACACCAGAAATCCACTATCACTTGTTGAAAAGTCTAAATGTACATAAACAATAATGAATCAAATATTTTAGGATCACAAGAGATTTATACACTACCTCTCAACCAAAAATTTTAAAGCATTAAGTATACTGATCACAAATCTTATATATCCAACATTTAATTAGTGTCATAGCTACGTTGATGGCTCTACTAGTCTTGGCCTCAACCAATTTTAACCATATGTTGCACCTCCATATATTTACATATAAATCTATTGTCCTTTTCCGATTCCTTTCTAATATAGTAGAAAAGCAATACCTTTAAAGTTATTAGCCACACATATTATAGTTTTAGTTAGAAAAAATGCTAATGAATATTTTTAATGGTATTGGTTAAAGAAGTAAATATAGAAATATTGTGTTTGAAAGTGGTGTATTTGACTTTTAAGAAGTTTAAAAATCATTGTTTTTAACTTTTAAGGCATTTGTTACTTGTTAGCATGACATTTTTAAATATTTATTTGTTTTTATAAAATTTAGCTTCAATATCTCTTTAGTATTTTTTTTTCGTATCAAGCTTAATTTATTATTATATTTAATAATCACTTTTTATTGATAGGACGAGAGATAAAAGTGCTATTTGAACTCGATGTTGCAAATAATTAAATTTACCAAGAATGTTTAATGTTTGTATCTTTGACGCTGTTGCGTTTCTCCAAAGAATTAGATGTGTTATTGACTCTTCAAACTCCTCCTCTTCAGCTGTGGCAGTAGCAGATTGTATAAGCTTTTAACAGAGAAGCAATTAATTTTGTCAAGTGACTCCTTTCAATTATGCAGAGACCAAGAAAATAAATCTGGAAAAACTTCACATAAAGGTTTGTCTCCCACCCAACTTCTTCAACCAAAATTCTACCTTGTCGCCTCTTCCAAGTTTAAAAATTGAAATGATGAGGGTCACCCTCACCAATTGATAAATGCTTGTCTTTCCAAAGGGAAAGTATGCTTTGAAACAACTCTATGACAGAATTCCAAATAACGATTTTTCTTGGATCAACCTACAGGTAGTCCCAAGAACTTAAACGATACCAAGTGTTCCACGAGAGACAAGAGGATGCCACATCCAAAAAATGTCTCCCCAAATTGATTTCATATATCTTACTCCGGAAGAAATTAACCTCAGCTATAGTTCTTCTATTAGATTTTGTATGAGGTGTTTTTCCCTCTTCACTAAAAATAAATTGAATATGAAACAAATATAAAATAAAAAAAAAAAAAAAAAAAAAAAAAAAAAAAAAAAAAAAACTGTACTAGAAATTTTATGAAGGAATGAAATTTTTTCTATATAAAAAATTTTAATAAAAAATCTCGGAGTTTCAACAAAAAATTTCAAATTTTCGATATTAAAAAATAACTATAAAAAATTTTGTTCTTGAAATTTCTGAAAAGAGATTTTCTGAAAAAAAAAATACTTGTTTCGGAAAATTCAGATCGTAGGTACCATTAAGTATTTTTTTTTTTAATGTAGAATTAAGGGTATTTTAGTAAATTTAAGCATAATACAGTATACGAAACCCAACTTTCCAAATTTCATTAGCACCTTAAACCAATATTCATTGGCACACAAAAAGTTCGCTTTTCATTGACAGCTCAAACAAGAAAATTTGATTTTGTACTCCTCAATTAGACATGCCCATTTATAATTTGTATCCTTTAACTTACTATAACACCCTAAGTAAATAGTAAAAATTAAAACAAATTAAAATTTTTTGAGCATACCCCCACATTCAAAAAATTTGGAAAAGTAATTTTTTTCTTTCAATAAAATTTTTGGTCATTATTTTCAATCAAAAATTTGAAATATTCGTTAGTTATATTTCAATACAAGAAAGTTCAGTGTTTCAAAATTTTCAGTGGTCTATGTTGAGTACCGAAAATTTCCTTAACGAAGTTTTCAACAGTTAATTTATTTCTACCAGAAATTTCAAAGTTTGAATTTTTTGGAAAATAATTTTAATTTTTTTAACATTTTTTTATTGTAAGCATCAAAAAATACTAGTATGTAATGTGTTTGGGAGCGTCCAAGACACCAAAGTTATGAGGGACATGTTTTAGATTACCCAGACTCTATAACATAATCATGTTTTCTCTCTCTTTTTTTTTAAAAATTACATATTGGAAATTTCAAACTTTGACATTTTTCGATACACAAATAATACTACCAGAAATTTTGATTTTTTAAAAATACAGAATCTTTTGACAATCTAAAAAAAATTGAATAGCGTATTTTTAAAAATAAAATTTCTGATAGTATTAATTTGTGTACTGGATTTTTGGGGGGATAAATTTACGTATCAAAAATTTTGGTGAAGAGGTACACGATTTTTGAGCAATTGTTTTACCATGAAATGAGTGAAAATGAAAGAGGTAAAATTTGAATTTTTATTTTATGTTGGGGACACAAGTCTAACTAAAGGGGTACAAAATCCAATTTTCCTAAAATAAAAGTCCAATATTCATTGGCACCTCAAAGCCCAATCTTCATTGACAAACAAAAAGTTCAATTGTTATTGACACCTCAAACACTATATCGAATTTGCATTGGCATCTTAAAGTTTAATGTTCATTGGCACTCCAAAGTCCAACATTGGTACCTCAAAGCTCAATCTTAATCAACACTCCAAAGCACAATATTCATTAGCAAATAAAAAGTTCAATCTTCATTGGCACCCTAAAGTCCAATATTCATTAGCAAATAAAAAGTCCAATTTTATTTGCCACCTCAAACTGTAAGCCCAATTTTCATTGGCATATGAAAATACCAATGTTCATTGGCACTACAAAGCCCAATATTCATTGGCACTACAAAGCCCAATATTCATTGGTAAATAAAAAGTCCAATTTATATTGGAACCTAAAACATAAAGTTCAATCTTCATCGGCAAACATGAAGAAAAAAAAATGACAAATTTTCAGTGAAACGTGTAACCAAAAATCCAATATTTTGGCATCCCACTAAACTTAATATGCACTGACTCTATAAGTCCAATATATATAACCATAATATCTTGGTAGCTCATAATGCTTTGATACACCAAAACCAAATATTCATTGTCATCCACATCTTGTACCCTTTAGCATCCAACGTCTAAGATCTACAAGGCACCTCAAACCCCAAAGCTTAATATTTCATTAGAAAACAAAAAGGCTAGTTTTCATTGGCACTGTAAATGAAAAGTCCAATGATAGTTGACACCTCAACCAAAGCCCAACGTTTCATTGGTTAAGTAAAAGCTCAATCTTCATTGCAATATATAAGCTCACGTTCATTTACATCCCAAAGTACAATTTCTATTGGCACCAAAAACTTAATCTTCACTAATACATTGACACTTAAAAGTCCATGATTCATTATCAAAGCCAAAAGTCCAATATTCAATTGACATTCAAATCTCATTAACCGACCTTGCAACAATCATTTACGTTCGAATCGATATATGCATCAGTAATCAACTCAAAGACGATCATATACATTTATGTCAATCTACGCCTCAGTAAATAATTCGAAGACAAACATTTTCATTCATGTTGATCTACGTATCAGTAACAAATTCAAAGACAATCATTTTTTCATTCTTGTTGATCTTCTTAATAGTAACCAATTCGATGATGTTCATAAAAAAATTTGTCGATCTATGCATTAGTAATCAATCTAGAGACGATCATTTACATTCTTTTCCACTTACGTATTGGTAATCAATCTGAAGACGGTCATTTTCATTTCTATTGATCTACGCATCAATAACAAATCCAAAAACGATTATTTTCTCATTCTTGTTGATTTACGAGTCAATAACCAATTGGAAGACGATCATCTACATTATTGTCGATATACACATCAATAACCAATTTAGGGACGATCATTATCTACGCCTCGATAACTAATCCGAAGACGACTATTGTTTTCATTGTTGTTGATCTACACATCGGTAACCAATTGAAAGATGATCATTTTTTTCATTCTTGTTGATCTACACATCAATAACCAATCCAAAGAGTATCATCTACATTCTTGTCGATCTACGCACCACTAACCAATCTAGAGACTATTATTTACATTCTCGTCAACCTAGTCATCAGTAACCAATTTGAAAAATACAATTTTGTCCTTCTATAAAACCTCTGCTAACCAACCACCACGACCCTCCTCTGCGAGCCATTCCGACACTGGTCGCCACTACAAACCTAAACCTGTCACTCCTCAATCAACATGAAGAATACAATTTTTCCCTTCTATAAAACCTTCAATTTTTTTTACCACTCATTTTTCACCCCTCTTTCGAAACTTTAAATAATTCACCCTAATTTTTTTAATATTTCCAAATTTTTTAAATAAAAAAAGCAAATGCACTTGAACTTTTCATATACTCGAAATAAATGTTTTCAAATTTTCAAGAATTTTAAAATAGAAATTTTCTAGATTTTGGAAAACTTTTTTAAACTTTCCAGATTTGGAAACATTTGAAACTTTCAAAATTTTCGATATGTAATCCTTAATTCGAAAATTTGAAACTTCCGAAAATATTCAAAACTTTCGGAAGTTTCAAATTTTCGAAATAAGAATTACATTTTAAAAATTTTGAAAGTTTCCAAACCTGAAAAGTTTCGAAACTTCAAATATGAAAAGTTTCGAAATTGTCTCTATTTCGAAAGTTTTAGATTGGCGAAAATTTCAAAAATCTGGAAAAATTTCTATTTCGAAACTTTTGAAAAAAAATATTTCGAATGTATGAAAAAATCTAGTGCCACTTACTTTTTTTATTTCAAAAATTTGGAAATATTCAAAAGTTATGGTGAATTCTTTAAAATTTTGAAAGAGTGGGTGAAAAAATGAGTCGCAAAAAAATTGATGGTTTTATAGAAGTACAAAATTATATTTTTACGTTGATCGACAGGGTGACAGGTTTAGGTGTGGGGTTGCATAGTAGAATACTTTAGTTTACTACCTTACACGCATGTTGGTTTTTTGCAAAAGGTTCAGCGACAATGTCTTTTTCATCTTTTTTGTCATAGTTGTACTTGTTCATAGCCCATCAATCTGAAGATTGATCTGGTTATTGTTTTGCTTATTTTGGTATTAGATAAACTTTTGAGCTTGTTCATTGTTCTGAGTTGCCTAGATATTCGTTTAATCTAAGATCTGTACTTTGAGAAATAATTCATTTTATTTTTATCCTTAAAACGAATTATCTAGAATGATCTTGATCGATTAGAATGATATTGTTATAAATCAGAATGATCTTGTTTTGCCCAAACGAATATCCTTATGAACCAGAATGATATATGATACACCAGAATGATTTGTTTGTTGTATAGATGTATTTGATCAGCTATCTTCGAATAATACACTCAAAAATAGCAACAGAATCATGATTAGAGATTAATCAACTTATTTATTTATCTTCAAAACACTTGATTTTAGATTTTTTTTTTCTCAACAATATGTTTATTTAGTAAACTATGAGTTAGGCATTCAAGGCCCGCTCGTTTATAATTTTTATTCTTTGACTAAAAAAATATTTTTTAGGTCCAATTCCATTTTACTCTTTCCTAAACTTTGAGGTTTAGACTTTTAATTTCTCCTAAAACACAAAACAATAATATTAAAAATAAATATTGAGTTTGATTGAAATGAGATGCCTGATTAATCTTATATATTGACAACATTAGAGTTGTGACAACTTGACGATTTTGAGCTCCAAAATAATAATAGTCTATTAACAAAATATGATGACTACGATGCGACATCTTGTCAGTCTTAGTTTAAAACAGATGAGTTATGACAAATTTGTGATCTTAAATATTGATAACTAAATTGTAACAAACAACCAAACATAGTCATCAGAATCAAGTTCTCAGACCCGAAGTATTTTTCTTTCATTAAATCAACAATTTTTTTTAACCAAATTCAAATTTCCGCAACAAAACATATTTATTTAAAAGTAATCAACTCATCTACATTTTTTTTACCCAAGTACTACATAACTTTGATTTATTTACCTCATCAAGAGATACGTACGAATAAGATCACACTGATTTTAAACACAATAACAAACAAAATATATATTTTTTCCCTTTATTTTTAGTTGACTTTTATTTTAAAAATGCGTTCATAAAAATACAATTTGTATTTGTATTTAATAATAAGGAGAAATTAATATATGTAAGCAAACATAAATTGTGCAAAATTAATTATAGGTAAACTTTTTTAACGAATTTCGTTGGATGCTAATATCTTCCCTACACATTATTGACTCTCGAACCCAAAATTTGGTTTCAATGATCCTTTTTCTTATTTTAAGGAGTTTTTCCAATGTTTTCTCTATTTTAAAACAAATTTGGTGGTGACTCCACTGAATTCGAGAAACACTCGAAATTTTAGACCGCGACAGCGGATTATGAATTTTTCACTTTAAACGGACATCCTCAAACACATATATGTTGCAAACTTGGGTTCCATCCTTTAAATAACTCAAAATGTGTCTTTGGGACAACCTTGGTTGGAACTCGATATAGTGCTTCTTCAGTCCATAAAAATTGAGGAAATTTTGCATTACTCCTTATACTTCTTACCATATCCCTTAAATTTTGATTTCTTCTTTCTGCCCCATCATACAGATATGGAGAATCAGACATAGTGTATTGAGCAACAATCTCATTCTCTTGAAGAAACTTCGCAAATGGACTAGGTGTTTGTTCATTCTTAATGTATCCACCATAGTACTCTCCACTTTTATCATATATCATGATGTTAATTTGTTTTCCACAATTTTTCTCTTCTACAACTTTAAAATTTTTAAAGGCCTCCAAAGTTTCATCTATAAAATAAAGTAAGTAGAGATACATAGATCACGAATAAGAGTTTATAAAAGTGGTAAAGTATTTTGGAATACTCGTGTTCGTATCTAAACAACAAATATATGTATGTATGTATGTATGTATGATTTCCAATAGGTTCAAACTCCTTTGTGTATCCCTTTTAAACTTGTAAGATTGCCTACCCTTAATATAATTATCACAAGTATCGAAATAAGCAAAATCTAGAGTACTAAGTACTCCTTCATTTACTAATTTCTTCATAATATCGATTGAGATGTATCCCAATCTTCGATGACATAAATTCACAAAATTTCAAACCAATAGTAAAATTCATAGAATGATAAGCAACATCATTTTGAAAATTGATATAATAAAGACCATCACAAAATTCATCATAACTAACAATTTCAGATTTATTAGCTAAATTAAAACTAGATTCCAAGAAATTAAATGAAAAACCCAAATGCACTAGTTTAGAAATGGAAATCAAATTCTTTGAAAAACTAGGAACATAAACGAATATACTCTCCTAAATAAATGTATTGTTCATTTCCCTTTGACTTCATTAGGGTTTTCATACTCTACAAGGTATTCGAAATATGAATTGTAGAACCAGAGTCAATCCATCATTTGTTATGATTTATATTAACCATATTAGATTCATAACAAATAAAACTAAATGAGTATCTTTCTTGGCAAGCTAACTCTTAAACTTTAAGCAGGTTTGCTTCATAGTTTCTTTTTGCAGGAACACCTTGTATCTTTCTTTATGATTGGTTGAGGAGGAATGTTTCCTTTATGCTTGTCAGATTCCTTCTTTTTCTTTACTTGAACAATGAAGTTCACTTTCTCACCCTTTTCTGTCACCGACCTTTACTCTTCCTACACACTTATAGACAACAATTCATTGATTGACCACTTGTCCTTATGCATGTTGTAAGTGATTTTGAAAGAACCATGGCAATGAGGCAAAGTGAACAAAATATATTGAAAAAGAAAATAATCAAACATGGTCACCTTCAAATCTTTAAGTTGAGCTGTTATATTCATCATGTGCATGACGTGATCACGCACTCTTTTCACTTATGTGAGCTTTATGGTTGAGAACTTTATGATTAGAGTGTCGGCATTTGTTAGATGTAGAAAGTTGCTCATCAATTTCCCTGATAAGATCATTGACCTTTTCATGATACCCGATTAAACCCCGAATACTAGCAAATACTTTTGTCTTTATATTTATCACATAGAAACAATTAGATCTCCCCCCTTTTTCATAAAGATCAATTGCATCTGGAGTGCTGGTTTCAATAATATCTGATGGCTCATCCTACCTAATGGCATAATAAATGTCCATCTAGTCCAAATAAAGAAGAATTATCTTCTTCCAAACCTTAATCACAAGTAGGGGCAAACATATTTTCTTTTATTCTTGATTAACCTAACTACTAAACTCATATATATTGATTGTGAGAAGTAGAGGTCTCATATTATAACTCACACCCCCAACATATCAAATTCATTTTTACCTATTATATGAGTTGTACTTACAAGACTGGGAAAAAAATCATTTAGAAGTGTGAGTTCTTCGCTTGGTAACTTGATTCATTCAACAATAATACGATGGATAGAAAAGTTGTGATAGCCTAAACAATTTTAAATTAGAAAGTGCAAAATTTAGAAATTTTGATACAAATATTTGACTGAAATACATTGAATCTCTTTTTTTTTTTTTTTATTTAATACAATTCAAAGTTGTCATCAATGATATTTTTACTTAATTTGTCCAAAAAAAATTATTTTGCACCTTATTATAATAATTTAATGTCCATCTTAATTCAACTTACAAATGTCGATATGGTTAAGTTGAACATAGGTTCGAACTCGAAAATTTCGCAATTGTGTAAACTAATTATAGTGTTCTCTTCTAAGACAAAAAAGAAATTAATAGCAATTTAATAATATCCACCCATTCAAAAACCTTATTCAAATGTTAATAATACCTGTCTAATTAGTACATTCAAAAACCTTATTTAATGTCAATAATAGCTGTCTAATTAGTACCTCGCGGAATTGCCTTTGTGACAAGTTGGTGCTCATGACAAGGAATCCATATTGTCTAGGTTTCAAATGAATGTTTACTTTTGATTAAAAGAAATGCTTACTAAATAGATAAGTGTAGAGTGTTTCTCATTTTTCTTTGCAACCACCATTTCGTAGCCAATCAAAGTGTTCTTCATGTCCTACCACACTCTTGGCATGTTTGAAATTTGACTATATCCAAATGTTGCTGTCGTTGACTATAATGGGAAAAAAAATGAATTTTAATAGAAATTTTTATTTTAAACAATTGTTTATAAATAATTAAAAAAAATTGTTTGTTGAGGTATCATTTAATCTTTACTAAAAGCACTTCTATGACTGATGAATCAATGCAAATGTAATATAAGAATTAGTAACAAACAAATTATTAACAATGTAATTTACTCATCACTACTTGATGAGAATGATTATAAGAAACTTAAAATAAATACACCCTTAAGAAATACTCCAATGGAAATATAGGAAATATACTTTTTACAAGTTTTAATCAAGCCAAAGTTTGAAAGCAAAGTCTACATTAAGTAAAATCAACTCTAATACTTACCAACCTAAACACACTAATTTTCCAATTTCATTCATAGTGTCCAGTTTTTTTTACAATACAACATGTTAAATTTCATGAATCAAGTAAATAAACTTCTTCTCATATTTATATCATTATTACAATGTAGAGGTCACCTTGTTTCACCTCTAGCATTGAGAAGTGATTGAGGTGAATTAGCAAAAGAGAACAAACTAGTATCAATATCTCTATTTCCAATATAAGAACTTGAACTCATCTTATCAAATGAAGAAGATGCAAGTGAATGCAAGAATTCATCAAACCCCTCTTGTCGTTCCATACTTCCTGGCTTTCTCAAATCATTTGGCAACTCAACTTCTCCATCCAAAATCCTCACAACTTGTCTCATATTAGGCCTTATAGTAGGAACATCATTTGAACATATCAATCCTAATTTCAACACCATCATCACCTCACTTTCATCAAAATCACCATTCAATTTAGGATCAACTACTTCAAGTGCTCTTCCTTCTTTGAACCTTTCCCAAACCCAATCCACCAAAACTAACTCTTCTTGTAATGCTTTAGGTTCAATAGGCCTTCTTCCACAAGCAACTTCAAGAAGAAGTGCCCCAAATGCAAAAACATCGGAACCGGTTGTTGCTCTTCCAGTTCTAGGTAACTCGGGCGCCAAATAGCCTAAGGTTCCAACAACTCTTGTTGTTCCTGGATTAGCACCATGTTCATACAACCTAGCCAAACCAAAATCACCTAACCTTCCATTGAGTTCAAAATCTAAAAGCACATTGCTAGCTTTAACATCCCTATGTATTACAACTTGCTCATAACCTTCATGTAGATACAAAAGACCTGAAGCGACACCCTTTATAATCTTAAACCTTTGATCCCAACTCAGCACAAATTCTGTCTTATCAAACAAGTACTTTTCTAAGCTTCCATTAGCCATGAAATCGTACACGAGTAGTAAATCGCCTTTGCGGCGACACCACCCAAGTAACTGAACCAAATTCCGGTGACGAAGCCGGCCTATGCTAGCGATTTCCGACACGAATTCCCTCAACCCTTGTTTTGATTCATGCGAAACTCTCTTAACAGCTACTTGTACCCTTGAATTCGGCAATGTTCCTTTGTAAACTCTTCCAAAACCGCCCTGCCCAAGCAACCCTTTCTCCTTGAAACCTTTTGTAGCTTTCTTGAGCTCTTGATAGGAATATCTATGTGGACCAACTTCAAGCTCCCATGCTTCTATCACATCAGCATTCTTGATTTTCCTATAAAGGTAAAAACCAATTCCTATAGAACACAATGCAATAACCAAAGCGGTTATCGAAACACCGGCTATCAAAGAAGTGTTTTTCTTCCTTGGTTGTCGAAGATGTGGTAGTGCAGACAAATCAAGAAATGGTGCAGGACCATTGATTCTAAAGCTCCAACCCAATAAATAGTGAGAGCTAGCAAGTAAACCAGTTGAAGCAGAGAAACCAACATACATGGTATCAAGAAGAATAGGTGACAAATCCATATGAACAGACAAAATTGGTTTTTTGGGTTTGTTTGAAGTTGGAGAAAGTGTAACACTAACAACAGTAACCAAAGAATCATAATCAACCCAAACTAGAAGTGGTTTTCCACCTTTAATATTAAGATCTTGTATAGTGGAATCATCAGTGTAATATCCAGCAGCAACAGAAGCATTTGACACCAAACTATTAATGTCAATTCCAACATGGTTATCATTAATATCACCAAACTCAAAATCTTGAACAGTATCAAACTCAACAGCAAAAAGATGGTTAGTGAAATTACCAGCATCACTTTGATTAAGAAGACCAAGATACTGACTTGGCAAAGCATTGAGATTCTTAGAAGGTGCCAATGTGAAAGCCATTCCATGACCACCTAGTTTAGGATACTCAGGAACAACAGCAATAGCAAAAGAAGAAGAAAAGGAGAAAACTTTACCAGTTGTTTTGTTCTTTAGTTGAAAAGGTAAAGGGTAAAAAGCATGACCCATTAACCTACTTGTTTCATTTGTTAACCTTAATATTCCATTTTTTTCAATATCTGCAAGTCCATTTAAGGTTAGATTGTTAGGACCAACATCCTTAAATCCTGTGTATATGAGTTGGTCAACTTGGGATGAAATTGAGACAAAATGAAAGAGAAAAAATAGTATGAAAATTTGAAGAAGGGTTTGCATGATGAAATTGAAATTTAATTGAAGGGATTGAAAGGGATGTAGTGTGAAGTTGGAAGGAGCATACTAGGTTTATGTTTGAGTTGAGATTAATGAAAGTTGGTAAAGTAGATCTGAGAGAGGAATATGAAGGAATGAGTAGTATTAATATTAATTGTTCACATGGGGGTATAGATGGTAGAGTGAAAGTGAAAGCTTTTTCTTGGGGGGGTATGGTATGGGTCATCAAAAGTCTAATCTTTCAATAAAGGTACAAAAAAGAAGCATGTTGAGACAAAGGAGTCCTAATAGTAATACCCCATCTCTATCTTTTTAGCTATTATGCCTCTTTTAATAAATAAATAAAATTATATACAATATTCAATTGAGAAGAACTTGTGGTTGTCAAAAGGACTCAAACCACCTGTCGACAATTTCTTTTAAGCAAATTACAATACATATCATATTTTAAGATGTTAACGAGTATTTTAAATATATTGTTTATAAAATTGAATGTCTTTTCCTTCTTTTATTATAGAAATTATTAACAAAATGCAGATATTAATAAAAGTTGTTGGAGTAATCAGTTTGTTTAAAATATGTGTTATTTTTTTAAATTTATTTTTATAATTATTGATATAATGAGAGAGAGAAAATAATTTATTTTTTAATAATAAATTAGATATAGATATAATTATTTTATAAAAAATTATTGATGCATATTGAATTTTGTGAATGATTTTATATTAAAGGATAAAGAAAAGTGAAAAAATTTATAATTAAGGATAAATTGAGTAATACGTTTTATTGAAAGTTGGGTTTATTTATTATAATATCTTACTTTTTTTCAAAGTAATTAAAATGTTCTACTATGGAAAAAAAAAATTAATATATTCTACTTTTTGCATTTCCATCATGCTATCAGTTGAAAAAAAATTAGTATATAGGAGGTCGCACTCAAACACATTTATATTCAATCGCATTTTTTTT
>JBBPBR010000006.1:41403655-41421631 GCA_037974775.1 Cicer pinnatifidum
TATATATATATATATATATATATATATATATATTATTTCAATTACATATATAAGGGTCAACTTGTCAAGTCTAATAAACTTTTTAGGAAGATAAAGTTTGACATTTTTAAGTAAATAAAGTTTTTTAAAAGTTTGAATTTAGCCTTTTACTAAACATATTAGGTGATCAGAGATGGTCTGATATTTTTCCACCTTTAGTCTTATATAAAAATGTGTCAAAAAAACAAATAACTATTTTCACAATAAGTGTTACATTCTTTAATGAATTAGTATTATGTGCATTACTTCTATTTTACTATTCATCCCTTTATATTTATGATAATTGTATTTTCTATTTAATACTATGTGTGTCATTCATAATTTACTATTCTCTCTTTTATTTATCATGTTTTCTTAATATATTTAAAATGGTCAAATTTGAGTAAGACGTAAAAGTTATGACAATTGTTTTCCAGCAATAAAGTAGGCCAAAGCCCTTGGGTTGCTATTAACTATTTGAATTTTAATCTTTTATTTGTTTTTTGACAAGAAGGATACTTTATTAAACAACCATATCATATGTAATCGAATATGAAACATTTGCACTTCCTTTTAAATGAGTGACCTCACAATTGGAGAACAAAACTAATAAATTGTTGCAATCAACAATAATAGCTCCAAAATAAGATAGATCATGATTCGAACTTCGAATTGCTTTGGAAACATTAAGCGAATCTCTTTCCAAAATGATGTTTTGGAAGCCAAGGTCCAACATGAATTGGAGAGATACTTCCTCACTATCTCCATGATATATGCATTTGGTAGTGTAGCAATCTTTCATGTTGTATCAGCCATAATAAATTCCTCAAAGTCTCATATGACAGTGCTAATTCCCTAGTTGTCTCGACCACGCCCCGACATCGATATGGATCTTGTAAATATTTTCCCTAATAAGGGTGATTTTAATCATTAAACAAAAAGGGTGGCATATATTTTGTATTTTTTTACTCAGGATAAAAGGAATAACACATATTTGTAATATATTAACACAAACTATATTATTGTTGATACATCACATTATTGTTTCTATATTCCAAAAACCTAAGAAAAAATAATACAGATAACTAAGAAGCTAAGCACACACCCCTAATCGTGCAAGTCTAGGAAATATTATCAAATATGAGTATTTTAATTTCAATAAGAGGGGACTCCAAAGTAAGAAGAATACAAGAATATGAAGTAAGACTAAAGTTTATCGACCAATCAACACTACAATTATCTTCACACCAAATGTGGAGGGTTTGAGTATGTCAATCCCTTCAAAGTATTAGTAATCACATCGATGAGATTTTTGAGTCATTTTCTACTATTAAATGGGAAAGACATTCCTTCAAAGCCATGTCAAGCTCAGAGACATGCCCCACATCCCAGTCTATAGTGCATCACAAACTTCAATCTTTCAACTAAACTTTTTGATCCATCTTCCATCAGAGCTCCAAAGCAGCCTTCTACACCCTAAAAGCTCACCATTTTCTTTGCACGCGTCATCATTGTTGAGTTTCGCTCAACCATTGTGAGGTTGCTTCCACCCAATAAATATAGTATACTTGTGAGTAAGACATGTTTTTAACTAAGTATTTAAACTCTTCAATGTCCTTAATAAACTTTTAGATGGCATATATTGGATTAACGGGTCATTGAAATCCTTCCTCAAAGATAACGTTATTCTGCCTCACCCATAAATGCCAGCAAGTTGTCATGAAAGTCGCTTGTCACTTATTATCGGGAGCTTCATTCGCAATGTTGTTGAGGTTGTTGAAAGCTCAATCCTTGCAATCAGAAAAGAGAAAATGATTTACTAAATTCTGATGTACAAGTCTAGTCATATATGTTTTGCATTAATGCAATCACACAAGATGTGTAGAATAGTCTCTTCTTCAATCCCACAACAAGTGTATGTGGATGATATTACCACCACCACCTGCTCATACAGTAATTATCTTGAATATAATCATGAGTCACCAATCACATTAATTATTGAGTTTGATGCAGCCTCATCCCATTCCCCGCTCTAGTAAGATTCTCATAAAGGAAATTATAGACGCGCTTTGAACCAATAATTGGTGAATATTATTATTGTTCCACCTAAATGAATTAGGCATGTCTGTCGCAAAAAACACTTATCATTCTGGTAGCAGTGGTGGATTTTCTCGAGAGAGAGCAGGGGCCACTACATCCCCTATATTTTTAATTTTTATTTATTTATATATAATATTATCAATTTCTTTATATATAATAATAATAATAATAGATTATCAAAATAATAGTCATAAATTATTAACTGACATTGTATTTTGTCTCTCCCCTCTCCATATATGTACCTCTCTTTATCACATATCTCTGTATATATAGATAAACTACAAATATCGAAGGATAAATTAATTAATATCGAACAGACATACTCTAACACTCTAGTTAGCAACTCAACTATTATCTATTAACAAATTTTTACATATTAATCATTGATATATGATATAGTGTAGTACTGTTTTTTAATTGTGATTTGTTTTAATTAATATGTATATTTTTTTATGAGTGACGCGATGTTTAAACATAAGAAAATTGGTGCATTTTTTAAGAGGAAATTTTTCGACAAAGATGAAAATCGTAAAATGGATATATTTTATTTGATTGAATTATGTGAAGTTCTAAAAATTTGTGTGAATTCTGTAACTTGTGAAAATTGTGTGACTTGTTAAAATTATAAAACTTGTGAGAATTGTAATTATAACTTTTTCAACTTGTCTATTATGTATAAATTGTGTGAAACTCTAAAAAAAACTATATGACTTTTAAGAATTTCAATTATAATATTTAGTTAATACTTGCCGCTCATCGGCTCCCCCAGATATTTTGTGTGCAAGATCCGCATCTGTCGGTAGTCGGTAGTAATGTTATCCAAAAGAGTCTTAAAAAACATTATACTCCAAATTTCAAGTAGCATCAATCATATCGTTGACATTTGTAGTAGTGTCCACAAAGGCTTGGTAGCAACATGATGAGTGAGACAAAACACTCATAAAATTTCATATTGAATAAAAAAAATCTAAAAATTTAATACATGACACTTTATATAGATCTTAAAAGAAGATTAATTAACTAACTTAAACTCTAATTAACTTTATATTTATATTTCTAACACTATTAACTTGTATAATTTAACAAAAACAGTATCTAAAATTACAGCATTCAATTATAAATTATTTATTACTTAACTTTTTGATAATTTCTTGTGAAAAACTAGCTATCCATAAAATTAAACATTTAAAAAATTTAAACTAAAAAAAAAATTCTACGCCTATAAAAATATTATCAGAACGTTGATTACAGTTTATAATTCTTCTTACATACTCTTTCTCTAATACCAAATAAAATATTTATCTATCAAAATGGATCTTGCAAACAAATAATCCTAAATTTTAAAATATTAAATCTATAGAAGTGGTAAAAGATTATTTCATATCATAATTTATTTATTTCTTGACATTAACTAACGAAAGGTCAGAGCATAGTTTACCTATCTATGCAGGTGACATCATTTTCAACTTAACAAGTTAAATTTTCTCCACGATATTTAGCACAACTCCATGGTTTATTTTTCTCAATACCCTCCTTTTGAAAAAATAACACTAAAATACCCCCATTTGAAAAACATATACCAAAATGCTCTCTTTTTTTTTTTTCTTTAGTTACAAGTCGCCATTTGAAATGGCGAGTTCCAATGGCGACTTTCCACTTGGTTTTTAAAAAATGGGGCATTTTGATATATTTTTTTCAAATTGGGGTATTTTAGTGTTTTTTTTTTCAAAAAACGGGTATTAAAAAAAAAACCCCAACTCCATAACTTTCCTAGTATTGAAGTAAAAGAATTACATAGACATTTTCCAAACAAAGTATGCTCACAATCTTCTAGAAAGAGCACATATGCTTGACTCTCAATAATCAACACTCTTTTTCCATAACCTATTCAATTGCATATCATGACAAACATAATTGACTCAACTATATATTGCCATTTATGTCTATGATTGTATTGCATAAAAGGAACATTAACACATGCTCTTTGTCATTTAAATGGTAGGTTGTCAGATAACTAGGAGAAGCATAATTGACATTTCCATCTTTTTAGATTTAGACGATCTAATCTTAATCCAAGCAATTTAAATTACACTTAGTAACTTCTTCAAAATCCTGAATCCACATGGAACACATTTTGCAGCAAGCTAGTATCAGCCTTGCCCTTGTTATCCTTCTGTCCCATGTGTACGAGATCAGTCCATTCATCTTAGGCGATACAACTTTTTCTTTTGAGGAAGGCAATACAACATTGACACGACTTATCATGGATAGAACAACAAATATTAAACTTTTTCACATTAATTAATTCTCACTACTAGAAAAAACTCATTTTAGCTGTCATACTTAGCGTCGGCCCGACTCCGACGCTAGTTAGCGTCGGTCAACAGCACGCTAGTGTGCTAAAGTGTTTTTTGTGATATTTAATTATTAGCGTCGGCTGAAACCGACGCTAAGTAAAATATGCTTTTATTTTTTATTTTAGTCACCACTTTAGCGTTGGATTGGCCGACGCTACTTTGTGATATGTAAATAAAGTTAAATTTTTTAATCTTATTTAAAATTTTTGTTTCTATTATCCCTTACCCACCCCCCCATTTTCATATCCCACACTTCATTAATTTTTGCTTAGCCCTCGCCGTCGACCCTCTCCATCTCTCTCACCGCTTCATCGTCTCACTGTCATTCTCACCTTCTCGCCGCCGCAGAACCATTTTCCTCGCCTCGTACTCACTATTGCGGCCTCACCCTTACTATGGTCTCTCAACCTCACTCTCACTCTCGTCCACTCATCTCTCAAACTCACTCTCGCCATCTCACTCTCGTCTCTCACTCTCGCCATCTCACTCTCGTCTCTCAGGCTCGTCCATTCTCAATGTAAGTGTTACATTAACCATCTTTGTCGTTTGTGTTCATTTTTTGGTTTAGGATTTGGTTTCGATACTAACATTTGATTTTCTTTTACTCATTGTTAGTTTCTATTTTATTTTGGTACCACAATTGCTAAGGGAGAGAATTTGATTTCAGATTCCTCTTTTTTTTAGATCGTCTCTTGTAGGGAGAGAGTTCTAAAAAATCTTCCAAAGTAGCGGGTTATATTTTGGGGGCGGGGGAGTTGATAATTGCATTTGGAGAGCAACTTAGTGGGAAAACAGATGGAAGCTTGAGCATAGTAGAAACTTTGGCTGGGCTGGTTAGTACGCTATTTTGACATCTGTTTTTGAAGTTGTTTACATTTCCTAAATCACAAGTACATATCTACCTTTCATGTTCATATATCAATGTTGCAAGGTTTGTGTTTGGACATCATTCTTGTTAATTATGCTTGCAATTTTTGTTGCTTGTAATATTATCACTAGATTTACTAAAACTACAGGAGAGTTATTTTGAATTCTAATAAAGGTGTTGCTTGTTTCCTCTAATTGCTAGTAAAAAAGTTAAATAGATTGTTAATGAATTTGGCAATCAACTTGACCAAAACGTGTTTGAACTGCAGGGACTGATAAGTGAGTTCGGCACACCCAAGGCTAAAAATCCTTTGTCATAGGAACTTCAATTCCAATGGCGGTATACAAATGGATTTCTCTTTTGGACTAGTTGTCACTTCACATTATTATATGACATTAGACCTTAAGCAAATGATTTTTGTTTGTCATTTACACTTTATTACCTTATTCAATCCATTGAACTTTATTTTGCATTTCAATGCAGGGAGGCTACAAGGCCTTATTGCTGATTACAGGACTGCAATGATGATAGGGCCGAGGGCTATAATATTATGTAATACTAGGAAAGGTTCAAAGTGGTGTTCATAGAAGTGAATGTACTGTTTGTTATTATACTTTTTTTTGTTCATCTATGATGTTATTGTATAGGTATTACTCACATAGAAGATGTTGATACATGAGCTATTTCTACTTACTTTTTTGTTTTATCAATACTTATAATAATTATGTATCCTTCATTCCATTATTGACTTATTTTGCATCAATCATTTAAGTTTATTTATTCATGTTATTCTCAACCAATTATGCAGTCCATTTGCTTTCAAATTAATTTATCTATATATGCTGGAAAAGATCCTCTATTGTTTACTTTCCAATTGTTGACAGTAGCGTCGGCTTATCCGACGCTACATTATAAATAAAGTTGACTTTTATTAAATTGTCCACATTTACTGTTGACTATAGCGTCGGCTCAACCGACGCATAAGAATTTTACAAATGACGTGGCGACGGAGCGTCGGATGTTTATTTTGTTGATAGCGTCGGTCTATCGACGCTATATTAGCGTCGCAAGGTATTTGGCTGACGCTATGCATTAACTTCGACCGTTTTAGCCTAGGCTCGACCCCGACGCTAGTCCGACGCTAAATCAAGGTTAGCGTCAGTTTTTGACCAATTAGCGTCAGCTTTTGGTCGACGCTAAAATCAATTTTTCTAGTAGTGTCTAGACATATCGGACAACACATTAGTACTATTTAAAGAGTAAATTAAAGATTCATTGCATATCCCAAACACAAAAAACCTTAAATCACACTCTCTTTAAGAGAAACTATAACCCAACTATTCCTCGTGACAAATAATCTTGGACAATTTAATTCTAACCTTAACTTTTATAAAGTAATAATTTTATTGTTGACATATACTATAGACATCTCATGTGTTTGTCAATCTCTTGAATTATTTTCTTCTATACATAATGCTTCTTCAACAAATTTTCTTTTACAAAAAAAAATATATCTATTCATTCAAATTAATAAAAATTAGATTGATCGAGAACAATACAATTTAAAGTTAATAAAATAAAAAAATGATGAATATTGCGAAAAAACTCACAACATTCATGTTAAAAGCATGCAACAACAAAATGCTTACAAATGTTACAAGACTTATAAATATGACAAAAGTGAATTGTATGAAATACTCATGACTTTAGAGTTAACGTTGAAGACGTCAAATCCATTAATTGAATCTACAATGGATGAAAGTTGATATGTCAATATGAACTAAACACAACAACAAGACGGAGAACAAAATAGTACTACACGAAGACAATGAACAAAAATAATGTCGCATTAAGATGACAAAATCATAAAAATACAAAAAAAAAAACAAAATCAGAATAAATAAGGAAATAACTTCTTTAAATAAAAGAAAGAAGAAGAAAAACTGATTTAATAGATAATTTCAAATTAAAAATGGGCTCTTAACCACATTGAGTGAAGTAAACAACAAAATGGAAGCTAAGAGGTTGTTGCTAAGTTTTATTGACTTATTATATATGCAACTCTTCATCCAAAAATGGTACATTATTATTAATGGAAATGCTAATAAGTACTTAAAAACATTTACTTATAATAATATAAAAAAAATCATTAAAAATTATGTATTTAAAGTTTTAAATTTTTTATTTTTTAAAGATAGAATTACTAATTTTGAATATTTAACAAATATTATAGAACACTGGTTAACATAACTTATAAATAAAAATTTAAAATTAATAAAAAAAAAAACTAATTAAAATATCATACTAAATGCATTAACAACACTAAAAAGACATTTCAAATAAATTTTTTTACATTTATATTTCCATAAAAACTATATACATAACTTTGAACTAACATTGTCTCTTAACGGTCAACACTAATTTTCGGTCATCACATTGTGTGACCTAAAAACACTTCTCAAATCAAAATTAACTTTAAGAATTAGAAATTGTCTCATCTAATCATCAAATTAATTTGATTTGAAGATTATACTCATGACTATATTTCACGATAAATTTTAAATTGCAACACCTAAAATTTATCAAGAAATATAATCAAAGCATTCAACATATTAAAAAAACAATAGCTTGTGGGGCATATAAAAGATCCTCACCATATACACTACCATTGTTTTTGGTTCCAATATATACAACTCAACCCAACCAATACTTCCACAATAGCTTCCTCCACTTTCTCCAAATTCGAATAATGCAAAGTTTGCAACAACAAAACAGTTGGTTTAGTCTCAAACTTGTGTTTCTCCAAATTCCTCTCCGTTTGCCACCTCAGCGTATCATGTGCCAAAGGCGCCAACCAATCCATCACCTCTTCCGCCGTGTCGCGCCACCTTTCCGCAACCGTGGATTTTCCGTCGTCCTCCTTTTGTCCCTCCAAATTCTCCTCCCATTTCAACCACATTTTCCTTAATTTCCCTCTCAACTTCACTTTCAATCTCTCCGGCAACATTTCATACAACAACGCGCGCGCGTCATCTCCAATCGCCGCCGCAGCATGCACAATCCTCTCCGTAAACAAAATCACGTTTGCATATCTTTGTGAAAGCCCTACTCCACCCACCGTCGACCGCGGCGCCAACCGAAAAACCCTATTATTCTTCGCCACCTCTCTGCCGGTAAAACCCACCGCCGGCGCCGGAGATTGACTATTAAACTTAATCACACCAATTTTATTGCTCTTCAAAACATGACCCATATAATTCTTACCACTTTTCTTCAATGATTCCTCGTCTTTATCAAAGATACAAAGGTTTATTTTATACAACTCTTGATGTTCAATTCTACAACAACGATTCTCAAACTTCATTCGAAAAAGACCTTTAACCTTAACAACTTCATTGTTATTATTATTGTTGTTGTTGCAACCCGTTATCAAAGATCCAAAAACAAATGCTATTCTAGCATAAATAATGCATATAATCTGAGCCATTAATCCAACAAATTTATCAAACGTAAGATTCCATAGCGAATTTTGCTTATAATATTGAACTTGTCTTTTATGATAAATGATCCTCTCATTGAAACTTTCAACTTTCACCTTAAGACCATTATTTGCCCTCATCGTTCTCCACCGTTGGATCTTCTTTTCCGAAACTTCCATTTCGGATAAAGATTCCATTGCCGTGTGAAGGTGTCTCGTTGCAGAAACGAGCTTCTCCATTTTCTCGATTACTTTCTCAACACTTTTCGTGCCGAATTCGAGTTTTTTTAAATCCATGGCGCCGTTTTTTATATCGGCGTAAACGGCGTCGAATTGGCTGAGGCACTTGTTTGTGCAGCGTGAGCCGAAACGTGAAACGGCGGCGGCTGTTAAGTTGAGATCTTCGAGGCGTTCGGCGCAAGCGAGGTTTAGGAGGAAACATTCGTCAACAGAATTAAGGTGGGCCACACCTTTTGATTTGATGACGTGGCGACGGAGTCTGTGAATTTCGACGTTGGTTAATGATTTATAAAGCGAGATTAAACGGCACATCGTTTTAACGGCGTCAAATGAAAGAATGCCAAGAGTCGTTAACGGTGACGGTTCTTCGACATAGAAGAACGGTAAACAGAGATTTGACCCTTGGCAAAGAGCCATGGTGGTGGGGACCACGGTCACAGTTACGGTGACCGTACCTTTATTTTTTTATTCTCTACGGTGTCTATCAAAATTAATGGGTTTCAAAAATTAATAATAATTTGTTTTGAAAGAACATTTGTTATTTAGGTATTTTAGCTGTAACTATTTTGCTTTCTTTGGGAATGGGTGTGTGTTGGATTTTGGTGATGTTTTTTTGGGGATTTGGGAAATTAGTGCAGGGTGGCAAAAGAATATTGCTTAACGTGTATGGACAGCGAGGATTTCTTCATATACACATATAATGGTTACCAATGAAATCAATGCTCCAGCTGGTATACCTATTGTTTGTTCACTTGTTGTAAGATGGGAAGATGAGATTACAACTTTTTTTTTCTTTCACGAAAGATGATATTACCACATTTAAAGAGTCTTTCTTCTCTATGTATTATACAAATAATTTAAATATAATATAAAATTTATTAAGTCGTTTTAAGTTTTAGTTTAATAATAAATATAAATATTACTAATTATTTTATCTCGAGTTCACTTGACATCTATATATGGGAGTATTTAGTATCTTTTCTACATATATTTATATTATATAAATTTATAAATTATTATTTATTTTTGAAAATAATTTAATTAATACATAATGTAATTTTTTTTATATTGTCTAAATTTGTTTTACATCTTTAGAATGTATAATAATTAAACTCTTTTAAAAATATAAATTTATTACTTTTTTTATTTCTTTATTATCTCTCACTTATCTTAATTATATATCTTTTAATTATACATTCAACGATAATAATTTTATTTTTCACGATTAATTACACATATTATTTTAGTTATGCATTATTTATAATACTTTACAAAAAAAAACTTTAAAAAATTACATATAAATTCTTATGTTTTTCTATTTATGGCTTATATTAAAAATAAAATAAAAAAGCATAAACATAAAAGAAGCTATGATTGCTTCAAATAATTGTCTCCCAATAATTTAGAAAACTTAATCACTAAAATGCTTTTAATATATATATATATATATATATATATATATATATATATATATATATATATATATATATATATATATATATATATATATATCCGAAGATGAATAAAGTGGTACCGATCAAAAGCAACTGCTTAAAATATACAACATGATTTCTGATACACAAGATCAGCCTGAGTTGCAAGTGCAAAGCATACTTATTTTGTAGAGTGTAAACATGGAATATGAAACAATATAATAATTTACATAAACATACTTACAAAGTTTTGTAAACTGAAAAGGAAATTCAGGTTTTTAAATACTTTGGAGACACTCAAGATTTCTAAAAGAGAATGTCTTGTTCTCGCTCTCAAAAACTCTGATTTGGCAAGTGAAGGGAGCCTCCAATTTATAGGGAAAATGTCCCGTTTTTATGATGACTTGGGAGAGGAAAAGAATAGATTCCTTTCAACTTTTTTACTTTCGGTGGTGGCGGCAGACAAGTTGCCTATGCTTTTGCTGACTAGTAAGGACCGAATTTGCTTTTGTCGTTTTTCTTTTCTTTCAAATATATATGAATTGTGTAAAACTCTAAAAAAAACTATATATATGAATTGTAATTCTAACTTTTTCAACTTATCTATTATGTATGAATTGTGTAAAACTCTAAAAAAAAACTATATGACTTTTAAGAATTTCAATTATAATTTTTAGTTAATATTTGTAAACTGAAATTAAATTCAGGTTTTGAAATACTTTGGAGACACTCAAGATTTCTAAGAGAGAATGTCTTGCTCTCGCTCTCAAAAACTCTGATTTGGCAAGTGAAGGGAGCCTCCCATTTATAGAGAAAATGTCCCGTTTTTATGATGACTTGGGAGAGGAAAAGAATAGATTCCTTCAACTTTTTTACTTTCGGTGGTGGCGGCAGACAAGTTGCCTATGCTTTTGCTGACCAGTAAGGACCGAATTTTCTTTTGTCGTTTTTCTTTTCTTTCATATATATATATATATAAAAAGTCCATTAACAAATATGGGCTACACCTATTTATCTTGATTCTATTTGATGAGCAACAATATGTTCGTCTTTATTGTCGTCCCCCAAATTAATGGAATCTTCTGAAATGTTGCCTGAGTCCGAGGAAGGTTTTGAGGATTGAGCCTTGCTCTTAAGAAGATGGGTTATGATCTCGAAATATTCCTCTTCATATTTTGCTGCTGCTAATTGCGTTTAGGCAAAAGATTTTTAGACATTGAGTTGCAATTGGATCTGGTTTCTTCAATCCTTGCTTTTGGAGTCATGCAAACACAACTTGTGGTTTGATACTTCCATCATTTGATTTTGAATCTCCTATTGGGAATGGTTTTGGCCTCTTTTTGTTCAAATTCAAAGTACCAGGCTAACACCCATGGTCGAGGGTGAAAAATGTGTTCTATGTTTATAGGTTTGTAGTGGATTTTGTATAGTTGGAAGATATCTTGACTTTCGATTTTAGGATATCTGGAGAAGAGCCATAAAGTTTCCACCAATAGGCAAACCATAGAGGGATTTTTTGAAGGTTTCATGGTTAGGTTAAAGAAAAATAGGCAAGTATGACTAAATTTCTAGTTTTGATTGAGGAAAACATTGCACCATGTCGTGTTGGTAGTCCCAGTAACTGAAAGTCCTACGATAAACCTATTGTGGTTTTGAAGTCAATAGAATTGTTTTGGTGTATAGAGGTTTGGTCCCCATTCTGAATGTGGGATTATTTTGTGGATCTTTGCAGTTGAATAGGCCACTGGGCCGTCTTTAGGATTGTCTTGAATAGTAACATAACCTTTTGATTCAAAAATAGACTTACAGTAAGGCTGAAATTTTGATAAATCCCATGGTTTGAAAAACCAGCCTTCTGAAAAAATCTTTGAAATGACCAATTGATGATTTTTATTATAAAAGTGATCCTCTGTTATCCAAATATTTTGGAATTTTGTTTTGACAAAATACTCAGATTTTGGCTTAAAGTTTGTTAAGGAAACCTGAGATTCATTTTCTTTTAAAATCATTTTTAAAAATTCCTCATGAGAGAGTTTTGAAGTGATTTTACAGGATGATCCCTTTTGTGAAGGTTTTGAAAAAATATTTTGAGTAGGGCTTTTTGAATATGAAGACTCTCCCTTCTCTTGGGTTTTTGAAAATGGTAGTCCTATTAAGAGACATTCGATCTCCTTTTGGAGATTTTGGAGCATTGTGATTTTGTGTAAACAAAACTTGTCTTCTGTTATTGAAGCTTTTATTGCTTTCAAAATTTTGAGGTTGTAAGACAAGTTGGTTGTCGAGTCATTTTTGGGTTTCTTCTTCTTCAACGGCTTGGGCCCAAGATCTAATGGGTTTTGCCTAAGAAATAGTTTTTGGATTTTCTTGTGGTTGGTCCTTCCAGACCTCTATTCTTTTTTATTTTTTGGGCATCACTCAAAGTACTGTTCTGGATAAATTCTCTTGTTAGAAAATCTGGAATTGTGTTTTGATCTCCTTTAATAAATTCAATTTCAAAATAAAAAATAATAACGATTGCTTGCCATCTAGCTAAAATCTATTTTGATGCAATGTTTTGAACATCCTTTTGTAAAACTTCTTTTGTTGATTTACAATCAATTTGCAATAAATTTTTTTGATTGAGTAGATCACTTTGGAATTTTGTAATGCACATGACAATTGAAATAATTTCTTTTTTTATAGTAGAATAATTATTTTGATAATCATTCTAGTGTGAAGATGTAAACTGAACAATGCATTCTTTGTTATTTGTTTTTTGTTTAAGAATATCCCATATCCCATGTATGAAGCATCTTTTTCTACAATTTTTTAGGCTAATATGTCAGCTAAATGTAGACAATGTATTTCGTTGACTTGTTTTTTGATTATTTGAACTATTTTTGTATGTTCTTCTGACCATGTGACAAGGTTTTTCTTTAACCTGTCATGAAAAGATTTTGCTATCCTATTAATGTTAGGACAGAAATCTAGCACATAGTTCAAACTTCCTAATAACCTTTGTAATTGTGTTTTATCAAGAATTTTATCAGGGAATTTATCTGCGAAAGTTAACGACCTTTCAATAGGGGTGATGGTACCTTGAGAGATATAATGTCCTAGAAAACGGATTTTAGTTTGGAAAAGATGAACTTTGGATTTTGAAACAACCATTCCATTTTTTTCAATGATCATAAAAATTGTTTTAAGGTGTTTGAAATGTTGTTCAATGGTTTCAGAAAAAAAAAAATTAAAACATCATCGATATATACAATGCAAAATTTTGAAATGGATTAAAAGTTTCGTTAATGATTCTCTAAAATTCTAAAAGAGCATTTTTTAATCCAAATGACATTACCATCCATTCATATTGACCTAAAGGAACAGTGAATGTTTGTATCGATCTTTTGGATTGTATTTTCCAAAATCCTGATTTCATGTCGAATTTTAAAAATACAAATGACGAATGAAGTTTTTGTAAAAGGTCTTTTTTATTTGGAATTGGGTATCGAATCCATTTAATGTTTTGTTTAAAGGTTTGTAATTTATTACTAACATAGGTGTATCTCTTTCTATTTCGGAATTTTTATTCACATAGAAGGTTGCACAACTCTAGGGAGATCTGTATTTTGTTATTAGACCCTTTTGTTCTAAATCTTGGATCACTTTTTTGCAATGTTCTTCGAGTTTGTAATTCATTTGGATGGGTCTAGCAAAAATATTTTTCATATGGTAAATCTATCATATGTTGTATTTTATCCCAAAAAGCATTTGACATTTTCGAACAAATTTCTTCTTCAATTTTTTTTTTTTTTGAAGTTCTGAAATTTTCTGTTTTATGAAACTATTTTGTAATTGTTTTTTAATTTTGAGAAAGGAAACATCTTGTTTTAGGAAACATAAATGTTTTTTTGTTCCTTGAATTAAACAATTTAATTCATTTTTGTAAACATAACAAACTTTTAAAAGATTTAAATTATTTGTTCTAGGTTTTTCAATGAAAGGGAAAACAATTTTGTTTTCTTTTATTTTGCAGGAAATGATATCATAATTGACGGGAGTTATCATATTAATAAAAGAGGTCCATAGAATGACACTATGAGTTATATTTTCTAATAAAACAAAAGGAGTTTTGATTGAAACTTTACCATTTTTAATAGAAGCTTCAGTTTTATTTTTTATAATCAAGTTGGAGTTGTTAGCTACAACAAGTTTCTCGTTAGATTTTTGTAAAAATATATTAGGTACAATGGTATTTTTTAAGCAGTTTAGGTCTGCTCCTGTATCAAAAAGTACAATTGTTTCAAATTTTAAATCTTCAGAAGAAAAAAAACCAAAGTAATTTTGATCAAATATATTCTTGTTGTTATTGCCTCGATTTTTTTAATTATTATTTCATCAATTTTTAATTCATGAAGTTTTTTATTTCTTCTACTGTATTTTGAAATGTCTTGTTTGGCCACATTTATAACAAGTTATTTGTTTTGAAGTTTGGGGATCGAACTTCTTTTGAAAATGCTTTCTTTTCTTGTAAAATCTTTGAGGTGTAGATTTTTTATAAAATTCCTGTTTGCCTGGTTTTGAGGAAAACTTTTATGTGTGGTTTTTTTATAAGGTTTTGAACATGATCCTCCACAATCTTTTGAAATATTTGTTATGTGTATATCAAATTGTTTGCAAAAAGATATTAGTTCTTGTCTTCTTCTTTTCATCTCCCATTTTAGATGTTTTTTGTAGTTTTAAATCTTGAGAAATTTTTAATCCTTCTTTTTGGGTGAAACTAACAAATTCTCCAAAATTTAATTGATTATATGGAATTTGGATTATTCCAAAGACTTCTCTGATTTTGTTTCCAACCTTTTCTCCTAAAAGGGTTGGGATCCCTGCAAGAAGCTTTTCTTTCCAAAAAGTTTGGTTAGAATCTTCACTATGCATAACTCTAGTTAAGAAAGTGTTTTTGTAATTTTGAAACTCAGAAAGTGTTTTACATCTGAGGTTTGAAAGGAGTGTTGCATTTTTATCTTTTAAGTGAGATGGATCACCTATGAAGTGCACGCTAATTGTGTGAATTAGTGTTGCAACTGTATCAGGTACTGGGTTTTCTATCTCATCGAGGATAGGAGTTCCTTCCTTTGTGGTTTGGATTGCATTTAATATTTCTAAATGTTGATGTGATGTAAGATGGTAATCCCACAATCCTTTAAGCTAGCCTGAAAATCCTGCAATTAGGAGTTCAACAATGGCTTGTTTTTTAGATTTGAAATGGTTTAAAGATTAGGGTTTTAATTTTGACCTAGTTTTCTCAACATGAGAGACAACAATAATTTGATGGTGTTCCTCTAT
Organism: Cicer pinnatifidum; assembly: GCA_037974775.1. NCBI lineage: Eukaryota > Viridiplantae > Streptophyta > Magnoliopsida > Fabales > Fabaceae > Cicer > Cicer pinnatifidum. The sequence goes on from JBBPBR010000006.1 coordinate 41,419,469, forward strand.
CTTAGTAAATTGTTTTGCAATTGTACTAAGATGGGCATTTGTAAAATTATTTTGTTGAAGGATATTCATAATATTTTTGTTTGGGTTATCACTTGGGATTTTGTAAGGTGCAGCTTCTAATGTTTGTTCTAGATGTGTTATTTTGATTTGTCGTAACGGTGGATGTTCAGTATTTTCCTACCACTTGACAATTCTCATTCTGTATTTTTATTTCTAGTTGTTATAGGATTTACAAAATTATGGTTTTGTTTGAATGGATATGAAATTTGATTTTGTATTGCATAGTTTTCAAACCAATTAAAAAAATAACAAATGTCTTTTGTTTTGTAAAACGAATTCATAAAATTTATTTTGGATTTCTTTTCTTTGTTTTAGAAAGTTTTGAAAGAACCATGTTATTTTTTCTATATTTTTGAAAGCATCAAAATCATCATGTAGATTTTTTTTTTTACCAATTTCAAATTCTTTTTCTATGACATTTAATTCATTAATAACATTTTCAGTTATTGCCGAAAAAGATGGTAAAGTCGGTGGAGAAATGTTTCGTAAATTGTTTTGTTGTTCCTCGTATGTAGCCTGAGGCGCTGTATAGACTTGATGAGGTACGTTTGTGGAATAGTCAACATTTTGAAAAGAAGCACTAGGAACGCTAAAACACAAAAAACGTGGTTTTGAAAAGTTTTATATCCTATCAAGTAAATGTATCCCTGAGGGGAGTTTTGAGGTTCTTCCAAGGTCAACAGTATTAATGGAGGAACTAGCATCAGAATGTCTGACACTGGAAGTTCTTGAAAAACTTAATTTTACCCTTCCATCATTGTACTGGATAATTTCCTTCAAATTGGTGTTTGGTTTTGACTGTTCAGGAGACTTGGGTTTAACTGCTCCTTCAAGTATCCATTCTTCAAGAAGATCTATGTCTTTCCAAAGGATGGTTCTTAGAACAACAATGTTTGATTTTGATAGATTTGTTTGTAAAAATAGGGTTTCACCCTTTTTATTTTCAACATTTTTCGTTGTCGTAAAGGCTGAGAATATAGCTTTGTAACTTTGTAACGTACTCTATAAATGATTGTTGCATGAATAGATTCTGGTAGCATCTTGTAATTATGAGTTTTGATTTGCAAGACAAGAGATTTTAATATGTTTGGCTCTTTTAAAGACAATGAAAAATCTGGATAACATTCAAAAGAAATTGGTCCTTGACATAAACTAGATTCAAATTAACTTGTAATTGAATCTTGAAAGCTCAAGAACATTGCATCCCGTAAAACACAAATGATTGATGTGTTTAGTCCCTATCTAGTTAAAGGTTTGATGTCAACCTGGACAAGACCTGTATGAAATTATATTTCCTGTCACGGTGTATTTGTAGAGTTTTTTTTAGAAAGAAGATGTATAATCTCAAAAGGTTAGATAAAGGGACATATCTTTCTTCTGTTTTGATTATGAAATCAGTCTTGGGAAGATTTTTGAAAAAACCAGATTCATAAACCTAATCTTTTTAATTTTTGGGATTTGTCAATTATTAATGAGTTTTTGAAAATCTTCAATAATAATTTCTTGACTATTGATATGTTCCTTTTGTGCTGAGGGGTTTTGGATAGAAGAACTTAAAAAAAAAAATTCTACAAAATAAGTTACTCATATTAAAAAAAAAAATTCTTTTTAAATTTGAAAAAACTTTTAAAGGATTCATTGTCCAAAACGTTTGTTCCTTACATCGGCTAAAGACGAGACTTACTAACCAAAAACTATCATTTTCAAAATAAAATTGTCAATTTTTTAGATATTTATAACCAATTTTATATAATAATCAGGTGAGAACTAGTAGTTATTATAAGAAATGAGAACTATTAATAACAACTATTGAATTTAATTAACGCATAAGATTAAATTACTCATTAAAGATTTTATGTGATTGTATCTCATCCAATAACTTTTGGATATTATATACTATAATATCTCTAAATTTTTATTATTTTTTTTTATAATAATTCAAATTAAAAACTCCTCAATGTTGTATTCATGAAATAAAAAACTCCTTCTAATATGAAATTAACGATTTTATTTTTATTTATATGTTTTTTTGTCTCAAGAATTTTCATTTTATTAACCCTGTATTTTTATTATTTATCAATATAAAAAACTACTCTTCAATCA
>JBBPBR010000006.1:41446392-41460444 GCA_037974775.1 Cicer pinnatifidum
TAATATGATACCGAAAAGGCACGATAGTTTTTTTTGGTAATTATATAAAAATAACAATTTCTCATTAAATGAGAATATCTCTCATTGAACTCTAATTAAATTAAGAAAAAAATTAAAATTTATGTAGACTTAAAACGACATAGAAATTAATCTCATAAATAATCAAACTTGGTAGTTAGCAAAATATTCTGTTTGAATAGAATGATTCTTTCACAATCTCTTTGACTTTCTTTCTACATAATAATAATAATAATGCAATTCTAAAAACCTTTATTTCGGAATAAGTACACAATCATAAAAACCTTGAATGGACAGATATGACCGTAAAAAAATTGATGTTATGATTTTCTTAACGAAAATAGGAGATAAGCTAATCAAAGTATCAAACTAAATAGTATGCTAATGCTAATTACGTGCCTCAGTTTGTGCTACTTGAACGGTTCATTCAACCTAATATTGATGATTCTTAATTATAATTTTAAAATCTCCAAAATTACTTAATAATCAATGGCTAAATAAAAATTAATGTTTATCAAAAACTAAAAATTTAATTTAATTTATGATGTACCTGATGAAAACCAGGCTCTTTGGTAATCTGAACGCCAATTTCACTAATGCAACTTTGAATTTTCTGATCAGAACCATAAAAATCAGAATACCGATCAATGCAACCGTCCAAAATCTTCACAAGCTCCGCCGCCAAAGGGTAGCTTATAGCAAACCCTCCGCCGCCGTAAGCCATTGTATAAAAATGTACAACATCTTGCTCTACACTCTCTGAATTCCCACCAATATAATACATTTGATTATGATCATATTTTGATAACACCGTAACGAGATTGCGAGTGAAGAACACCGTGTCGTCGTCGCCCATCACAAACCACCTCACATTATCTAACCCTAGCTCAAAACTCTCTTTTATTATCCGCGCTATGCGGATAGCAGAACGAGAGCCATACCAACATGTATACTTAAATGATGACGTGTCGCCAGAGACTTTATACGCAGGTGAAGTCTTTGGCCACGTCTCATTTTTTGGCGGCTCTTGATCTAGCCACACAAAACCTCTGGTGGTGTTTGGTTGCCACCAGAGTTCGCTGTATGAGCGACGTGTGTGCCAGGTGGATGTAGAGCCGCCAATACCAAACAAGATGTGGGAGATGTTGGTTGGCTCTTCGGCTGATTCTATGTTGAGTGTTTTTGGGGATCGGAGTTGGAACATTTGTTTGAAGGCAATTTGATCATAGTTTTGTTGTGGTTGGTTGTAAGTTAGAGAAAGGTAGAAAAAATGGGTAATGAGAAAGATGGTGGAAATTGCGAGACCCACTTTGAGGAAGAGAGTAAGAAGGTCACTGGATTTGATCATGTTGGGGAAGAGAAGGGTTTTCCATTGTTTGGTGAGAAGGTCGGATTCTACAGAAGAAGACATTTGAAAATTGAAATTTAGATGATGATAGTTTTGAGCCAAATTGATGAAAAAGAGTTTATGTATATATTTTGTACAGAGAATATGAATTTATAATATACTACACATGTATAATGTAGTGTTTTGGTTTAGGGAGGCAAGTGTGGTGGATTAAGTAGTTAGTGGCGTGAACGTTTTCCTCTATTTTAGGTCGGAGCAATGGAATATGTGAGCCTACTTAAATGGGCCAGACTGTGTCGGCCCACCTTTGGTTAAAGAGTCGTGAGTCAGTTCGGCCCAATTTTCTTTGTTATTAACTATAATTTGAGAAATCTACTATTCATCTCTCAATCTTTACTTTTTATTTCCAAAGTACATAAAAAGATTTTTTTTTTATTCTTTACTATTTAATAGTCAATTTTTTTTAAAATTTTAAAAAATATCAAAATTTTGGAGGAATATGAAACTTTATATAATACAATTTATTTTTTTGAAAATATGGATCAATGTGAAACTTTTAAAATGTATTTATTTTTCAAAAGTTTAAAAAACAAAATTCAAAAATATGAATGAATGAAAAACTTTTTAAATGTAATGTTTTCAAAATTTTAATTTTTTTTTTTGAAATTTTGGATGAATGTGAAATTTTTGAAATATATTTTTCTAAAAGTTTTAAAATTTAAAATAAAAAATATGGATGAATGTCAAACTTCTCTTATGCAATTTTTTCAAAAGTAAAAAAAATCGAAAATTTGGTTGAACGTAAAACTTTCGAAATATTGTAAAATTCAAAATTTTACAATTGTCGAAATGTTCATAATTTAGAAAATTTTGACTATCAAATAGTAAGAGATAAAATAAGATAAACAATGATATTTTCACATACTTTAGGAGAATGAGAGGTTAAAGTGAATAGATAAGCGGTAAAAGAGGTGAATGTGAAACTTTCGAAATGCATTTTTTTTTAGTTTAAAAAATAAAATTCAAAAATATGAAAGAATGCGAAACTTTTGAAATACAATTTTTCCAAAATTTTAATTTTTTTTTGAAACTTTGGATAAATGTGAAACTTTTAAAATGTATTTTTTTTTTCTAAAAGTTATAAAAAATTAAAATAAAAAATATAGATGAATGTGTTTTTTTATGCAATTTTTTAAAATATTGGATGTGTGAAACTTATGAAATAGAATTTTTATTTTAAAGTCCAGTCGTTAATCTGATCCGTATTTGCGACAAACTAAATAAATCCGACCAAAAAGACTTAGTTTTTTTATTGACTTAACTTTTTATAGCCCAACCAGTACAAAAATTCTGGATAAAATTTGGTTTATTGGACCTAACCATTTTTACGGTTTTACACTTTCTTTTTTTTACAAAACTTAGGAGCTTTATTAGTCATGTAATAATCAGTTTTAAAAGTCTATATCGAAAATATGAATTTTAAAGTTACAACATAAGATGCTGTAAACAAATAAAGGAATAATTTTAAAGTTATAAATGTTTTGATTTGAGTTTAATAACTTTCATTATTAGAGTTCAATTGATAGTGAAAATAAATGAATAATACTAATAAGTTGAACTGTTACAGAAAATATTAATTGATTCAATTAAATTATTCACACTCTTGTAAAAGATAATGTTGCTATTAATAACAATTAACAATAAAATCAATAGCAAAATTATTTTTCTTATTTGTTATGATTCGATTACATGTTAAAAAAATTCCATCTAGCTGCTAACAATCACATTTACAAATATAATTAATATAAAATAATTTAAATAAAATTGAATCCAAACGAATAGAACCAAAAACAGACCAATTAATAAGTTTTCTAAATTGACGCATAATATATTACACATGTTTGTTATTTTGTAATTTCATATGTATTTACACTATAAAATAGTCCACATTAAAATTTTTTTGACCAAATATTCGAAGTCAATTGTGACAGTTTTAGTAGTTGAACTAGTGCTGTTTGAAGTCAAGAAAGTGATATGTAGCCTTCTTTAGCATAAATCTCAACAACGGTAAACTTAGGTACCCGACTTATTATAAGAGATTTTATGCAATTGTTTATACACTACAACATTGAAGTCATTAGTTGTTGAATGAATTATTTATTCTTTATTCTTACCGTGAAGTTGTTGGATTCTCAACAATTAGACCAATCACATACATGCCACTTGAAGTGAGTTTTTAGTGCCTTATCCATTCTTACTCAAACATAAGGTGGTGGTTCAAAATGTTGTTGCAGATACTCTCAATAGGTGTTATACCTTACTTGCCACTAATTGGATTTGATGTAATCAGAGTTATACAAATATGGTCCAGATTTTCAAAAGTTTTGTAAGGAAATTGATTAATAATCCTTTTAGCATACTATAGAGTACACGAGGAGTTTTTGTGGATTTAGTGAATGAGAATTGCTATTGGTCAAGACTTGAAAGATATGTCAACAAACCTATTCAAAGTTATCAAATTTATCACTTGATCAAGGCCAAAAAAGCCAAAACATTGCTGAGATATTTGGATGGACTTTGTCCTTGGATAACATCAACATCAGTGTTAGAAGGGTTCTGTGATAATAGCTGTGGACATATTTTTAAAATTTTCTCACTTCATCCCATGCCAAAAGACTAATTGATGAAGTTATTGACTCTAAGTCATCGTTGAAAGTCTCTATTTTTACAAGATCATTAGAATTAGCATACATAAGGTCAATCTCGTCATGTTTGATCATCCATGTTTGAAGTAAAATTAAGCATTATGTTTTGAGATATTGAGAAATGATAGTATTCTGAGTCAACTAGAAGCTATTTTAGAGAACTTCAAATTACTATCTTTAAGTGGGTTGCACTCGAAATCAAAGGGATTCAATTATTTAATGTTGCAATAGTTGAAAAATTAACTTGCTCGTTTGGTGGTTAATTTGTAAATATTTTTCTTGTTTTCAGAATGTTGTGTCTGCATAATTCTGTAGAATGAGGTGCTTATTGGAGTTGATGTCTTATGGCATGTTTCAGTTTGTAATGTTGTTTCGATTGTTTTCCTATTTCGACTGGTATGATTATAAGAATTTAGTTGAAGCTAATTCAACATCTAAAAATCGAGTTTATGGTGACAATTACCTTCATTTATAAACATATTTTGAGATTAAATCTCATTTAATGTATAACTCTTACTCTTTCTTTCTAATTTTCCTTGCACCTCTTGTGTTTCTATGTGATTTTATACATGGAAAATGTTAACATTACCCTTAGGGCACTTGTTAGTGTACTAAAGATACAAATTTTGTATTAGAAATTGAATATTTTCTTTTTCAAAAAATTGTGTAATTCATTTTTTAAAAATAAAATTATTATTTGTGGTATTCTTAACGTATACTCTTATTGTACATAACTTTAAGGGTCTTCACATCCAAACTAATCCAATAAAATCAAATACTGCATAACTCCGATTATTTTTAGATCTCCTTTTGTTAAGACCGCACTGATTGGATTGAAGTTTGGATCAACTTTTCAAAATCGAACCACACTCAGTCATAAATTTTAATAGTTATTTGTTTTTATTTATATGATATATTGCATATATATTATTTGTTGATTTTTAAATTTTTTTCCTTAATAATACTTATTAGTTTAATGTATTTATTTTTACTCATATTTTAATGAATTCTACTTTACTGCTATGTCATGTATTTCAAATATAATCGATTATTGTTATTTCGTAATATTAAATTTAATTATATTATATATTATATTTTACATCAAAAATATTATTTTATCGTGCTTTTATAATATTAATATTAATATTTTTTTATAATTATAATTTGAATATTTAAAAACCGATCCAGATTAAACCGCTTGAAATTAGACCAAATTAATTAAAACATTTTTTAAACTTATCATCAAAACTAAACCACAAATAACTTTATTTTTAAATTACATGAATTTTTTGTTGCAAAACCGATTCAATCCCCCCCGCAAACACCCTCATACATGTTAGCATCACCTTTTATATATTAAGCTACGTCCCTTTCACCTTTGAAAAAATAAATTGGAATACCGTTGTATTCACAATTTAAGATATCCTTTGCTGTTAATTTTTATTTTTTAGTCGAAAATCTTAGTCTTATAATATTTCTATGTTATATACCTTTTCCATTGGACCATTGGGTATTATGGCAGCATCTTCAGTGGATATATAAAACCTGAGTCCATATGATATCACTGTTCATATAATTATCTTCATTGTTCCCTAAAACAATTTTTTTTTTTACAAATCCCTAAAATAAATGTTGAGTACAAACAATCTTGCAATTACTTCGGCATCTAATTGCTTAAAATTTAAACATAATAACAAATATAACATGATCATATTAATAAACCAACAAAAAGCTTCTTCTTTTTTTGTCTTTTTTTTTTGTCTTTTTTTTTTCTTTCTGAACAACGAAAAGCTTCTCTAGTAACACGCCAAGAGAAACTCCAGATCATATATATCTATATTCAAATAATAGCCATATGTGAGTCAGAAAAATAAATAGCCATATGATCACAAAGCAATATTTGATTTTCCATATATATACTATAGATAGATATAATGATAATTAACAATCACTAAAACAATACAAAGAGACGAAAAAAAAACGAATAGCATAAACATAAAAATGCATATTTGTGATAGCCTCCCATGATTACACTAATATAACATTTTTTTTTTAATAGATACATTTAATTTTAATGTAGCTTCAGTATAAAAAACTTTACACTTTATTTCAATGGTATGTAATAATTACATTATTATTGAATAAATTTGACTACCTCCATAAATATATAAGATGTCAAATTCATTAAATAATGTAGAAAAATATAAATAATTGAAATTAAGTGTAAAATTTGTATATACTAACAATACATTAAAATGAAATTATCACATTTAATTACTTTAATTTCAAATTGGAAGTGGTATAGGTACGAAAAAATGTGACCTTTCGCTGATTTTCCAATTGGCATGCAACTCAAAAGAATGATCGAGTGCTCAATGTTGATGAATCCATTGGCTCAAATCCTAACCTAAGCTCAAGATCTAAATCACCTTTTTTCTCTTCAATCCTATGAGCCATAACACCACTTCCTTTTATGTCCACAAAAGGAAGTTCTTTTGTTATGTTAATTAACTTTCCCCTTTGATTTTCATGATTATATTCCAAATCAACATGATCATTTGTATTTTTTGTTGAGATGTCCAAGGAAATCAAATTTTCTTCAGAAGATTGTTTGAGTTTAGCTCTATCCCTTCTATGAATATTCATGTGTCCTCCTAATGCTTGTGCATTAGAGAATCCTCTCTTGCAAAAAGTACAAGAATAAGATCTAACTTGACCAGGACCACCTATATCATCTGAGCTCCATCTTATTTGCTCAGATTTATTAGAGTTTTGGGTGTTGTACTCCATCTTTCTTTGGCAACTAATGGGGAAGTAGCTATAAGACATTAATTATGCCAAGGAGAAAAAGTGTCTTATAAAACTTGAGTCAAAAGATGAGTTGCCACTAAATTTATAGTGAGATTGGTAAATTACTTAAGGTAGTGTTTTTATCCTTATTTAAATAATATATAGTTTACAATTTAGCATAAATACTATTAAAAAAAATGAGAGAATATTGTTACATAAGTGCAACTCATATGGTAAAAGATCGTAGAGATATTTGATATATTGGAATGTATATTCAAATCCGTAATATCTCTTTTATCTATGTTTAGTGTGTGTGAGTCATAGTTTTAAATTGTGGTTGCGATCACAGAATATTGCAACATAAAATTATTTTTTATTAGCACAAAATATTATAATTTATTACTAATATTCTATTTCATTAATTTATCTTTAATATTTCATTATCAACTCTCTATTATTTTAACATATCATTAATCCTTTGAAATACACTTTAAATCTATGAAAGAAAGACAAAATAAAAAATAAAAAAAATATTTGATGACTACATAGTTCATTTTTGTTTGATTCATTTGTTGCATTACTATGTTGAAGTCATTGTGATATAAATTTTTATGTGAATTACAATCATACTGCAATTGTACTGTGAAACGGTTGCAGTCTTACTACAACTGTAATTTGATGTGAGTTTTGCAACTAAACTTTTTACACCAAAAAGAAAGGTGAGATAACCCTAAAACTAAATTTAATAAAATATTAAGTGCATAGTCTTATTTACTCATTCAACGATTCTACTAGACATTTTCCTTTCAGATTGCCTTGAGAGGATCAATAAGAATTAATATGATTTTTATCTTGTGCTCGTTTAGGCTTTTGAAAAGCTAAAAAATGTTTTCCCTTAGAGTGAAAAGTTAATTAATGTTTATACTCATTGTATTAGCTTGTTGTGTGTTTCATGCAAATACAATAATCTGTCTTCCAAGAAACTATAACTGTCACATGCAAGATTTTTCTTGGAAAATGAACCAAAATATTTGACGAACCACAATATTTGACAAATGAAAATTCATATAAACTTTTTGGCTCATTTCTAGTGGCATTAGACTCTTCAAATACAATAAGGCGGTTATATACATCTATATAATTAATTATCAAGAAATAAATGAAAGGAATTTCACTATAATAAGATTTTTTTTCTAATAAAGGTTACCTTTAATTTAGTACGCATATTTAATTTTCTAATTAAGTAGTTCGTTAACATAATGAGTCAAAAAAAAAAAAAAGTGGTTTGTCCATATGGTGTTATTTTCTTCAATAATAAAATAATTTACTTATACATATCTTTCACTTTTCTTATTAAATTACCACTTCGGTGCAGATGAGTTCACGGTCGATTTCTTAAAATAATCTATTTTGATTTGACGATGATAGCTATGACATTTTAGAAATAGTACAACAAATAAAACATCCCTAAACTCATCTAACCATATAAGAATGTTATATATGGGAGGTTGATGGTAGTTAATATTTGGAGGTCGAGAATGACCGAGAGAGGGGTCGTTGAATTTTGTGGAATACCTTAACTAATTAATTCAATATAAGTTATTAAAGTAATTATTAATTATTGAATGCATTTATATTATGCATCAATGAATATTTTATCTGAGTTGTATTTTATGAATGATTTGTGATAGAATAGTCGGTTATTTTTGTTCATATGTTGAGAAGTCCTAGTTGGTGAATAAAGATGAGAATAGGCTATGATGTCTCATCAAGGGCATGTAGTTGGTTAGACTTCGATTATTTTTAAACTTTATTTATTTAAATAAATTAGAATCAGACTTATAAAGAAACATATTAAGTATGAGAGGTTGGTTTATATATATTTTATTATTTATTAATGTTATTTTATTATTATTATTTATTAATAATATTATTTCTGATTTTAAAATTTGCTAAATTATATCCGTTGTCCCTTAACTTAATTTCAGATAACGTTTTAGTCTTTTATCTTTTTTTTTCCCGAGTTGGTCCTTTATTTTAATTTTAAGTGACAATTTGATATTTTATGTTTTAAAATTTCAACAATGTTATTCTTTTTTATACAAAAATTCAAAAAAAATCATCAAAATTTTCAACCAAAACCCATAAAATTAATAATCATCTTCAATATAATGCAAATTTTATTAAATCCATAACTCAAATATTCAAATACACTCATATTTTCATCTCCAACAACATCAAATAAAGAATAAAAATATGAGTTTATTTCAAGATTTAAGTTATGAATTTGATTAAATTTGTATTTTATTGAAGATGATAATAAATTTTATGGGTTTTGTTTGAAAAATTTAATGATTTTTTTGAATTTTTGTAAAAAAAAAAAGGACAACATTGTTGACATTTTAAAACATAAAATATCAAATTGTCACTTAAAATTAAAATAAAGGACCAACTCGGGAAAAAAAAAAAGATAAATGACTAAAACGTTACTTGAAATTAAGTTAAGGGACCACAGATGTAATTTAGCCTTTAAAATTTATCAATTAGGTAATCACTCAGTAGTCGTTTGATATTCGATAGTTGTTCCATATTCGGTAGCGATTCCATATTTTGTAGTGATTCCATATTCGATAGTCGTTCGATTAGACAATCACTCAATAGTCATTCCATATTTGTTTGAGAGATAATAATGAGTGCGTTTGTTTCAGGAAAAAAATATATTCTTTAAAACCAAAAATCATTTTCTATGATTTCAATGGTATTTGTTTCATATTTTTTTAAAACCATTTTGTTAGAAAAATCTTTTTTTGTTTAATATATATAGATATGTACATTGGTATTGGTATCTGGAGAACATCATGTAAATTTGTATGGATAGAGCATGTAGCTTGATATGTGTATAAGGACAAATTATAGATTCATTTCCCTTTTTTGTTTTCTTGGAAGATTGTTGCAGTGCAGACTTGTTAATTATTATTTTATTAGTTTTGATTATAATTTTATTAGTTTCTCTTTTATATAAAAGCATAGTTTAGCCTATTTAAAAAGAATATAAACTATAACATTTAAATGTTTTAATGTGAATAAGACTTTTAAATAGGCTTTTAGGTCAGACAAAACTTTTAAAAAATTGACGTCAGATCGGAAAAAAAACCTATGATAAGGCGCAAGTCAGCTGGTTTAGGACTAAAAGATTAATCATAGGTCAGACTCAGAACTTTCAATGTATGACATATTCTCACCCCTACTGGTGAACATATAAACTTGCTATTAAGTATATCAATAATAAGAGTCGACCGTACACGGTGCAACAAATTGCATATATGATTTTTTAAAAATTGTATTTAAATATTTTATTTTATATACTGATCTTTTAAAATTTTATATTTTTACTTTATTTCCAAAACAAATATCCAATTTTCTATACGGAGACTATCTTGTCTAAGACTAAACCTAATTTCTCTCAACTATCGTCTCCTCTCCACACCACCATTGTGAGTATGTGACAGCTGCAACAAATTTTGTGATTTACTGTGTTTGAAGTTGGTGATTTATTAATTTTTAGAAACTCATTATCTATTAGGATTTAATCAAATGTTAGAGTTTTAAATTGTAGGAGCTCATTACGTTGTGAGGTTGATCAAATGAGGGTTGTGGTGATTGGTCATATATCGGTGAAAGGAGCATGAAACATATTAAAAATATGACCACTTAGAATGAGTTGCATCAAAAATTGAAAATGGTTAAACTATATATAAAATGGCTCAAAGATTAATTGAGAAAGAGAACGTTAGTATTGGTTTGATGTTATTTACCATTTACTTATTTTAATGAATTTGAATAAAATAATTTGAGTTTTTGGTAATTCATTCGGTAAAAATATAACATTTTGAAATAACTTATAATTTTTAAAATTGCATTTTTTTTATCATATGTCAAATTTCTTAGATTCATACGAGACCTCCAAAAACATTAAGAAGACTCTGATCAATTATAACTTTAAACACCAATTTATCACTAAGAGGACAAAAGTCTCTTATACCTTTTAGGTTTAATTGCATTTTTGGTCTCTTTATTATAACCAATTCACTCTTACTTCAAAAGTGGACAATTTTGGTTTCTCCCTCATTTTTTTAACAAAAAAAATGATAATTTGACATATTTTAAATAATGTGACATACAATTTTATAATATAAAAACATCTAGATGCATTAATTATTCATATGTCATAAATTAAATTAAAAATATGAAAAAATTCAAAGTTAAAATCTAAGTTTTAACATCGTTTTATTCCAATTTCATAAGTGTTAATTATTTATTTTACATCATCGTATTATATGTTATGTTATTTAAAACACCCAATGTCATCATTTTTTAGTTAAAAAATCACATGGAGAGACCAAAACTCTCAATTTTTAAAATAGATGATCAATTTCGTAAATCAGTATAAATATGAGAACTAAAATTACAATTAAGTCACCAATTATTATCTAAATTGCAATGGATCCACAATTATAATAGATACACATTCCTAAACCTTGTTAAATTAGTATTGTAATAAGTCATATTTATCTATAATTTTGGTATAAATGTTTAGAACTCTGTCAATTGGTATCATAAGGCAAACAAATATATGTTGTGACTATGTCAAATTATTTGATAGAAAATTTTATGTAATCTGAAAATTGTTAATTATCATATATGAATTTCGTTGTTGTGTATGATTGATCAAATTATGCGAAAATCTAGTTTAAAGAGGTAATCATAATATTGTTTTGTTTTGGATCGATTCATTGCTTAATGAATAACGATGTCATTACTTGTTGAATGTATTATTACGCATAAATCGCATTTTTGTTTCGGTTTATCGATTGTCGTTTTTATTACCAAATTCAAAATTGTGTTTTGTGCAAATTTAGTCAAAATATTATTTGGGGATTTGTTACCTAATGTGTAAATAACATACTAAAAAATTATTAGGATTCATCAAACAAATCATGAGAAAGCAAGGATTTGGTTTTTGGATTCGTCCAGAACATTGTATTTCTTCGATATTGATGTATGATATCTCTAGTTTAGCTTCACAATTCTTGAAATTAAAATTGAAATGAAAGTAAAACAGTTGTGTTGCGTTATGAATGATGCTATAAAAAATATAGTTGATTGAGGGTGCGGCCCAATTCTAGAAAAAAAGAGTGAGGGAGAATGCCCACTACGTCACTAACGGCATAAGCGCGTGGGACACGTGCAAATGCTTAGCACGCACCTGCGCTACAAGCACGTGGCCTACATGTTTAAATTTCAATATTTTTACTTATCAAATATTAGAGTCATTAGACATGATAAGATAGAACATGGTACGGATTTAATAGAGTTATCCTATTATGTGATTCAGGTTAGAAACATGATATAGACTTGTACTAAGGATTGAAGAGAGAGCTATCGTATTGTGTGTTTTAGGATAGAAAAATGATATAGATTTATATTCGTGATAACAAATTTAATAAAATTAGTTTATCGTATTAGTGACATTGGTGTTTGATAATAAGATATAACTAAATTATATAATTTATATTATAATAAAATAATAAATTTGTTTTTATAATTTATTTAATATTCTTTTTCCTTTTAAAATAATATTTATTTATTTTTTAAATTAAAAAATATAAATAATTTATGAAGCAATTTTATATATTTGAAAAATTGAAAAATGCTAAAAACACATGACATCATCTCGATCGATGAAACTCTAAAAGTTTTCCCTTAATCCCTCGCTATCTATGAGCTAATTTCTAATGTTATGATTTCATCAAACCACATTAAAGAATGACTTAGTATTATAAAAATTGTTAAACAAAGTTCAACATCTCTAAAAATATTTGATCTAACATTAGATATAGCATCATATCACTTTGTTCTTGTGAATTTATAGGTGAGGTGATGATAAAGACGATCCTATTGTATTTTGTTGTTGTGGAGTTGATTAGGAGGTCGATTGCACACGTGGATATGATGACAATTGTAAACAGGGATCACAGAGATATTGTTCTACAAATATAAATAATTTGGTGTGTTGTCTAAACCAAATCATATATTTTGTGATATGACATAAAACACCTTGGACGATGTTACCTTGCAACACATAATTATGGCGCTCGTTTCAATGGTTAATTTCTTCCCTACAAACTCAGTTCCAATTATCATCAATCCCATGCCTCATGTCAACCTCATGATACATTTTCATGTCATCTGGTGGTTGTGGTATTTGTTGATGGAAATAGAACTGGAGTATGACTCTATCTGTATGTTATTTTTCAACAATATGATAACAAAGTAGATAAGTACATGTAGCCCAAGTGACACTCTCTTCTTCAGAAACTTCATTTTTTTTTAAAATTTATAATATAATTTAATTATTTTTATTTAATCATTTTAATTATAATTGTAATAATTATTTATTATAATAATAATAATTAAAATATAAAATTTATTTATAATTTATTAATGTATTTTATTTTATTTTATTATTAATATTTTTATTTTTTGAATAATTAAATTAATAACTCTTATAACAATGTTAAAATATAACAAACAAACAAAAAAAAGACTCAGTTACATGTCGCTTACCCAGGGAACGACCTCTTATTGAGTTTTAAAAAAATTACCTTCAATTGGTCGCTTCCTCATAGAATGACCTCTTACTAAAAAAAAAAAATAGTTTCCAAAGTAAGCTATTTTAGAAAGAAAGAAAAAAAGACTCAGTTACAAGTCGTTTCTCTAGAGAACGACCTCCTATTGAATTTTGAAAAGTTTCTCTTTAGCTGATCGCTTCCCTAAGAAACGACCTCTTACTTAAAAAAAATGCATTTGCGTAAATAATTTTTAAAGTAAGGTATTTTGAAAAAAAAAAATATATATATATATATATACTAATCAAAAACTCTCCAAATTCAAAGGGTGCACAAGAGTTTGATTTAAAAACAAAGATAAAAAATGAAAATGATTATTTTTTGGAGACTAATGAATTAAGAATTTTTTTAATAAAAAATATTAAAATTTGAGAAATAATTAAAATATATTTAACCATTAACTCTTTTATGTATATCTTTGTCATTTTTCGAATATCCTACCAATATTAAAATCTTGGAGGTATAAATTTTATTTATTATATATTTTTTATGATGTAAAATC
>JBBPBR010000006.1:41480903-41499242 GCA_037974775.1 Cicer pinnatifidum
TTTTTTAATTATTATTGAAATAACAAAAATAATATATATATATATATATATATATATGTGTGTGTGTGTGTGTCTGTGTATAATTATAATTAATATAATTCATAAAAATACATAAATAGAAATTTTATATTACGATAATTGATTTGAGCTAGCTGTAGCATTTGGTAAATATTTTCGAGAATTGCCAGTTAATCGACATAATCCACATTTTCTTTATATTTTTCTTTAATGTCCATTTCAGTTCTAATACGGGTACTATTTGGATGACATTTTTTAATTCTCCGCATTCGAGGATTGTGATACAATGTTTCACCTTCATATGTGGGTCAATATCCTTCATTAGGTATAGGTGGAAACTCTTGTTTGTAGAAGTTAAATACATTAACAACCTTATACACGTCAGGTAGAAGTACTAAATAGTTTTGACGAGCATAAGAACATGCATCTATGACATATGAACAAAGAACATGTATAGCCCGAGATTTTCCACAATCACACAATTTTCTTTAAAAGGTTGACTTCAAAATGACCAATTGGTCGCACCTCGCTTGGGTTTAGTGTTTCATGCACCATGAACGAATAATGATTTCGGTCGAATTGCATGACTTGGTGAGTATTAGATTTACCAACTTCACATTTAATCTTGTCCATGTAATCGTCTGTGTATACTCGATCAGAAGCTAATGATGTCTGATGTTGTTGTCCTCTTTCTGCATATAAAACTCTCAATCTATAGTATGTTGATTGTACCAAAGCAGTGATTGGGAGATTGTGTGTACCCTTGAACACTGCGTTGATGGA
Organism: Cicer pinnatifidum; assembly: GCA_037974775.1. Taxonomy (NCBI): domain Eukaryota; kingdom Viridiplantae; phylum Streptophyta; class Magnoliopsida; order Fabales; family Fabaceae; genus Cicer; species Cicer pinnatifidum. The sequence continues at coordinate 41,481,705 of JBBPBR010000006.1, forward strand.
TTCATAAATGTTTGTTGTCATGTATCCCCATCGTCGACCTTGAGAATAAGCCATAGTCCATTGTTCTAGGGGGATATTATCGATCCATCTTAAAGCCTTTGCATTTGCCATTTTGATTTTGATAGCGTTTCAGCAAGTGTACTAAATCGTTGCAAGTAATAATAAAACGGTAGTACCGAGTGTCGAACTCAAGGATTGCGTTTTACTATTCAATTATATTTAATTATTAAAATTGAACAAAAAGGTTCCCAAGTTGATTGAAATTATGTTTGAAATTAACAACAATAATAAAATTGATCTTTTATAATGAGAAAAATGTCACGGATGAGTTTCACTTCGAATCCAACCTTGGTGTCTAATTTGATCCTAGTTATTGAATTCCTTTATTGAATTATTACCGAATTCTCTTTATTATTTTTGCCCTAATGTCTTAGTGACAGAACCTTTAATTCCAAAGTAACCCCTAATTCCTTAGGGGAATTAAGATTAGAATTAAGCATTACGGTATAGAAATTCTCTTGTAAATTATTGTTTTGCAACTAATTTAATTGGTTTCATGACCTGCATCTATCCCTAGACTACAAATTCATGAATTTCTCATCTCAAGCATTCGTAAAGTCCACTTCCGTTTCAAAATACAAATCGTAGAACATTTTAATGTTGATCAAGCAATAAAAAGCATTAAGCACAGAGATGAGAAAAACAATTCAATAAACTCATTCATATAACTAGAAATGAAATCAGAAAAATAAGGGTTTCATCTGGTTACACTCATCCCTAACAAATAGGGTTTAGTTACTCATGGCAGAGATACAAAAGACAAGGATTAAAGAAGAATTACAAGAATGATTCAAGGATGATTCTTGATAAAACTGCTTCAATGGCGTTAGAAACGGCCGTCTTTGAGTTTCTATGCTAGGGCACAAGTCTCCCAAGTTCCCAAGAGTCAAATAGATACATAAAACAATAAAAAAAATTGCGTTTTTATGATTGCTGATGCGCGTCACGCGCTCTAGGCGCGCGTTGGCAGAGCTGATACACGTGAAATGCGCTCCAGGCGCGCGTTGACAGAACTGAAACATGTGAAATGCGCTCCAGGCGCGCTGGGCGCGCTCCAGGCGTGCAGCATATGCTGTCTGACGTATTTTTCATTTTCCGCATCTTTTGCGTCTCAATTTGGTTCCGGTGTCTTCATGAAAGTTGTAGATATTGAACTTAGCTTTCATTAGCACTTGGAGTGACACTAATTGGACATCTAGAACTCCAGATATGGCTAAAATACGCCACATATATCATGTTGATTTCTCACCAAAATTCAGCACTGCACTTAAAAACAAAACGCAATGTAAAATTACAAAAAATTCCTACTTAATCACTGAAATACAAGCATAACATATTAATACATTAAAAGAACAAAAATAAACCGAATGTATCAAATAAATCCTCAATTTAACTTATGATTGAAGATAATTAAGACTAAAACAGTAGAAAAATATGCATATGATGAAGAGTTATCACAACCCCAAACTTAATCTATTGCTTGTCCCCAAGCAACAATTAATTTCATGTTTGGTGTAGTTAAAAAACAAACTTAAACTCAATTTCTCAATTCAAATCTAACTCAATTCTCAAAGTTTCAGCTACTACAAAACATCCATAATACTCTATGGTTGCTTACAAAAATAATAAGGTTTGTACACCTTGGCATTCATTTATCAAATTCAACTCTCTCTTCACACAATCTCACCAAAATTTCTCTCAAGTGTTTAGAAGGGTTATGAATTTATTACTCAAATCCTAGAGCATGCATCACGCTACCATAGGCTTGAAAAAATTCTAGTTAGCAATCATAATGCAGCAAACACATACATTTTTGGAGGACTTTCGGGTTGTAATGGGGCTTAGGTAAGGGTAGGACATTTTGGGATAGTAGGCTTTACTACTTGGAGTTAGGCATATATCTCCAAATTATTCTACCATTTGTTTTCACCTTTTCATTATGGAGATTCTCAAACATTGACCAAAGAACCAAGAAGATATTATATATCATTTTTTTTTGTTTTTTTGTTTTTTTGTTTTTTCTTCTTTCTTCTTTTTCTTTTTCTTTTTCTTTTTTCTTTCTTTTTGTGAGAATCACCACTCAGCAAGTGTACTGAATCGTTGCAAGTAATAATAAAACGGTAGTACCGAGTGTCGAACTCAAGGATTGCGTTTTACTATTGAATTATATTTAATTACTAAAATTGAACAAAAAGGTTCCCAAGTTGATTGAAATAATGTTTGAAATTAACAACAATAATAAAATTGATCTTTTATAATGAGAAAAATGTCAGGGATGAGTTTCACTTCGAATCCAACCTTGTTGTCTAATTTGATCCTAGTTACTGAATTCCTTTATTGAATTATTACTGAATTCTCTTTATTATTCTTGCCCTAATGTCTTAGTGATAGAACCTTTAATTCCAAAGTAACCCCTAATTCCTTAGTGGAATTAAGATTAGAATTAAGCATTACCGTATAGAAATTCTCTTGTAAATTATTGCTTTGCAACTAATTTAATTGGTTTCATGACCTGCATCTATCCCTAGACTACAAATTCATGAATTTCTCATCTCAAGCATTCGTAAAGTCCACTTCCGTTTCCAAATACAAATCGCAGAATATTTTAATGTTGATAAAGCAATAAAAAGCATTAAGCACAGAGATGAGAAAAACAATTCAATAAATTCATTCATATAATTAGAAATCAAATCAGAAAAATAAGGGTTTCATCTGGTTACACTCATCCCTTACAAATAGGGTTTAGTTACTCATGGCAGAGATACAAAAGATAAGGATTAAAGAAGAATTACAAGAATGATTCATGGATGATTCTTGATAAAACTGCTTCAATGACGTTAGAAACGGCCGTCTTTGAGTTTCTATGCTAGGGCACAAGTCTCCCAAGTTCCCAAGAGTCAAAAAGATACATAAAACAGTAAAAAATTGCGTTTTTATGATTGCTGATGCGCGTCACGCGCTCCAAGCGCGCTCCAGGCGCGCGTTGGCAGAGCTGAAACACGTGAAATGCGCTCCAGGCGCGCGTTGACAGAACTGAAACATGTGAAATGCGCTCCAGGCGCGCTGGGCGCGCTCCAGGCGCGCAGCATATGCTGTCTGACGTATTTTGCATTTTTCTCATATTTTGCGTCTGAATTTGGTTCCGGTGTCTTCATGAAAGTTGTAGGTATGGATCTTAGATTTCATTAGAACTTGGAGTGACACTAATTGGACATCTAGAACTCCAGATATGGCTGAAATACGCCACATATATCATGTTGATTTCTCACCAAAATTCAGCACTGCACTTAAAAACAAAACGCAATGTAAAATTACGAAAAATTCCTACTTAATCACTGAAATACAAGCATAACATATTAATAAATTCAAAGAACATAAATAAACCGAATGTATCAAATAAATCCTCAATTTAACTGATGATTGAAGATAATTAAGACTAAAACAGTGGAAAATATGCATATGATAAAGAGTTATCACAACCCCAAACTTAATCTATTGCTTGTCCCCAAGCAACAATTAATTTCTTGTTTGGTGTAGTTAAAAACAAACTTAAACTCAATTTCTCTATTCAAATCAAACTCAATTCTCAAAGTTTCAGCTACTACAAAACATCCATCATACTCTATGGTTGCTTACAAAAATAATAAGGTTTGTACACCTTGGCATTCATTTATCAAATTCAACTATCTCTTCACACAATCTCACCAAAATTTCTCTCAAGTGTTTATAAGGGTTATGAATTTATCACTCAAATCCTAGAGCATGCATCACGCTACCATAGGCTTGAAAAAATTCTAGTTAGCAATCACAATGCAGCAAACACATACATTTTTGGAGGACTTTCGGGTTGTAATGGGGCTTAGGTAAGGGTAGAACATTTTGGGATAATAGGCTTTACTACTTGGAGTTAGGCATATATCTCCAAATTATTCTACCATTTTTTTTCACCTTTTCATTATGGAGATTCTCAAACATTGACCAAAGAACCAAGAAGATATTATTTATCATTTTTTTGTTTTTTTGTTTTTTTTTGTTTTTTCTTCTTTCTTCTTTTTCTTTTTCTTTTTCTTTTTCTTTTTTCTTTCTTTTTGTGAGAATCACCACTCAGCAAGTGTACTGAATCGTTGCAAGTAATAATAAAACGGTAATACCGAGTGTCGAACTCAAGGATTGCGTTTTACTATTGAATTATATTTAATTACTAAAATTGAACAAAAAGGTTCCCAAGTTGATTGAAATAATGTTTGAAATTAACAACAATAATAAAATTGATCTTTTATAATGAGAAAAATGTCAGGGATGAGTTTCACTTCGAATCCAACCTTGGTGTCTAATTTGATCCTAGTTACTGAATTCCTTTATTGAATTATTACCGAATTCTCTTGATTATTCTTGCCCTAATGTCTTAGTGATTGAACCTTTAATTCCAAAGTAACCCCTAATTCCTTAGTGGATTTAAGATTAGAATTAAGCATTACCGTATAGAAATTCTCTTGTAAATTATTGCTTTGCAACTAATTTAATTGGTTTCATGACCTGCATCTATCCCTAGGCTACAAATTCATGAATTTCTCATCTCAAGCATTCGTAAAGTCCACTTCCGTTTCAAAATACAAATCGTAGAACATTTTAATGTTGATCAAACAATAAAAAGCATTAAGCACAGAGATGAGAAAAACAATTCAATAAACTCATTCTTATAACTAGAAATCAAACCAGAAAAATAAGGGTTTCATCTGGTTACACTCATTCCTAACAAATAGGGTTTAGTTACTCATGGCAAAGATACAAAAGATAAGGATTAAAGAAGAATTGCAAGAATGATTCATGGATGATTCTTGATAAAACTGCTTCAATGGCGTTAGAAACGGCCGTCTTTGAGTTTCTATGCTAGGGCACAAGTCTCCCAAGTTCCCAAGAGTCAAAAAGATACATAAAATCAATAAAAATTATGCATATGATGAAGAGTCATCACAACCCCAAACTTAATCTATTGCTTGTCCCCAAGCAACAATTAATTTTAGATTTGGTGCAGTTAAAACTAACCTTAAACTCAATTGCTCAAATCAAACTCAATTCTCAAAGTTTCAGCTACTACAAAACATTCCTCATGCTCTATGGTTGTTTTAAATAAAACAAGATTTGTACATCTTAACATTCATTTATCAAATTCAAATCTCTCTTCACACAATCTCACCAAAATTTCTCTCAAGTGTTTAGAAGGGTTATGAATTTATCACTCAAATCCTAGAACATGCATCACGCTACCTTAGGCTTGAAAAAATCCTAGTTAGCAATCACAATGCAGCAAACACATACATTTTTGAAGGACTTTCGGGTTGTAATGGGGTTTAGGTAAGGGTATGACATTTTGGGATAGTAGGCTTTACTACTTTGAGTTAGGCATATATTTCCAAATTATTCTACCATTTTTTTTTTCACCTTTTCATTATGGAGATTCTCAAACATTGACAAAAGAACCAAGAAGATATTATTTATCAAGATATTATTTATCATTTTTTTTTCTTTTGTTTTTTCTTCTTTTCTTCTTTTTCTTTTTTTGAGAATCATCACCCCAAACTTAAAAGGTTGTTATCCCATGAGCAACCCCAAACTTAGAATTTGATCAAGACAAGACAAAAAATTTCTACCTAACTCCAAGTAAGGTGATGTAATTGAAGTAGGGTTTTTGTTTTGTAATGTGGCTAGTAACTGAAATAAAGGGGCAAGGCTCAAAGGGGATAGCCAAGGATAACATTTTCATAGGGTAGTTAGAAAGGCTCAAATGACCAAATAAAATTGTCTCAATGTATGCATAAATTACAAGTGATGCAAGTCAGAATTAGTGCAAGTTCTGAAGGGATAATACACGTCTGGATAATCACACAAGAAAGAATTTAAGTGTTTAGGCTCAAAAGATCACAACTAGGATAATAAGAAAGAGTATGAATTATCTAAATGATGCCAAACATGCCACTACAAAATTTATTTAGTGTTTTTTTTATTAAATGCGAGTTAGACTTCAACAACCAAGTAGTAATCAACAATGCATGAATTAGTGAAACTTATCGAATTGAGCAATGATATGAGCAAAGAAATATAGTTTAAATTTCAAAATGTCAAACATAAAACTTAAGACCAAATGCAAGGTTTTAATAATTCTTCATCATAGTGCATGTTTACACACAATTAGAAAGAAACAAATCAAAATAACAAAAATAAGATTGAAAAAAATAAATGTTACCTCTACCTGTGGGTTGCCTCCCACGAAGCGCTTCTTTAAAGTCATTAGCTTGACGCCTTAACTATTGTCAAAGGTGGCATATATGACAGGAAGAACACATCATCCTTCTTCTTCTTTTTGTTTGGTATAAACTCCATGAACTTGAGAAATAAAAGATGTTGCTTTCATATCCTTCTCAATTGGACATTGATGAACAAAGCATATATTGAATCTCGAACTTTATCAATCTCTTCTTTTTTCTTTTCTTCGTTCCTATTTTCCTCTTGCTTATCTTCTTCTACCACAACAATAAAATTATCTTTAATCTTCAACTTCTCCCCCATCATCTCAAACTTAACCACTTGCTCAAATAACCTCTCACATTGACTTTCAAATCTTTCAATTGAAACCATGTTATTCTTCATGAATTCAACCAAAACGTACGTAATGTGAAAGTCTTTGTCATCTGATTCTTTGGATAGAGTTTTAGGAGGTAGAATTTGTTCCCAATAGATCTTTTTAATATAACACTCGTCGTTTTCTGTAACTTTGAGAAAAAAATCTTCATATTCTATTAGTTCATCAAGGTCATCTGAACAATGTCCATTCTTATGTGCTTCTCCACAAAAGTCACACCTAAGAGGCTTCCACAGAGGGATCTGAGGGTGATATTTTAAAAATGTAGAGCTTAAGATTTTCCCCTCAATAATGCGACATATACCTGATATAAGACAAGTATCACACCATTCATATATTTATAGTAGAATATCATCATTATAATCTTCCATGCTCTACAGCGAATAGATATCTCAAACAAAGAAGAGGCAAACCACTAGACATGACATTAGCAAGTTCAATAAATAAATAAAAATAAAAGAATTGTTTTTTCAAAAGAAAATAATGAAATAAAAAAAATAAAATAAAAAATATTATTGCAGAGCAAAAAATTTCAATTAATTGAATAAATTAAATTCAATAGTGATATAGCAATCCCCGACAACGGCGCCAAAAACTTAATAGTGTTTCAGCAAGTGTACTGAATCGTTGCAAGTAATAATAAAACGGTAGTACCGAGTGTCGAACTCAAGAATTGCTTTTAACTATTGAATTATATTTAATTACTGCAATTGAACAAAAAGTTTTCAAATTGATTGAAATAATATTTGAAATTAACAACAGTAGTAAAATTGATCTTTTAAAATGAGAAAAATGTCAAGGATGAGTTTCACTTCGAATCCAACCTTGGTGCCTAATTTGATCCTAATTACTAAATTCCTTTATTGAATTATTACCGAATACTCTTTATTTTTCTTGCCCTAATGTCTTAGCAACAGAACCTTTAATTCCAAAGTAACCCCTATTTCTTTAGTAGATTTAAGATTAGAATTAAGCATTACCGTATAGAAATTCTCTTGTAAACTATTGGTTTGCAACTAATTTAATTGGTTTCATGATCTGCATCTATCCCTAGACTACAAATTCATGAATTCCTCATCTCAAGCATTCGTAAAGTCCACTTTCGTTTCAAAATACAAATCGTAGAACATTTTAATGTTGATCAAGCAATAAAAAGCATTTAGCACATAGATGAGAAAAATAATTCAATAAACTCATTCATATAACTAGAAATCAAATCAGAAAAATAAGGGTTTCGTCTGGTTACACTCATCCCTAACAAATAGGGTTTAGTTACTCATGACAGAGATACAAAAGATAGGGATTAAAGAAGAATTAAAAGAACAATTCATGAATGATTCTTGATAAATCTGCTCCAATGATGTTAAAAACGGTCGTCTTTGAGTTTCTATGCTAGGGCACAAGTGTCTACCCTTCCCAATAGTCAAAAAGATCCCTAAATATTAAATAATTGCATTTTTATGAATGTTGATGCGCGTCGCGCGCCGCAGGCGCAGTCTTTGCGCTCCGGGCGCGTATTGACAGTGCTGAACGGCTGGAAATGCGCTTCAGGCGCGCAGGGCGCGCTCTAGGCGCACAACATCTGCTGTCTGACATATTTTGCATATTTCTCATCTTTCGAATCTGAATTTGGTTCCGGTGTCTTCATGAAAGTTGTAGCTATGGAGCTTAACTTTCATTTGCACTTGGTTTGACTCTAATTGGACATCTACAACCCTAGATATGGCTGAAATACTCCGCATAGCTCATGTTGATTTCTCGCCAAAATTCAGCACTGCACTAAAACAAAGTAAAAACGCAAAACTACGAAAAATAGAAAGTTATAAAATTGTTGAATCAAGTATGGTTTGGTAATGTATCACAAATAGAAAGTTATAAAATTGACAATTCACTTATTACTACTTTAGTTGAAATATGGGAGACCTGAAACTCACACGTTTCATCTTCCAACGAGTGAATGTACCATAACATTAGAAGATGTTGCGTTGCTACTTGACTAACGTGTTGGGGATAAAGCTGTAACTGGATCAATTATGGTATCATGGTCAAATGATTTTTCAGATTTGTTAAGAGTCATGCCACCTGAATTTTAAAGAAAAGGGAATTTTATAAAATTAAAATGGCTAATAGAAATATTTTCATTGTTAACTCCAGAATCATCTAATGAAGAAATAATTATACATTGTAGAGCATACATTTTAAAATTGATTGACAAATCCCACAACAGAGTACATATTATGAGGTTGCACTTGTTGAGAGATTTGCGAGAGACAGGAGAATATAGTTGGGGTTAGGGGTGGGCAAAGTTCAGTTTTGAACTAGAACCATTTAAAAATTGAACCGAACTGGTATTCAGTTTGGAAAAACTGAACTGAACCGGTTTTAAGTTCAAAGAACCGAACCGAACCGGTTTATAAAAGTGGTGCACCGGTTTATTATTTTGAATCGAACCGAACTGATTTAACTTAATTTTTTTGTTCATATAGGCCAAAATTTATATAATTACCCCTAATTAATTCTAAAAAAAATTCGGTTCAAATTTTTTGAAAAAAAAACCGGTTCAGTTCGGTTTTTTAACAAAAAACCGGTTCGGTTCGGTTTTTAACAAAAAACCGGTTCGGTTCGGTTTACGAACTGAAAACCGGTTCGGTTCAGTTCTAGTTTTAAAAAATCAGTTCGAAAACAGTTCGGTTCTTAAACCAGTTCAGTTCAAAACCAGTTCGGTTCGGTTCAGTTCGGCAATTTGGTTCAGTTTTTGGTTATTTTGAACACCCCTAGTTGGGGTTCAACGTGCTTGGCAACACTTTATAGAGAATTGTGTCGTGTAACACCCTAAATTTGATAATAATTTATTTTATTAATTAAATAGGAATTTAAATAATTAATTTGATGTTAAAATTATTTTAGAATATATGTTGATAAATTTTGTTAGTAATTTTTGTTATACGAATGTTTTCTATGATGTGCTAGTTTGATACACGTTATATTAACGAACGATATAAATAATAAATATTTTATATTATTATGCTATATATATATTTTTAAAGTAATAGTATTTTAGTGTAATATTTTGAAGAATAAGATTTTATGTCATTTTACGTGTATAAATGTGCACTCAATTAAAATAACATTCTTTTTGCGTTTAACTAATATTAAATGTGTACTTAATTATATTTATTTAATTTTAAATATATTTAATTTTAATTATTCATTTTAAAAATTATTATCTTGAGATAGTGGTACTATTGTGTTTTATTTTCTTTATTTTTATATACTTGTTATGGCATCATGATTTTATATTTTGTTTATTTTGAAATATTAATTAATATAAAGTGCTGATTTTATATATTTATTTATTTTGTAATTTTAAATATTTTCCAACGTAGTAATTTAACGTAAGTATTTAGAAAAATAAGTGTAATTATAGTGATTAATTAGAATATGAGAGTTTTGATTATTAATGTATTTTAAAGGTATTTTATAAATTATTAGTTTTGAAATATTAATAATGTTTTATTAATGAAATTGTGTTTTTTATTTTTAATAAAATAAAATAGTAATAGTAAAACCTAAAAGGAATTTAATGGGCTTGACCCATATGTGTAACTGATTTAAATTGTTAATAAAACAAAATAAAAGAACAAATAAGGAAGTTTACAACCAGCACCACTAAAATCAAGAGGAAACCAACAATAATCGTATCGTTTGACACCGGTGATGACTCTTCATCATATGCATAATTTTTATTGATTTCAGTCTTATTTATCTTTAATCATTAGTTAATTTAATGAGTTATTTAATATATTTTGTTGATTTTAGTTATTTGATTTAATGAAATGTTTTTGTTCTTATTTGCTTAATTAAGTAGAGATTTTTTGTAGTTTTGCGTTGTTACTTTGTTTTAGTGCAGTGCTAAATTTTGGTGAGAAATCAACATGACCTATATGAAATATTTCAGCCATATCTGGAGTTCTAGATGTCCAATTGGAGTCAATCCAAGTGCTAATGAAAGCTAAGATCCATATCTACAACTTTCATGAAGACACCGGGACCAAATTAAGACTCGAAATATAAGAAAAATGCAAAATACGTCAGACAACAGATGCAAAATACGTCAGACTCGAAATATAATGAATGGCTGGAGCGCATTTCCAGCCATTCATTACTGTCAATACGCGCTCGGAGCGCAAAGACCGCGCCTGGGGCGCGCGACGCGCATCACCATTCAAAAAAACGCAATTTTTTACTGTTTAGGGATCTTTTTGACTCTGGGGAAGTTGGGAGACTTGTGCCCTAGCATAGAAACTCAAAGACGGCCGTTTCTAACGCCATTGGAGCAGTTTTATCAAGAATCATTAATGAATCCTTATTGTAACTCTTCTCTAATCCCTATCTTTTGTATCTCTGTCATGAGTAACTAAACCCTATTTGTTAGGGATGAGTGTAATCAGATGAAACCCATATTTTTCTGATTTGATTTCCAGTTATATGAATGAGTTTATTGAATTATTTTTCTCATCTCTATGCTTAATGCATTTTATTGCTTGATCAACATTAAAATGTTCTACGATTTGTATTTTGAAACGGAAGTGGACTTTACGAAAGCTTGAGATGAGAAATTCATGAATTTGTAGTCTAGGGATAGATGCAGGTCATGAAACCAATTAAATTAGTTGCAAAACAATAGTTTACAAGAGAATTTCTATACGATAATGCTTCATTCTAATATTAAATCTACTAAGGAATTAGGGGTTACTTTGGAATTAAAGGTTCTGTCACTAAGACATTAGGGCAAGAATAATAAAGAGAATTCGTTAATAATTCAATAAAGGAATTCAGTAACTAGGATCAAATTAGACACCAAGGTTGGATTCGAGTGAAACTCATCCCTGACATTTTTCTCATTATAAAAGATCAATTTTATTACTGTTGTTAATTTCAAATATTATTTCAATCAACTTGGGAACCTTTTGTTCAATTTTAGTAATTAAATATAATTCAATAGTAAAACGCAATCCTTGAGTTGACACTCGGTACTACCGTTTTATTATTACTTGCAACGATTCAGTACACTTGCTGAAACGCTATCAACCGGCGATCCATAACTGTCCCAGAACAGTTTCTCTGTTTTCGTCCAAATTTCATTATGTTGTTTTACTCATTTATCTATTCAATTAAATACAATTTTTCAGATTTTTAGCAACCCGAATTTCTCCCTAAAATACCCGATTTCTCCGTTTACAGAAATCCTTATTTTGCACCGTTCTCCTTCACCGTAAGTCCGATTTTAGTGAAACCAACGCCAAAACGACCGTGTGAAAAGTGGCTATATTATCCACTGATTGGTTTTCTGATTTATGGTAATTTTCTTTGATCGAATTTCGAAATAAGTTTTTAGACTATTTTCGCATAATTTATTTTTAACGTTTACCCATAAACTGTCGAGTTAGATCGATTGAAGGACAAAGAGTCAATGAATAAAGGTTGTTTGCTCATGGAATCGTATTTGTATATGAAAGCGTCAAAATAAGGTAAAGGGTGAGAGAGCGTTTGAATTCATGAGTATAATATATTGTGAGATGAACGGGAAAACCGTATTTCCCAACGATTCATCCGGGGCTTGCTACGTATGGCAGTAGCCCTTTGAGAAATAAATTGATTAATTTGAAATCTGAGAATTGTGAGATTAAAATGTGAAATAGAAATTTTTATAAGGTGTTGATTGATTTAATTTTCGATACTTGTGTGGTAGTTGATATTTGTTATTATTGTAATGTTGGATGTTGAATGAAACTATGTGTACATGTTTGATTAGATGAAATTATGTGATGTGATAATAAAATATGGATGCATAGTTTGATATATGCTTACGTGATGATAATGATGATTTTTGATTGATGATAGTGATGTTATAAAATTGTGATGAGTTTATACTATTATCATGATTATTTATGATTAATGATATTATAAAATTGTGATGAAAATATTGAAGTACCCCATACTTGATGAGATATTGATGATTCTTAAATATGGTGCTCTTAATGGAGTAGTCTAAGCTAACGGGGGGAGAAAATAAATATTGTGAATTGTGAAGTGAAGACTATTTTGTCATCATATAGGTAGGGCCTAACAAGCCTAGTGATTCTGGGGAAGTACAACTGAATGAGCCTGATTGTGGCGGTCTGCTGTCGAGCCTTAAGGCAAGATTGTTAGACCTTGGAGGTATTCCGGTGGGGAATTCCTAAGTGACTTGGAGGTAGCACTCCAAATGTCAGGAGCTACCATGCAACACACGTTTTCCTCGACTGTCGTGTATATATGTCTCGGGTTGAGTTGAAGGGATCTATGAGGACAGTGCCAATTTGAATTGTCCGTTCACCGGGATGGTGGCATAGTATCATGGTCTCCTAACCAAGTACTTCAGAGTTAGAATGGTACCACATTGTGAAGTAGAGTCTAAGCTCTTGCATAGCATTGCATTTCCTTGTGATTGTTTTGTTGTGATTGATGTGTTTCAAAGGTAATAATAATTAGATGATTTGATGCATATTATAATGAGATGATTATTTTACTTGAGTGACTTTGATGCTATAGTATGATACTATTTAATTAAATATTTTAATATGTCGTAAAGTGATTATGATACGGTTATATTATGATTGTTTGTGTGTTCTTCTTACTCATATTATACTATTAACATGATTTCAAAACTCACCTCCTTCGTTGTTTGTGTTTGACTGGATGGGCCCTGCGTTTGCGAAATCGCAGTTATTACAAGTTAATGAGTCTTGAAGTTCAAGTTTGGGAGGAACCACGCTCTGATAGGTGATACCGGGAATAAGGGTTTTTATTTTTATTTTTGGGAAACGTGATATTTTAAATTAAATATAAAGTTTTTATTTTTTTGTAAATATATTTTTATTTATATGCTGCAATTGTCATAAGAATATGATATAAATTATTATATATATTATTTTGGGATTTAGGGTGTCACATATCGTGCATCTGAATCCAGTGTTATGTCGATCGACGGATGTTCACATCTACTTCAAACATGGGCATGGTACCATATGTCGTTTCTTGCACCAATAAGTAATCTTGAGCCTCATTTTTCATTTGCAAAAAGGTAAATATAAAAAAAAGTTTAATATTATATTTATAAATATTAATTAATTCACTAACATTCAAATTTATTTTCGTATATATAGTGGAAAGGGTGTGAAATTTGGCAGTACATCTCATTATCATACCGTTGGATATCGATCAAAAATTAATCACATGACCGTTAACGATATAATATATTAAAACATTACATTATTTCTATTATTTTATTTTTCTTATGCATATATTACTAACAAACGTGTTATATATCAGTTTATCTGGATGTCATATCTACGTCTAACATACGATCATCCAGAAGACAATTGACTACATAATGCATCTACATATTTAATTTGTTTCTACATAATAGAAATGCATCAAACTGATAGAGTGAAACTACAATTTGGACCACCTCAAGAAATCCCACATCCTCCGAGGAACATGAGAAAGTATCATAAGGTAGATTTGCATAAACAAGTTGACTATAGTTGGGCATTATTCTATGAAATTGAGAACAAAGAATGGAATGAACGAGAGAATCATATTCTTCATGGTCAACCTCTAAATGTTGATTTCAAATCAAGTTATGAATATATGGTTTAGTTTTGCAAAAATTCTAAACGAGTTATTTATGTAGAAAACCAATTGGTTGATCCTCATGTCAATCCACCCCAACCTCCACCACAATCTAGCCAACATTTTTTCCAAGAATCAATGCCCAACACAACACAACAAAATCAATATTATATACCAACACCTTCTGACACTCAACCGCCTCCTCATACTTTTACCCACACACCACATCCTCATACTTTTACCCACACACCACATCAATCTTACGGGTTCACGCCAAGGAAACAATTTAATTTTGACAGCCAACAACCACATCAAGAAGATAATCCTCAACTATCATTTGCATCAAACGAAGATGAATTGTTGTATAAAACGTTGAACACTCGTCATAAGAATACACCTAAGTCTGCTACCCAGTTACTGAATAATATATGTCAACAAAACTTTCAAATTTCAAAATTTGGGAATGCATATACTCCATTCAATCAAATATCCAACTGGACCTAAGGTGGAAGTAGTTCTTCTTCAACACTTCCTCCTAGACATCCTCCAGAGCAAGAAGACGAAGATTAAGAAGAAGAAGGACAACAACAACAACAACAAACTTGTGATATACCAAGACATCGTCAAAATTCCGTACATGTGAGAAAACATCGGCAATGTGGTACTGGAAGCCACTTTCAACATTAATTCGTAATTTTTATAAAATTTGTGATGTTTTTTATGAATAAATTAGGTAATTTAAAGTTTTATCGTAATTTCAAATTTCTATTTATGAATTTTTATGAATTATATTAATTATAATTATATGTATAAATATATATTATTTTTGTTATTTCAATAAAAATTGAAATAATTAAAAAATAATCCTTTGAAAAATGCCGATTTGGAAATTGAATTTACTAAAATTTTATCGTAATTTAAAATTTCTATTTATTTATTTTTATGAATTATATTAATTAATTATATATATAATATTTATGTTATTCCATTAAAAATTTTTTAAAAAAAATAATTTATTTTTTTAAAATTATGTAAAAAGTCGCAATTTTAAACATAGATTTTCTTAAAGAAATCATATTTTAAATAAAGACTTATAACTAAAATTAAAAAAAAATATTTTAATATTTTTTTTTTAAATAGAAATATATTAGTAATTAATTTTTAAAAAAGGATTATTGCAATAAAAAAAACCCGATCACATCATAAATTGAAAATATCCATGTCGACTGTGTGGCACAAAAATTGAAATTATCGCAATCATTGCTGTTACTTCTAGAATTATATATGTTCACAATCACATCATAAATTGAAAATATCCATGCCAACTGTGGCACAAAAATTTGGTGAAGAATTTATTAGACATGGCTCTACATAACAACAGTATCTGAATCTGACAATGACTATATAATATATTATTCTTTCAACATCACAATCAAAATCAAGGGATAACTACTGTGATATTTTTTCCATTTTTGGGTAAATAAAAGGAATCACTCCGTATTCTCCTTTTCATTTTATAAGGTATAGACCATTGTAAACTAGAGAAATGGTCGAAACCAAGTTGAGCAGCTTCAAGGATAAAAGATGGTCACTGCAGGGTATGACTGCTTTAGTGACAGGAGGAACCCGAGGCATAGGGTAAGTTATCTTAACTTTATGCTTTTTTTAATACCATTGTTTGGTAGTCTAAAATATCATTATATTGACATAAAAATAATCGTCAATAAATTAAACACTACATCTGTATTTTAAAATTTTAAATATTAGACTTGATACTTTTATTTCCCCTTAATTAACAGATTGACGCCAGACTTTTATTGACACTTGCCAACATTGTTATTAAGTGGTTTAAAGTTTTTCTTTTTAGTTGAGCCATACTTAGAGGATCTCCAACAGAAGGTAAAATGAGTTCGTCCTCCAACGTATAATTACTTAACTTTTAATTTTTTGTGGGTTCACCGTTGGAGTTGTGCTAAGTGTCATCACAGTACTGTTAAGAAGGAACGGTGTTTCATAGCAGTTAACTTTTATTAATTTATTAATAATAATAAATTTATCATTTTTTATTAATTTATAATTGTTAACTTTTTTTTAATTTATTAAATAATAATAATTTTGTAACCATTAGCTTTTTTTAGTTAATATACCACTGTTAGTCTTTTTTTTCCTTTAATTACGATTGTTAGCTCATTAATAGGAACAATTTGTTACTCATACTTTTTCTTCACAATTTTTGTTAAAGAATTTTATTAAAATTTTTATTAACGGTACTTTTTTATTTATTTTTTCATTTTATTATTTCAAACAAAAATTATTTGTGCAGAATAAAGAAATTTAAATTTATTATTTACTTTATCATTTTTAATTATTTATGTCATATATTTAACATTTAATTTTTATTATTGTTATAAAAATTTAAGTTCAATTTTATTTTAATTTAAATTTTTTATTTTAATTTTAAATTAAAATAATGTATAATAATATTAATTAGAATATTTAAATTAATTCATGTCATATATTTTAAATTAATATTATATTAATGTATAAATTAAAGTAATGGAATATAATATGATTTTTTAAAAGTTAAACCGTAAAAAATGAATAAGTTGATTTAGGGTGATGTGGCATAGTAGAACTTGAATCATGTTGAGTTCACCATTGGAGTAGAAAATGAGTGAATTGCTTCAAGATGATGTGGCACAGTGGACTCCATGTAAAGAACTCATGTTGAGTTCACCGTTGCAGATGCTCTTAGAGATTTTGATATCAATATTTCACTTTTGTTTTTTTAATTTTAAAATACCTTATTTTGAAAAAGAAAAAAATATAGAATTGTTTTATTGTTTAGCCTCAGTTGCTAATCAAAATTCTGGAAATGCGAATGCTGCTTTGTACTGAAACCATTTTTTTTTTATATTTAATGAATATTTGTATTTATTATTAATTATATTTATTATTATTGAATAATTTAAAATAATTAAAATATTTAAAAATTAAAAATATTATATAAAAAATAATAATAATAAATTTAATAATAATAATATTAATAAGAAGAAAATTATATTAATAAAATAAAATAAAAATATATTAAATTAAAAGAAAAAAATACAATAAAAAAAAGAAAAAATTCATCTCCGTAGTTAATAAATTAATTAATTTAA
>JBBPBR010000006.1:41499730-41573159 GCA_037974775.1 Cicer pinnatifidum
ATATAAATAAGTTATGTTGAATCATTATTATTCTTAGTGAGAAAAGAGGTAATTCGATAATCTAGGATGTGTTTATCATAATAGTAATATGATATAAACAAAAATAATTAAAGAAAGAGATTAAATTAATTAAATAAAACTAAGCAAAGACTACAATTAATATTGTCATTTAAACATTTATGATCCTAATATAAAAATCTAAAATAAGACAAGAAGATGATAAAT
Source organism: Cicer pinnatifidum (assembly GCA_037974775.1). Classification (NCBI taxonomy): domain Eukaryota; kingdom Viridiplantae; phylum Streptophyta; class Magnoliopsida; order Fabales; family Fabaceae; genus Cicer; species Cicer pinnatifidum. The sequence goes on from JBBPBR010000006.1 coordinate 41,499,956, forward strand.
ATAAAATGTTAATATAAAATCAAAGTGATTAAATTAAATAAGTTTCTTCACTCACTCGCTCAAAATTTTGAAGAAAAATTAGAATATGAAGATATCAAAATTATTTCAGCAATAGTTGAATCACATGTCATTTTATATATTATAATTTCTAAGTTTAATCAATTTTAATAGATATTATAATGACTAATACATGGACAAATTAAAAATAATTATCGATCAAAAAATTCTTAATATCAATGCCTTCTATTTTTTATTGTAAGTAAAACTTGTGGCAAATTAGACTAATGGATCAACTAATATATATATATATATATATTGACGAATCAATATTACAACTCCTCTACTAAATAAATTGGATTAAACAGGCAGATCGAGATGACAGGTTCAATTAAACTTGTTTCTCCATCCCTTTGTTAATTTGTTACATTCATTTATCTTGAAATAGGCACGCAATTGTGGAAGAGTTAGCAGAATTTGGAGCAGCTGTGCATATATGTGCACGCAATGAAGATGATATTAATAAATGCTTGGAAGAGTGGAAAAGTAAGGGATTTAATGTAACTGGATCTGTATGTGATTTACTATATCATCAACAACGGAAGAAATTAATGGAAGTTGTTTCCTCTATCTTTCACGGAAAGCTCAATATTCTAGTACGATCAATTCATATTTTTTTATACAAATTTATTTATTTATTTATTTAGTGCTAACCGGTGAATGAAACATTTCTCAAAACATAGGTAAACAATGCTGCAACAATTACAATGAAGAAAATAATAGATTATACAAGTGAAGATATAACAACTATAATGGGTACAAATTTTGAGTCTGGTTACCATTTGTGTCAACTTGCACACCCACTTCTAAAAGAATCTGGATATGGGAGCATTGTATTTACTTCGTCCATTGCAGGTTTAAAAGCTATTTCAGTCTTATCTGTTTATGCAGCAACTAAAGGTATGTTAATTTTTTTTTTTTTTATTAATTGAATTATAAATTGAGCCAAAAAAAATTCAATTTAATGAATAAAATTTAGTGAAATAAGTCACAGAAAAAATAGCCTAACTTAAAATGATTTAATTCAGGAGCTGTGAATCAATTCACCAAAAACTTGGCACTAGAATGGGCAAAGGATAATATTCGTACAAATGCTGTGGCACCTGGACCTGTTAAGACTTCACTTTTGGATTCTTTCATGGTGAACATTTTTAATATTGGATAGTGATAGTTTATTAACATTTGTAATTGTTATATTAATTTTTTTTTTTTTTGGTCCGGGTTTGAATATCATATATAATATAATTTACCATATGTTATACTATGATGTAAACATTTGCTATAATACATTACTCATTGCAAGTGTTTTTTACAGGAACAATCGGAAGGGGGTGAAGCTATAGCTGGTGTAGTGTCTCAAACACCAATTTGTCGCATGGGAGAGCCTAAAGAGATATCAGCATTAGTTGCTTTTCTTTGTCTTCCAGCTGCATCATTCATCACTGGACAAGTTATAGCTATTGACGGAGGTTACACTGCTTAGATTGCTATTACTAGCTAGTACTTGCTTTGCCAACCAAACACTTACTTATAATCACTTGTGATTTTGAACTTCGATGCCATGAATAAATTTAATCATTACTACTAGTATTATGTAATGAATGTCCTTACTCCAGCATTCATGTTTCTTATGACATTGTTGGTTGGACCTCTATTGTCTTTTCGTATGTTACTTAAAATTTCATATTTTCCAATCGTCTATTTGAGTTTTATGTAATTGTTAAACAAATGAATAGTTTTGTTGATTTTAATAATAAAATAAATTTTATTAATTAAAATATGTTTATTAGTTGCAGTTAGTTGATAAATTTGATGAATTAATATATAATAAATAAAAATAAAAATAAATTAATGACGAAAAAGTAATTAATGTTTTATTGATCACTACGTCAAAAATGACATTTTATAGCGCGTCTTTTATAACGTTTATTAAATAAAGCGCCGTTGTATGATATTTTAAAAATAACGGAGGATACAACAGCGCTTTTTTCACAAGCGCTGTAAAAGGTTTTTTGAAAAGGACCTATTAGAGCGCTTTTCGAAAAAGCGCTGTAAAAGGCTTTTTAAAAAAATAAGAAGGCCTTTTACAGCGCTTTTTTCACAAGCGCTGTAAAAAAAACGCTGTAAAAGGCTTTTTGGAAATGACCTATTAGAGCGCTTTTTGGAAAAGCGCTGTAAAAGGCTTTAAAAAAAAATAAGAAGGCCTTTTACAACGCTTTTTTTACGAGCGCTGTAAAAAAAACGTTGTAAAAGGCTTTTTGGAAAGGACCTATTAGAGCGCTTTTTGGAAAAGCGCTGTAAAAGACTTTTAAAAAAAAAAAAAAGAAGGTCTTTTACAGCGCTTTTTTGACAAGCGCTGTAAAAGGCTTTTTGGAAATGACATATTAGAGCGTTTTTTGGAAAAGCGCTGTAAAAGGCTTTTAAAAAAAATAAGAAGGCCTTTTACAGCGCTTTTTTTACAAGCGCTGTAAAAGGCTTTTTGGAAAGGACCTATTAGAGCGCTTTTTGGAAAAGCGCTGTAAAAGGCTTTCAAAAAAAATAAGAAGGTCTTTTACAGCGCTTTTTTGACAAGCGCTGTAAAAAAAGCGTTGTAAATGACTTGCGCTTTCACATAATTAAATGACCTATTAGAGCGCTTTTTAGAAAAACGCTGTAAAAAAAGCGCTGTAAAAGGTAAATCGTTTCAGTTTTCTCTTTATTACATAAACTTCACTACGTTTCAGTGTCCTTCTCCTCTTCATTATCCTTCTAATTGCGAACCCTACTGTCCCTACGAACAATATTGTTAGCCATCTTCATTGTAAATCATCTCCATATTTGTTACTATCCCTACAAACATTATTACGTACTCTTCTCATTGCGAACCCTACTATGTCCTACGAACCGTTCGTATTTCTGCGCATTCTCGCCGTTCTTTCTTAAAAGAAACTGTAACTCTATGAACCCTACATATTTCTTCGCACTCTTCAGGTATTGTATTCATTTATTCATTTATTTCTTGCATACATACATATATATATATATATATATATATATAATGTGTTTGTTAATACTAATAATCACATTTATTTGATAGTGCTTTACAAGTTTTCCGAGCTCAAATGGGTGCTACAGTGTCGAAGCAAAAATCAAATAAATCACATGGATTCCAATAAAGGTTTGAAATATATTGCCTTTAAAATTTCATTAACAATCAATGCACAAATATTTATTGACTTATATGTTTTATTTTATAGTGCTCTCATCAAACTAACAACATGGACTGCTGATACTGTATATTGCGATTTATGAAGGAGATTGTTGATATAATCCCAGAAAGAGATCTAATTGAAATAAAGGAATGTACCTATTACAGTGTTTTTTTTAAAAAGCGCTGTAAAACTAATACAACAAGCAGCGCGTTTTTAGAAGAGATTTACAACGCTTTTTTTTATTTTAAATAGCGCTGTTGTATCTTTTTACAACGCTGTTGTATTATTTTAAAATGATACAGAAAAAATAAAATATTGTCATATATCATTTTCTTGTTTTTTTTTTCTTTTTTTTTTTAATTTAAAATTCATTTGCCTTTGCAACGTGTAATAATCAGATCTTAGCCATAACCAAATGAAAAAATATTATCTTAAAAGTAGTGTATTCAATACTTTAAAAAACTAAAAAGTGATTATTTTAACATAATTATTATTTTATTTATTTATTTAGTTCTATAGGATGACTCATGTTTTAAAGAGGAATGGAGCTACCCCCTCAAAAAAGAAACAAAAACAATGAAAACAAAACTAAAAACTCATAGGGTAGGCCACAATGCACAAAGGATATAAATCTAGTTGATTTGCTTCATTAATATATAAGTGGAAGAATATAAATTTAGTTGACAAACGATGTCAAGGGTCTGATTAACCAGCATATAAAAAATGATGTCTAGTACCGCAACTATCTGAAAGTAAGCTCATTACCACCTTTGAGTTAGATTCAAATAACTCGAAAACCCCGAGCAAAAGCTAACTTCATGCTTTTAAGGATGGGTTATAACTCAACCATGGTAACAATACAAGCATCAAGATGACTAGTAAAACCAAAGATAAAAACCTTATTATGGTCATGCGCCACTTCAACATAAGTCTCGCAATAAACTTGTGATTAATAACTAGAGATGACAACACAACCCGCACTCGCGGGTACATACCCGAACCTATCTCAATTTAGATGGAGAAAATCGGTTTTGATCGGGTGCAGTTTGCCCTAAAATTAAAATTAAGGGGCGGAGACATGTTTGAGGTATTGAAATCCGCTTTGGTTGGGTGCGCACCCGTAGTCGCCTCGCTAGTAATATTATTGTCATTTTTAAATTTTATATACATGTACATATTTAATATTTTTTAATATTAAAAATTATTATATTCTCTCTATAGAAAATATGATTTTAATATCTTTTTAATTTTATTATTGTATAATAATAATTATTTTATTATATTAATTATAATAAATATGACTTTTAAATTTATTATTTTATATAAATGAATGAGTGGGTGTGCGAGAGGAAACCTGAATCCTGTCGTGGGTAGAAGTAGAAATTTAAATTTTACTTAATAAAAACAAAGGAACGAATGCAGATTTTCTCCGACTATAGTTCGATGTCATGCATTATTACTATTGAAGTAGTTTTTGAAATGTAAATACTAATTTGAAAATTGTTAAATTTGTTTACACCTCTTAATGAATCCGTAAGAAAATCCTTAAATTTAATTTTTACACATCTAAGTTGGTTAATCTTAAGGTGTAAAAAATCTTTAAAATTACAAGCTAGTATCTCTTTACAAATTTCATCTGAGTTGATCAATTTAAAAATAGTTAAAAAGAAATTATCAACTTTTGAGAATGTAAGGGGGTGAGAGAAGAAATTCCCTAACCAAGTGTTTGGGCCTGTCTTTCTTTGTTAAATCTTTCTGTAATTTTCAGCCCATATATGTCTGGTAGAGAAAAAGAAACGATTAGGCCATGGGCCCCATCAACACATATATCAACCCTTTGCATATTAATAATTTGTGTAGTTGTTTTTATTTACCTTTACTTAAATAAATAAATAAATTATTAAAATTAAGTAATAATAAAATCTATCAATCCACATATATTTTGCATAAAAAATTACGTATTTTGATTTTTCTATAACATGCATTAAAAAATATGTGGGAATAAGGTCTTTCCATTATTAAACTAAATTAATAAAAAAAATTGTTTTATTTATTATTTTTGTTGGGTAAAATAAATAGAATGAAATACTAATATAAAGATGGTCACTCCATGGGATGACAGCTCTGGTAACTGGGGGAACCCGAGGCATAGGGTATGTTTTCTCTTAGATTTGAGTTTGGTCTAACTTCATATTATCAATCACATTTTAATATACTTGTTATGTTAATAAAATCTTTATGTTCATATCAAAATATTTTATGACCAATAATTTTTCACTTTGGCAAATGTAACTCAAACATCATCACTTTTACTAGACACATTGATCTGCAGCAGAATTTCAGTAACAGTCGAAATCGGTTAGCGATGACGAAGAATGGCAAAGCAGCTCCCGATGGAGTGTAACCGCAAAGAATGAGGCCCAAGTCACTAGGAGTTGGAGAGAATGGGAGATATTTAAAGTAAGAATGGGGAGGTTTAACAAACACAAAAGCAATTTGGAAAGGGTTGATTGATTTTAGATATGGTTCGTTAGAAGATAAACTTCTTGGTGGTGTGATTTATGCTAAATGCTGAAGATGAATAGCTTAGAATTGAATTGGTTTGTTGAAGTCATACAAAAGGAGCTAGGAAGAGGTGATAATATTTCTTTTTGGAAGAATTGGTAATATTAGATTTGGTTGTGTGGCTGCCAGACCATGCAAAAGGTTTTACAATGCATGGTTGTTACGTAGTTCTGACTTCTGAGTTCTGACAGAGTTCTGTTGTACATCAAGTCGTGATGCATAATTTGTGGAAGCAATGAGGCAGATTTGGAGCACTTCAGCCCATCCAAAATCTGTGTTTTTTGTTGGCGTCTACAGCAAGCAAGACAGACTTCTAACTAGAGTAAAATTATGGAGGAGCAGAGTAATTTGTGTAAATTGTGATGAGCGAAAACAAAGTTGCGTTTGGTACAATCAATTAGCCATTTATTTGCAACTTGTCCAAAAGTCTTGGAAATTTGGAGATTGATATTTGTTAGCCCTCCTGTTATAAAATCAAACTTTTTGATCCTTCTATTGTTACATTTGTTGCAATTTTGGTCGAAAACGTAATCTTTACTTTAAATATATGACTTTTAGTGTAAAAATTTTCAATTTTTTTTGGCTTAAAAGTTACATTTTCCTTCAAATTTACAATGGGGGCAATGCATCACATTTTTTGGGTTAAAATCATTATTTTATATGTCAAAATTTTAAATTGGAATGAAAACCGCAATAATTGTGAAAACGAGGACCACAAAATTTGATTTTAAAATAAACTATTTTTTGTGAAAGTGATAAAATAGTCTCCCTGAATCATCTATCTTCGTCGTTAGTTCATTAAGAATCAAATATGAACCTAAAAACGACGGTGTGACAATGATGTTGCGTAGTCGACGGTATCAAGACAACATTGATGTAAACAAGAGCGAATTTGGAGTGAGATAGAAGATGGATCTTTTCGATGGTGGAAGAACAATAGAAAGTTCTTCTCACAACAATGGAAAGACGGCGTAGTTGAACGATTTTCTTTGGTGATGGAAGCATTTCGCAAAAGAAATGAAAAAATTATGAAGTTCTGAATTGATAATATTTTTAATTTTAATTAAAATAATTTTTTTGTTATTAAATTTAAATGGATTTAGTCAACATACCATAAAATATATAAATTCTGAAATAAATAAATAAAAAAAGTAATATTGTCATATATCATGTCATTATCACCTATTTATATTCTTCTCAATGTTTTTCCAATAATTTGTTCTTGTCTTTTGATTTTCTTTTGTTTTTTCCTTTTCACAACGTATCAAAGCCGTAATGTCTTGGTTATCTGCTGAGGGTGATCGATCACTTCACATTTGAGTTGAGTCCTAGACGACACTGTCCTACCAGGGAAAGAACCAACGACATACAACTGGATGATAACAACCTGCATTCTCTTTATATCTACATATATACATTTTCGACCTCACACAATCGCGTCACGTGAATTTTCTATATCCATACGTTGCAAGGACTTGTTGTCCTTTTTTATTTCCACACTTTTTAATTCCAAATTCACAACCAATTCATAAAAAAAAACAAAAAACATTTTGCATTTTGCTTTATCACTCCAAGGATTCAGCTAATTAGCAACAAGAAAAATGGCAGAAACAAAGTTGAGAAGCTTCAAAGATGAAAGATGGTCGCTACAAGGAATGACAGCTCTAGTTACGGGTGGAACCCGAGGCATAGGGTCAGTTCTCTCATCCAAATTTCTCATCTCATATGGAAACATATAATTTACATTTTAATTTTTTTATACAAGAATATGATTATGTTAACTTGAATTTGCAACTTAAAACTCGTGTCTCTTAAATATATTTTTCCTTTTAATTTATCATGTTGATAATTTTTTTGTTTTTCCATTGTGAATTCAGTCATGCAATTGTGGAGGAGTTAGCGGAATTTGGGGCAAGTGTGCATATATGTGCACGAAATCAAGATGATATTAATAAATGTTTGGAAGAGTGGAAACACAAAGGATTTCGAGTGACAGGGTCAGCTTGTGATTTACAATTCCGTGACCAACGTGAAAAATTAATGGAAACCGTTGCTTTGATTTTCAATGGAAAACTCAATATTCTAGTAAGATCTCATCATTTAAATTACATTTTGAAAACAATAAACATCAATTAAATTTAACTATGTGGTCAAGAGATTTATGCAATTGAAACAAAATACACGTTTTTTGTGTACTTGTGTACACTAGAAATGTTGCAGCTTGTTAACAAAATTCTATGGAGTAAAATTTCGGTTTAGTCCTTACAATTGTAAAACCGTATAAATTTATATTCTCACCTTATCTATATTTTAAAAGTCCATAACAAGTCTAAACATATGGACAATTGTTTTTTTTCAAAAGATAGACAAACTTAGCTGTTTGTATAATTCCATAAATCGTTCTAAAACATTAATAATAAAATAATAATGCTAACGATCCACACTCCAATACACTCTTTAATTAAATTCACTTGTGTTTCATCAAATTTATATATATAATTCACATGATTTATAAAATTTATATGAATTTATTCGATTAAAGAGAATATGTTAAATAGTATGTTGCTATAACTCCTGAACAAAATACAGTGGTAAAATTTGGACCAAAATATTTATTCTTGATATGTTTAATAGTAGTTAAGGGACCACATGTACTATTTAGTATTTTTTTTTATGAAAAAAAAAGTATACAATTATTTAGTATCTTATAAACTAATTATTATATTTTATTTGTGATGATTGAAAACAATTAGGTGAACAATGCTGGAATATATATTCCTAAGAACATCATGAGATACACCGATGAAGATATAACAACCATAATGGATACCAATTTTGTGTCTGGTTACCACCTCTGCCAACTTGGGTACCAACTTTTAAAAGCATCTGGATATGGAAGCATAGTATTCATATCCTCTATTTCAGGTCTGAAAGCCTTGCCTCTTTGTTCTATCTATGGAGCCTCTAAAGGTAGGTTTCTTTTTCCTTGTATAACTTTAAATTTGGAACTAGTTAGTAATCTAATTATATATATTTTCATTATTATAATAAAATTTTATATAGGAGCCATGAATCAGTTAACCAAGAACTTGGCATTGGAATGGGCAAAGGATAATATTCGTGCTAATGCTGTGGCACCTGGACCTGTGAAGACCTTACTATTGGAAAATGCAATGGTATAATCTATTCACTTCCCAATTTAGAGATTAATAACTATTACAATTAGATATGTGATCGTGTTTTGGTACGTGTATCTAGGGGTGGAAAATGGCTCAGGACTTTTGTTACATAAGTTTGGTGCATTTCAAAATTTTTGAAGTCTAAAATTGGCCTAATTACTTATCAAAGGTCATTTTTTTGAAACCATGTTTGATCTTTTTTAAAATATATCAGGACTGAAAATTAAAATATTTAAATACTTAGTTAAATAGATCAATAAACCTAAAATTAAGTAGGCTTAAGGTCAAAAGGCCTATCAATTTACTATGTTACTAAATACAAGTGCTCAATTAATTTGTTAAATTTAATAGGGTAATTGAAATGAAAAAATAATATAATTAAATAGACCTTAAACTTTAAGTTAAAAAATATATTCAATAATTTTATAACAAGATCATGAATTTTAAATAAGTAATTAATCCATCAAATTCAACTATAATACGATTTAAGTCTTCCATAAGTCAATTGAAAAAGCATAATAAAAAAAAATTCATTACATAAACAATATTTCAATTCAAATATGACAATTAAAAAGATGAAGCATCCATAAAGTGGAAATGTATTGCATCAAATCTTGAAGATGACTTACCTATTCATGTTGTTCCTCCACCTTCAAAATAAATAAATAAATAAATTAAATGAATTCAAACTATTGTTATTTAAAATATAAAACAAAAAACACTAAAAAAAATATTTTTTTTTTCATGTTAAACTTAAGACAAAGTCAATCTCCCCCACGAATGAGTTCTTCTATTGATTCACTCTAGAAATAAACTCATCAATAACTCTATCTCTAGACTCTAAATATAGACTCTAATGCCACACTTAAGATGAAAATAGTTAGCATATTTGCAGTCATTTTTGAAAGTATCTTGTACTTCAAGTTGTTGTTCCTCCACCACTCCAAAGCATTAAATTACTATCCCCATAGGATTATAAACAATTTTATCAAGATAAGCTTGTAATTCTAATATCATTGGAAGAACTTCTTCCTTTTCAAATAAAATGCTCAATATTTGATCAAACCCCAGATGTGATTGAAGATTTAGCTTGGGTGGAAGATTAAGAATGATTCCCAACAATATTAACTTCTTCCAATGATTTCTTGACCTTCTTTTTATTATAATCAACAACTTCATAGTGATGGTTACATTAGTATCTCGATAAGTTATTGGATATAAAATTACGAGTTGAATTATGGTCTCATTTTGGAAACCTAGGACAAAAAAGTGGGGAATGAATAATTAAACCTTAAATTTGATTTTATATAATATGTTTTTTTATTTTTTTTATTTTTATAAATTATTCACCATGTGTCAATTTAAAGATAATAACTTGACATTAAACTTCAAAAGAATATGGTTCAAATTCAGTCGTAAAATATTTCATTCGTCTCAGTTGTCTAAACATAATTGTCACTTTTGATTTTCAACGCAATTATAATTATTTTATTCAATTGTATTATGTAATTATTGTTGTGTATATCATTCTCAATTTATTATTATTTACTTTTTATTTATGATAGTAAAAATAAACTAATAATCAATATAGATAGTTTGATAAAACTAATATTCTCTTTAATTTATTTATCATCAATTTTTTAATCTGTATGAAATTGTCAACTTCGACTATTATTTTGAGAAAGACTGTTATCAATAACAATTTCTCCTTTTTTGTTTTAAAAAAAATCTATTTTTTTCTTATATAAATCATTTGTACTAGTCATTTTTTATATAAAGCTAATGATCTCTACGGTAACTACTCTTGTTATAGAAATCTGCCGAAGTGGTTAATGTGTTAGGGGATATAGTGTCACAAGCACCCATTAATCATGTGGGAGAACCAAAAGAGGTATCAGGATTGGTTGCTTTTCTTTGTCTTCCAGTTGCTTCATACATCACTGGACAAATTATAGCTGCAGATGGAGGTTTCACTATTTAAGTTTTTTAGCATAATTTCAAACAACTATAAGTAAAGAGAAAAGGTTCTTTGGATCAAGTTAGATAATTTTCATAAGTTTTTATTCTATAATTTGTTGCAATATTAACTAATATTGTATTTGGATTTGAATATGTTATCGTAGTTTTTCTCTTATTTGGTTCCTTGGACCATGCATCATGCATGTTTGTCTCATAATTGATAAGAAGTTTGATTGTTCTTAAATGTATCCTATTTTAATTTTAATTTAACTTTTCTTGGATATGCTAAAACATAAAATTCTTGTCGTTCTAACTTTTTTTTCTCTAAGCGTTTGTTTGTTTGAGTGAGACTGAGAGAATAACTTAAATGGAAAATAAATGAAGAAAAGGGCAGGTATAGTATATATGAGCCAAAGCCACCATGCATGGAGTTTTTTTTTTTCCCCTCTCCATAAGACAAAAATTCTTTGATTTTGAGGAACAAAAAAATATAAGAGTGAAGATTATTTTAATATGAGATTAATTTGCTCCAAAAAAATTAGGACAGTTTAATTTCTACTTAAACATCATAAGAAAAAAATTTAAAGACCGTTTATTTTGTGAAAACATCTTTTATTTTCATTTCTTAAATTTTAGTTTGATTAGAAGTTTTTTTTTAAAAAATAATTGTTCTAGATATATATAAGATAAAATAATAGTAAAAAAGATAAAATTTTAAAATATTATAATTTTTTTTTATATTGTTATTGTTTTTAATAATCTATGTAGCTGTTTATTTCAAAAATTTATTATCTCTTATTAACTAATAAAATTAATATAAATTTTAAGAAATGAAAATAATAATTATTTTCAAAAAGAAAACAGTCCCTTAGTCACTATTATGAGAGAGAAAAGGCTAGGTTTAGCTAATTTTTTCAAGGCATCAGTGATCGATAAAAATTTCAAGGCATACGTTAGACTTGCGGTCTATTGTTGGCTTAATTATTAAGTTTAAATTTCATTACGATGGAAGTCAGATATTATATGTTAGCATACTTAAAAGTCAATTCATTTTAACATATTTGAGTATGTAATCAAACATATTGTTAAATACGCTAACATGTTAATATGTCAAGTTCTATTTTGATATATGACATTTTAAAATTATAATTTTATATGATATTCTACTTCAATTCTATTTTATCATGATACATTAAATATGTCAAAATCTAAATAACGTTAATATGCTTAAATTACTAAAAGTTAAATACCTAATAAAAAATATCAAAATTTAATATAATAATTATAGTAGTAATAAAAATATTATTTATATTTATTTAAATAAGTCAGTCCGTTATGTCTAAAAGGTTTTTCTACATGACCTGTAGCATGACATTTTTAACTAAATAGGTCTTTTTAAAAGCTTTGACCTTGTCTACTTAAAAAAATTGTTTGGTCATATTTGAGTCTGACATAGATTAAATCATAAGTTCTTATCGATAAGTCTAACATATTTTCAACCGTACTCATCGTCAATAACTACAAAAGACATTTAGTCTCTAACAATTAATAATTAAAAAAAAAAAGACAATTTGAAGTTTTGAAATTTCAAGAGAGGTCTAGGTCCATTTGATTCTTTAGATTTAGTTTTGGAATTTATTTTAAGAAAAAAGTTGAGAAAAATAGTTTTGGGCCTAATATTTATTTTAAGAGAAAAAGTAAAAGAAAAATTGTTTTGTAATATTTTAGAGATGAGAAAACAAAAAATGTTTTGGTAGTTTTTGTTTATCGTAATATGTTTTAAATCTAAAAACAGAAAATTTATTTGATACATAATTTGATTAATGTTTAATGGTTATTCAATTAAATATAATTTGATTGAAATAATTTATAATATAATTTGGTAGTTTTTGTTTTCCTTTAAATAATTAATGGTTATATTTATTCAATTAAATATAATTTGATTAATAGATTATTATATTTCAAATTGTTATAAATTAAAAAAAATACATACATAATATTTTATATTAAAAGCATTATAATAATATAGAAAGAAATATACGTACATCTTACGATAAAAAAAATAATAAACAACTATATATAGTGGTAAATATATTAAAATTGTAAATATATATTTAATGTATTTTTTGTTAGTAATTTTATAAGAATTAAGTTCAGTTTATAAATTGATCTAAAAACTAATATGAGGATTAAAATGACTAATAAAAGAGACACTTATGAATGTATTTGTAATTTTAATACATTCAATAACTATAATTGAGAATATGTCACACAATCATGTCACCCAATCATGGACCAAAAATGATTGTTTCCTCAATAAAACATAGACACATTATTTCTCTATTTTCATTCAACATACACATATACTGAAGAAGAAAGGAAGGAGTGGATGGTCGGGTAGAAGGACCTTGATATTGACTGTAGTTAAGAAATTGACGCAATAACATATAACATATTTGTAGTTGTTCGATCGATGATTTAAATTCAAATTCATATCAAATGATCAAATGTCCCAACTATGTGACCGTAGGAAACCAGTTTGCGATGAAAAATCTAACTTCCTCATAGAGTAATGTATGACAAAAGAAAGAATGAAAGTGAGTGAAATCAAACAATTACAACTTTACCTTAATAAAGAGAGATGTTTTTTTTATGTATTTTTCGGTACTCTTATGACAAGTAAAAAACCAAAATTAAAAAACAAAACTTTTAATTGCACAAAAATAATTTAAAATTTATTATTTTTAATGTAAAAATTTCTGATTTTAAACTAATTTTTTAAACGAAATTTTAAATTACTTAACATGTGTCATAACAATAGTTACATTTTTTTTTTTTCAAAATTTCTAATAAGTAACTTCTGGAATGATCGTAACCTTTCGTCAATTGAAGGGATAGTTAAGTAGATAATTACGTTTCGTAATGATAATCATCGTTGCATAAAAAATGATTTGCCTAATTTTTTATTTTAAATACAAAAATAAAATACTCAAGAATAACCAGACACGAAGAAATAAAAAAAGAATAACCAGACACGCGTCACTTCAACGAGACACCTAGAAAAACCCAAGACAATGGTCCCCCACTACTTTCCAGAATGTTCCATGCCATATCGTGCCATTCAAATAAACAATCCATATTCGCGGTCTAGATTTTGCCACCTATCAAATTTCCACTTCATCATCCTACGTGGCAATATCTTTAGCCTTGTAATTGATACGCATATCATTCTCGTCCTTCATATTTACGAACGAACCTTTCTATACCTCATACCAACTAAACACGGCGCGGCGTCGTTTCATTCATCTTTTTTCTGCGTTTCGTGCTTCGAGTTGTCGTTTTTCAGATCGGAGAGTTTCATCGCCATGAACGGAAACGAAGTCGTTGAAGATGAAAAGATAATGGATGAGGAAGATTCCACGGAAAAAATGGTGTTTATGTGGGGTTACCTTCCGGGAGCATCGTCGGAGAAAGCTCCGATACTATCTCCGACGCCGGTTCGTCTCACCGATCCTTTACTCGTCGGAGATTCGTGGAGGGACGTTTGCGGTGGTGGTTGTGGATTCGCCGTGGCTATCTCAGGTTGATTTCTTATTCATTGACCATACTTTGACTATGTTTTGACTAAATTAAGATCGAAAAGTTATAATAATTCATTTCAAAGAAATTTGTAGATCTAAGTTAGTGAATAACAAATCCTTGAACTTTTCTCTTTTGCTCATTAGAATCTGTTGTTTCATTGTTTTCGAGAATCAACTCCATTGATTTGAATGAGTGCATCTTTATTATCAGGGTTAGTTCGTTAGAATAATGGTTAGACACCGTGATTTATTTTTAAAAGTTACCTGTAGTAATTTTTGTAAAATTACGGTTGTACACTGTAAATTTGACAGTGTCATGTTTGTTTGGTGTATCTTGATGCATCCCTATAACTACAAGTGACATGTTTGGTGTTGGTGTCAGTGCTTGATAGAGAGTGTCTATTTGTGTTTGCTGTGTGATTTTTGTAGAGAAAGGGAAGCTGCTAACGTGGGGATCAGCGGATGATGAAAACCAGAGCTACTTGATGTCAGGGAAGCATGGGGTAATGCAGTTGGTCTTCTAATATAAGGGTTGGTTTTGGTATGAATTTGCTGTTTGGAATTGATTTTGCATCTTATTATTCTGGATGCATGTTTTTCTGAAGGAGATTCCAGGGTCTTTTAAGCTTCCCACTGAGGCTTCAGTGGTGAAAGCAGCTGCTGGTTGGGCTCATTGTGCCACTGTCTCTGGTAATGCTTCTAACGATTCTAACTTGTTACTTCTTTAGTTTAGACTTTAGGGCCGGCCCAAAGTAATGTGAGGCATAAAGCAAACATTTGTTGTTCACCCTAATTATTCTTGAGATTCTACTATATTTTATAGACAAATAATTATATAAAAAGTTTATTTCAAGTTTAAAATATTGTTTTAAATAAAATAGGTAATATAATTAAATAAATAAATAATTGACATAAATAGTAGATAAGTTCTACATAAATATACGGACATTGTAAATTTGTATTTTGCTTATTTGTGTTTTCATAACCATTGTCTAATTATTAGCTCCTAAATAAATTAGTCTAATAGCCCAACAATGAGATGTAAAAGAGGTCTTACTGGTCTAAAATATTTAAGATCTAATGGTTTTTAGTGGCCTCCCCTTGGGCCGGCCCTGCTTTAGTTATTCCCATGTTGATGCATTGTGATTATTTGTTTCTATATTGTGGTTTTGAAGAAGTATTTGTGTTAATTAATATAATGTTAGAATGTTTGTTTCCTGGGTGTTAGATATTTTGTTTTTTCTAATAAGTTTAGTTGAAGAGTAATGAATGATGGGCCTTTTTCTGTAGAGTTTTGTTTAGAATAACATTTGAAAAGCATTGTACATAATAACATTTGAAATTTGAAAAACAGATAGAAAATAATTGTTGATTTGAATTGCTTGAATTTACTTAAGAAGTAAATAATTGAATTCGGAATTTTGTCTACTTTCATACCTCTGTGATCGAGATTTTTCATGGGAAAAACTAAGCTTGATGTAGCATAAAGCCGAGCAAATATTGTTGTTGCTGTCATATAGAAGGCTTTTTCTTTTACAAGAATCATAGAGAAGGCTTGTTAAAGGGTTATTGTTAAAGTAAATACACTTAGGTATCTATAAATTTGAGTAATTACTCAAATGAATCCCAGATCCAAATTAGTCCCTCCTTTCACAAAACCAAATTAATCCCTCTTCTCCATTCTCTCTTAATCTACATTAAAATTCTATAAGTTGTACCCAGTATCATTGAAAATTATAATAATTGTTAGTATGGAGTAACATGCAGCTTCTTTTCTTTTTGGGTACATGATGGTATCAACTTTTGACAGTTTTGTGTATAATTTTGGATCAACTTTTGCTTATCTAGTGAATCAACTCTAGTATTTGCAAGGTATGAAACACATACACCTCAAGAATCAGAAGGTTGCTATTTCCAATATGTTTCAGTGCGCTATTTCCAATATATTTGAGTGTTTGATACCTGTACAACACCTTAGACAAATGTTCTAAATTTTGATTTTCTTTGCTTTAACACACTTTGGTAAGATCTCTGACACGTCTACGAGGTTAAAGATGTGTCGTCTACGAGGTTAAAGATGTGTCAAAATAATGATGATTAATGAAAGGGTTAAAAAATATCAAATTTGATTAAATCATGTTTAGTTTTTTTTTATATTTGATAGTAAATAAATGGATGTGAAAAACTAGCTAACTTAATAATATATATATATATATATATATATATATATATATATATTTTATTTAATTATAATATAAAAAATAAATGAATATATGTGTGTTGGTGTCAATGTTTTATACTTTTTACATCAGCAATGTCGACTTTGGTTATAGTATAATAAATAAATATATGTGTGTTGGTGTCAATGTTTTATATTGTTTACATGAGCAGTGTCGACGTGACGTGTCAGTTTGCATGTCGTGTTAGGTCTCAGGTTTCAATGCCATAGTTTGTGTTTTCTAGCTTGCAAGTATAGTTACGTTTTTTATTGTTTCTTAGATATGAATAATCGGGAATGTCATTCTCATCAAAGATAGTTTTGTGATTATTTTTTTTTTTATTTTTTTTTAATTTTTAATTTATTTGAGGTTAACAATTAAATATTTTAAAGCTTAAATTGAGAAGTTAAAAGTGGGAAGTTATAACTTCCATTCCCACGTGGGAATAATTAATTAGTGGAAAAATTATGTGTTATCAAGGTTCCAAGAAATAAATAACCTCCCATAAATTTTTATAACTTGTACTGAATATGGGAGTGTTACATTTCGAAGCTCACCTTTCAAGGGACATATTTGTAGGTCTTGAAACAAACATACTCTACAATTTATTTTGTAGATTAAGAGAGTATGGGAGAAGAAAGAATGGTTTGGGTTTATGAAGGCAACAAAGTTTGGCTATTCTGAATTATGTCAAAAAATAAGACATTTTGAATGGTTAACTAGAATAGAGAGAGCTTAATATATGAGAGGTTGAATTAGGTCTATTGAGTCAATAACCTTGAGCGTTTTTTATGAGTATGACAAATTTAGAGTCTGGTTGATTAATTAAGAGAGTTGGATATGGATAATATAAGATAAGCTCTTATCTTGTTCTATGTTTGATTTGTATATAATTATAAATTAGAAAGCATTATATCATGTTATATATATACAAATAATGGTATGAAGAAATGTATATTAAATAAAACGGAAAAATTGTCCATGTGACAAAGTTATATATTTTTTAAGAAACTATTTTCTTTATTAATTTCAATTAGTTTTATAATTTTCAGATAAATTTGTATTTTGAATATTTTGATTATTTATTAGATTTAAAATTTAATTTCTAATTGTTAAATCAAATGAAAGGTTAAAATTAGCCTTGTAGCAAAATAAATTAATATTTTGAATAATTATTTTAAATATTTATTATTAGTTTTTTGTTTTTATTTAAAATTTATTTGATTCTTATTGTTAGTTTTTCAAAAATTAATATAAAATGACAAAATTAACTCTTTGACTAAATTGTATATAGTGTGTGTTCAGCAAAGGCAAAACCCTAGTTTATAACTTATAGTATAAAAGTTCGTAAAGTTATTCTCTCACGAATTTAGTGTTTTTTCACCAGTTGGGGGATGATAATGATTTTATGAGAAATTGGACGAGGAGGGAACGAGAAGTAGGAGGAGGGGATGAACCATGTGGTTGCCACCATTTAAAATTTCCATATGACATGTACACGTTAACTTTCTGTCAGTAAAATCAGGAAAAATTTGATATTAGGGAATAGGGTGTAATTTTGCCATCGGCTCAAATATGAAAGACTAAAAACTAATAAAGTTTTTATAGAGATTAAATTTAAAAAGTCATAATTTTATGGAAAAAAAATTATATTTTTCAATTAGAATTAGAATTAAAATTAAAATTAAAATTATATTTTTAATGGTAAATCAGGAAATTTCTTTTATCCTACTAATAATTATATATTAAAATTAATTTAATTTATTAAGTATTTGGTTTTTACTTTTTGAGCAGCAACGTCATAAGTTCAATTGTTCTATAGTATAAAACTTGGTTATTTTTGTAAAACAAAAAACTTCGTTATATTGTGTTTGGAAAGTTATTTGTCCGAGGGATTAGGTTTAATAATTTTCCAGTAGATTGTAATATAATACTACTATGAGGAAGTGGCTCATACTCAAGGTGTAAGCGCGTGATGACTCGTGAACTCTCTGAGTCCACGTTTTCAGGTTGCAAATTTTCGTTGGCTCTCACGTGTTGATTTTGAGTTTTTTTTCTTGTGTTATATTTCTAGTGATATGGTTGATTTATTGTTTATGTGATTTTAGTTTTCTGTGTTTATTTTTCGGATTTTTTTTTCTTTTATCATTATTGGTTGATTATGTGATTAGATTTTTAGTGTTGGTTGATTTATTTGATTTATGCGTGCTGGTCGATTGTAGTTTAATTTCATATTACTCTTTTCATCATCGACATATTGAAAATATTTTGGATGGCAAATGTTTTCACATGATACTTAAAGTATGATATTTTTCTTTCTAAAAATTCTACATTTTTCCTTTCTTTTACTAATTGACTTTTTTTTACTTGTAAAGATGTTTGACAAAATTAATACTAGTTCTAAAAATAAAGATGTAAGATGTTTTCTTCGGTTTGCTAATTACTCTTAGCAATGCATACTTTTGAGACCGAATGTTTTTGTAATAACATAAATCATATGAAGGAGTAATTCAATACAGGATAAAAAAGGAGCATATAATAAAAGTTTATAAGAAAAATCAATGCACCATATGTTTTGTTTATAAGGTAGATAATTCTTTTATGAATCCAACCAACATCCTTAAACGTTACGTGAACATTGCACATCTGACATCCGCAGATCCAAAACCAAACCGATTAGGGCATTCTGAATATGTTGCCAAGTAGAAATCACAGATCTTGATTGTAAATTACTACGTTTGGCTCATTGGAAAAAGCTTCACCATCTTTGATCCCGACAGAAATCACCTTAAGCCTCTGTTGGTCATGGTTGAATCCTTTCATTCTCGTGTTTTTCTTGTGAGGCAATTTTCAAAACATATTTATAATTCTCTAATATAGCAAAATTAAATAATTTGGTCAAATGGTTGCAATGTTCGGGTTTAATGCATTTGTTAGCTATCGAGTCAATACACCTGTTAAGTTATTAAATGTTACAATTTTTTTTAAAAGTTATTTTCTTTCACCTATTAATATGAGTTTCTCAATAAATAGAGATACTTTAAAGTCAGAAAAGATAAGATAAATTTTATGTTCATATGAGTCAAATTTCAGTCAAATATATTTGTAAGTCTTCCTTCTTTTCTATAGTGCAGGTGAGTAAATGAAAGAATCTTATTATGTAAACTATTATTGATCAATAAATTTATTATGAATGTGTAATTCACTTCAAGGATTTTAAAGTTTTCTGAAGGGGATTCGTCGGTTAATGATTTGTTTTTAATATATATAGATTGGGGGAAACAAATTAAACGAAAAGCTTATTGTGATACACACAATTTGGAATTTATTTATGCAATCATCATCATCATCTTCTTGTTCATGATTTGCAGCATACCCCTAACAAAGTCCAACAATCTTTAGGTTCGATTTTGGTTTTAATTATTTTTGAACAATGGTGGCTTCTTTAAAAAGATGAACAATCACATATTTATGATTATAGTGAAAAGTACATGATTAAAAATCAATTTATGTACGAACAAAAAAAAAACGCAAAAATTGGAATGAAAATATTTTGTAAAAATTATATTGAATCTCAAAATTTTGGAAACAAAATTGGCATAGAAGTTAATTACTATGGTGTAAATCATAAAGTTTATATTGTTTTAAATATTTGTGGTTTTATAAAATACTCATAATTGTAATGCTACAACAAGTTCATGTTTTGATACTAACAAGTATGTGATTTTATTAGACTTATGATGCATGTTTGTGTATTAGTGTATTATGAAATAGTGTAATTAGCTTTCATAAATATCAAGTAGGGTTGAAAGAAATTTATTTTTATTTAAAATGGATGATATTAGTATATGTGCATGATAGTATGATAGTAATTGGTTTGTTGTTTGCCTTGATATTGAAAATAATTTGGATTTATTTTGAATTATTGTAAGTTGGCAAATGTTCATGGAAGAAGTTAATAGAAAATTTTAATGATTTTATTCCTTGTTTATTTTATATTGTGTGTGTGATAATTGAGATGCATATTAATTGTATGTGATACAATGTAAAGAGATTAAATGAAAATAGTGTAATGGTTTGGTGATAGTTGGTCAACACTATAAAAAATAAAAAATGGTGTTATGATTTAATTATATGTGGATGATATTTAATCTTTGATACCAATTTAGATGAGGTAGAATAAACTAAAATTTTCTTATAAAATATTTCGATATGAAAGATTTAGGTGAAACAGATGTGATTTTAGGAATCAAAATCATAAGAGATGGTGTAAATATTGATTTATTACAATCTCACTATATTGAGAAAGTGCTAAAGAAATTTGATCATTTTGATTGTAAATATGTTTCTATCGCATTTGATCAAAATGTTAATTTAGAATGTCTTATGGCACAACTAGATTATACAAAGGTAATCAGCTGTTTGTTGTAAGTCATTACTTATATCAGACCTGATATATCATATGCTGGGAGATTAAGTCGTTATACAAACAATCCAAATAAATAACATTGACATGCTATTAATAAAGTATTAAAACATTTGAAAGGAATAATTAACTATAGTTTTTGAAGGATATACAAATGTCAATCGGGTAACTTAGTTGAGGATCATGCTTCTACAAGTGGATGAATCTTCAACCTTGGTGGAGGTGTAGTTTCTTGGGATTTAAAGAAATAAACTTGCATTGCCTACACTCCCATGGCTGCAGAATTTATTGCTCTAGCTGCAAATAGTAAAGAAGTGGAATGGCTAAGTGATTTGTTATATGAGATGCTAATTTGACCAAAGTAAATGGCACAAGCATCAATACATTGTGATAGTCAATTCACACTATCAAAACCATATAGTAAAATATATAATTAAAAATTTAGACATTTTGGTTTAAGACATAGCTATGTAAATGATTTAATTGAGTGATATTCATAGTGTTTGTAAGAACCGATTATAATCTTGCAAATCATTTGACAAAAATTTGACATAGGACATGATGTTGAAGACATCGTTAGGGATGTGATATAAGTTCATATCTAAATAATCACTAATAGTGAAAACGATCATCTCACACTTGAGTAATATCAAGTCTTAAGTTTGATGATGAAAGTACAATATTAAAGTGATTGAAATACTCAATAATAGATACACCTCAAAGAGTAAAAATACTTAATATAGTCCATTTACACGAGAATGAAATGGGTCATTTCATAGAGTTTAAGGATTTCACTCTTAAATTCTCATGAAAATGATATAAGACGCAAAACCTTATCAAATGTATCATTTTTATAATTTGATAAATGATATTGAGATTTTGTGTGTGAGTTATGTATATTTATTATAATGAATGGTTGATTCAAATCTTATATAACAATATTCGAGGATGAGTGAAAATATAATTTACTAATTAATGGTTCAAATCTTAAAATACCATTATTAGAAATCATGAGATTTTCATAATGACGAATTTAGATATATTTTGAAAATGGTGGGGGATTGCGATCAAAATTTTTAAAATATATTTGGAATTTTTTAATAGCTATATTAATATGGTAAAATGAAATAATTTAATGTATCACTTTGCCAAGTGATTGTAATGTTTGGATTTAATGCATCTCTTAGCCATCAAACCAATGCTTCTATTAAGTTATCAAAGGTTATAATTTATTTCAAATATATATTTTTTTTCGTTTATTGGTATGAATTTTTACATTAATAAAAATACTTTAGAGGCAGAAAAGACAAGATAATTTTTATGTTTATATGAGTTAAATCTATGTCAAAAATAGTTCTGAATCATTTCTTCTTTTCTCTAGTGTATAAAAGTCAATGAAAAACTTTATTCTGTAAACTATCATTGATTGATAAGATTGATGTGAATGTGCAATTAACTTTAAGCCTAGATTGACTTTAAGCCTAGATTAACTTTAAGATTGTGTCATTGGATTGTCAATTAATTTGTTTACATTTAATATATATAGATTGACAGAGGCGAATTGTGATATATACGCTTTGAAATTTATTTGTTCAATCATCATCACATTAATTTTATTATCTTTTTGTTCAAGATTTATAACATACTTCCAACAAAAGATCCAACATTTCTTTCATCTCAATGGTCGACATCTTACTATGTGCATGTCAACAAGAGAAGTTGGAACCTAGAACAGTCAAACCTCTTAGGCTTTCAACTTGTCCATTTGTGTGCTGCATTTTTATCCCTTCTTGAGGTTTTTCCGTGACTTTTTTCCCCTCTTGGACTTGTTACATAACATAAAACCCAACGAATTCTTGGATTTTAAGTGCCATAGTCTATTTTTAGATTTCATTTTTCCTATGTTAAATGTTAGAACAATTGTAATTCAAACTGTTACAAAATATAATTTGTTAGTTTTAGTTAATCAATTAGGAATTAGTTAGTTAGTTAAGCGTCTAATAGGCTCTATAAATAGAGCTATTGTTCTCTTATTTTCTTTATTTCTTTTCAAAATAATTTTCTATGAGTTTTCTCAATTGAACTCATGCTATGGTTTCGAGAATTAGGAAATATATTTTTTTTATTGAATTGAGTATGCTGACAATCGAATCCTTATAATTGTGATATTTCTCAATAATAAAGCTATTAATAATAATTTGAGTGGTAGTAATACATTCTCTAATACACTTTTTTAAACACTCTTTTTTAGTAGTCAAAATTTACTTAGGTCCTACTAAATCATGTGAGTCTTATACGAATTTGGTGGACCCATGTGGATTTTAACCAATGAAAGAGAATGTATTGTTAGCATTATTTTAATAATAGTTATGATTTTGACTCTCTTACATTGGTGAATATGTGTCTCCATTCCTAACTTGGAAACAATCCCTTCAAAGTTGTTGATGTTCAGTCCCTTAATTAGAAGATCTATAAGGTTTCTTTGGGAGGAAACATGTGGAATGCAGGTCATTCTTAAATTTTTCTTTGATGAAGCGTCTGTCAACCTCAATATGTTCAGATCTGTCATGTTATACTTGATTGTGGGCTATGCTAAATCAGATTTTTGTTATCATAATAAAGTCTCATTGATTCATCTCATTTTATCCTCAAGTCTTCCATGATGACTTTCAACCATAGTAGTTCACATATCTCCTGTGTCATTGCCTTGAATTATGTTTCACCACTGGATCTAGATATCACACTTTGTCTTTTACTCTTCTATGTCACAAGGTTTCCACCTTAATATCCTGTAGTTGATCTCGTATCTACAGTCGACCTTGCATAGTCAGCATCAATATAGGCTTCAAGACCCACATTTTCATTTCCACCTTAGAAAGTGTAACATTTTTATTGTAGCTTGCATGAGGAACTCCTTTGTTAGGTGCATGAATTGACTTACTAGGCTTACAACGAAGGTAACGTCATGCCTATTATGTGAGAGGTATATAAGCCTTTCAACTAATTTTTGATACATTTCCTTGTTAACTGAAGTATCTTCTTCTAAATTCCTCAACTTCAAATTTGGATATATTTGTGTGCTTGCACACTTGCATGTTGTCTTGATGGTTTCTTTCAAAAGGTTAGTGATGTTTTTCCTGTTTCTCAAGAGAAACACTTCAATTTTTCTAGAATCTTAATTTCAAATTTCTTGGTTAGGTGTTATCCTTAAAGTTGTTCGTGTTTGTCATCACTAATAACATTAATGCTATCCACATATACCAATAACACTGTTACTTCCCTTGACTCAGTGTTTGATAATGAGGGTATAATCTTCCTGACTATGATTGAATCCCAAACCAACCATGACTCAAGTAAATCTCTCAAAACATGCTCTTGGCGACGGTTTGAGTCGGATGGAGCATTTCTAAGCCTACAAACGGCGTTGACAACAATACTTTATTCGTATCTAGGAGTCAAGTCCATATAAATCTCTTCTATAAGATCTTCTGGGAGGAAAACATTTTTTACATCAAATTGGTGTAAGTTCAAATTGTAATTAATTGCTAAATATAATATTACCCTTTCGGTATTCATTTTTGCTACTGTAGTAAATGTCTATGAGTAATCCACCCATATGTTTAAGTGCATCTTTTTGGCTATCAACCTTGTCTTGTACCTTTCAATAGATCCATCAGACTTGTACTTTACAATGTATATGTACATGCATTCTACAGGTTTGAGTAGGTGAAAATTGTTTAAAGCACAGGTTGTTGGATAGAGGGTAGAGTGGCTTGTTGGTACATGTCTTAGTCTCTTTTGTAAGAGAAATTGGAACTGGATTCTGGTTCCTCATGTAAAGTCATTGAACTTTAGATATGACTAGATTCATGAATGACTTTTATTCTGCTTGTATATACAATTCTTCCCATATCTTACACTAGCACCAACTTTTTTATTTTCATATTTTAATAATCAATTTTAGTTGTAACATTGTCCCTTCTAGTTTCACAATCAAATTTAGTCTCAACGTTGTCCTTTCTAGTTTCAGTCTCAGCTTCTTGTTCGAGAGTCAAGTCAAGAAGTAGAAAAGGCGCATCTTCCTGACTTGTATTAGGTTAATCTTCCTTACTTGTATTCTTCTCCTGAAGATGAGTTTGATTGAAGTAACTGTCTTTTTTTATGGAAGGTGACATTTTGGGAGACATAGAATTTATGAGATGGTGGATGATAGTAGTTGTAACTCTTTTGGATCGGTCATTTGAGGTGAGATTTTGGGTTCTGCACGGTTTCTGCCAGTGGTCCAGTTGGTGGGAGCAGTGATTCTGTTTTTGCAACGGAAAGTAGAGAAACACGTGAACAGGGCAGCAGCATGAACAGTGCCGTAACCGTGAACAGTAACAGATTTGGAGCCGCAATGAATAGGGACAGAAAAATCCCGAGTGACTACAAAGAGAGCTGGGAAGGACCAAAAGAATACCACAATGAAGGCGGAAAAACAAAGGAAACTTCAAAGATGGTGGCTAGGGTTTATGCGTAAGCGGGATCTCTAAAATTGGGAGCTTTGATACCATCTCAAGATTAGAGAAATATATTTTTATTGAATTGAATATGTTGGCAATTCAATGGATATATATATATATATATATAAGATTGAAAAATAATTAAGGGAACATAATTAACACTACACAATCAAATTGTGATATTTCTCAATAATAATAATAATGATAATTATGGTTTTGATATTTCCCCTTTTTCTCCCAATTCTCATATTACTAATAATGGTCCTAGCACATTGAAGGTTGAATAAGATTTGGTTTGTAGTATATCAGTAGCCATATTACATGGTGGCCTAGGTCAGTAATATAATGAACAAGCTGTTTTTTGTTTGTCATTGACTTGGGCTGCCTAGGTAATGGTGTAATGAAATGTTGACAAGTTGGCCCGTGATCCACATCACCTAATCAAGCTGCACTTTTTGAATACCATATGGAAGTTCCAACACTTGGTAGCTTATATCTTTTACATGATGAAAAAAAGTTAGGATAGGGTTAATTGTATCAATAAAATGGTGCAGGATAGTTTTATAACTTCTGTATTCATGTTCTAAAATATTGCTATAAATACTCAAATTAATCACCATACCAAACTGTAGTTGTAATTACAAGACTTAGGTTATCTATGATCATTAATTATATCCACTTGGCCAATTGACCTCATAAGTTATCTTGTTAAGCAATGAACGAACACTAATAGGACTAGGCACGTCGCTATGTTCGATGTCTATTGGTGGTTGACAATTCACACTGAGTGTCTCATTTTTTTTACTTTGCTTCGATACATCTTGGATACCCTTTGGGCACAATTCACACTGAGTGTCTCATTTTTTTTACTTGGCTTCGATACATCTTGGATGGATGGATGGATAAACGTGAACAACTATCGTGTATATTGTTTAATATTTTTTTGTGTGATGAATAATGTTAATATTTTATTTAATTATAGTAAAAAATGAACATATGTAAATTGATGTCATATGTTTATGACATAAACAATGTTGCCATGTCTGTCTCGTGTCAGGTATTTGTGTTGTAGTATGTGATTCATAGTTGTTAAGTAATAGCCAAGATATATTTGTGTTGTAGTATGTGATTCATAGTTGTTAAGTAATAGCCACGATACAATACTAATGCTTTGCTACGGAATTTACTATATGTGTGCAGAAGATGGTGAAGTTTATTTATGGGGCTGGAAAGAATGCGTGCCTTCTGGAAAAGTTTTTACGGATCTCATCACTGTGGGAAACCTCCAAAAGGATGTTGCTGGGAAACAAAGTTTGTCGGTTGCTGAGCAAGGTGCTGATCATCATTTACCCATCCACAAATAGTTTAACGAAAAAAGAGTTCTCTGATTTCGTTATGGGGAGCTAACGGAATTTAAGACGTTATACAGGAAGCCCGCAAAGCCCAAATACTAGTAGTGGGTCTGATTCTCATCAGGACAACAAGAAAGTTGGAGAGGAAGCTGGAAAGCGAAGGAAGATCTCATTTGCCAAACAGGAATCTGAAAGTCAAGCATCTGGAGAAGATTTATTTGTTGTCTCCCCTTCTCTTGTTACCCTTGGCCATGGGGTGAAAATCACCTCTGTAGCAGTTGGTGGGCGGCATACCTTGGCACTGTCAGGTAAATCGTTTTGTGTATATCTGCACTAATTATAACAATATTCTAGGTCTAGTTGGCTCTTCCTTGTGGTTACAGTATATAGTTTTGTAGGTTCTATGAAGTACGAAGATATGGAAGGTTTTTGATGTAAAGCAAGACACCTGATGCATCATATTTCAGATGTGGGACAGGTTTGGGGTTGGGGCTATGGAGGCGAAGGACAGCTAGGTTTGGGTTCTCGAGTAAAGATGGTATCATCCCCTCATCTTATACCTTGTATTGAGTCTGCTTCTGGGAAGGACAGGTCAACTTTTGTTCAAGGAAGCAGTGCTGGAGTTCAGTGTTCTAATGTTCCTGGAAGTTATGTGACAGAAATAGCATGTGGAGGTCGGCATAGCGCAGTGATAACAGGTCAGCATTTAACTGTCATATGTAGCCTTGCAAAAGCACCTCTGAATGTTTAAAAAGTAACATGAGCTACTTGCCATTTATACCCATGGTGCAAAAGCTAAATTCGATTTCAGAATCCTTTATATTAGTAATGACTATATTGTCATGTAGTTGAAGGATATGATAAAAACAATTCTAACACTGTTTTTTAAATTGCTTTTGTAGATACTGGGGCTCTTCTTACTTTTGGCTGGGGTTTGTATGGGCAGGTAAGTCTGCTATTCATAAATATTTTAGTATTTTCCTTTAATTTTCTGCTTAGATATATGAAGCATTTAATTTTGATTGCGAAGGATGTGATGGAACTTGAACAAGCGGAAAACTCTGATATTTTTATCCTCGTGTTCAGTAGGTAATAAAGTTATTATAGCATAAAAGAATAATGTCACATGGGTGGTGGCTAGACCATATATGCAGCTTTTAGATTCAACAGACTGGATGATAAATTTGTTGTTTCTTTTAGATTTAAGTGTCTCCATTTGGGAGTGTCTCAACTCTAGACCAACAGGCTTGAGTGATTTGTAAGAAGTTTATCGTGTCATTTGTTATATTTTGGAAGATTAGAAGACTGGAAGATACGATGAATATATTGGCAAACGGCTTAACAAGATAACCTTATTAGAAGACTAATGCTTAGACTTTATATAGGAAAGAAGTGGACTGTGAAATATTGGAATCCTACTTGTGAAATGATTTTAACTAATCATCACCTGAGTCCTAATGGTAGGGATGTCGACGGGGCAAATGTGATGAGTAATTTGTTGCTCTTTTTCCCTGTCCCCGATAATATCCCAAATAGGACAGCCCTACAGCCCTGCGGGAATCTCCATGTACAGGTAAAAGTTGGCATCTCTACCTAAAGGTTAGTATCTAGCTATGTTTGTGGTGATAACCCAGCAAAGAACCTAAAGATGACAAAGTAGATTAGCTTACCACTTATACTTCATATGTGCGATATGACAGACAATACATCAAGATATCAAAATCTGTAATATTCTGAAAGAGTATACCAAACCATAAATACTACAATTCCTTACAGATAAATATAATTGAGATTCCTTTAAGTCTTCTTTGATCCCAAAGGTGCTGATTTAATGTGTTTCAGATTGGTGGTGCACTTTGATATCCAATTTGTGTGGTAATGCCCAATGTGTCAGAAGTAGACATGACCTCTCTTTGATGCTTCATATCTAAAACTCCAAATTTACAAATTAATACGATCTTGAGTTAATAGCATTCTTCCTGTTGACCTTACTTATTGGTTTTAGTTTAGTGTAACAGATTTACTTCTACTTTATAAAAATTGCTGAAATGGCGAAGATTATGTAACTTATTCACGTCGGTTATCTGACATTTATTTAACTTTTTTTTTTTTTTTTTTTTCACGAAAATTTCTTCAGTGTGGACAAGGGAATAATGTAGATCAGCTAAGACCAACTCTAGTTCCTTCTTTATTGGCAACTAGAGTAAAACAAATTGCTGTTGGACTTTGGCATACATTGTGTGTTACTGTAAATGGTCAAATTTATGCTTTTGGCGGGAATCAGTTTGGACAATTAGGTACTGGTAATGATCAGCCAGAGGTACGTTTAATTTTCTTATTTATCCGAAGCATTTTGTTTCTTCTAGAATAGGATAACATTAAATTGACAAATGCATTTACAACTTTTTAAACATGATCGTGCATTCTAGAGAACTCCTGTTACATTAGTTCATCATTTTATCTAGACACTAACTGCAACGAGTATCTACTTTCTAAGGCTATTGCTTAAATAGCTTTTTATGTATGATGCACGATTTTGTAAATTTCTTCTGAAAATGATCACCTAAAATTTATTTTTCTCACGTGTCACCCAAGTAGTAACAGTAGTTTTTTCTTGTTCAGACTTCACCTAAACTGTTGGATACATTCGAGAACAATCTTTGTAAAATAGTTTCTTGTGGGGCTCGTCATAGTGCTTTGCTAACAGGTATGGCTCCTTGATGATATGCTTCAGCTTAAAACCAATCCTAGTCCTGCTGTGCACATTTAGATGATTAGCTTATTTTTGGATAGCCTCTGTGTTTGTTTGCTGAAAACTGTATAGCCACTATTTTTCTTACATTATATAGATCCTTAGAATTGTTAAATCGCACATTACTAACGTATAGTTTCACAATATTCTAACTATAATGGTTTGTATTTTCATATTGAAGATGATGGTCACCTTTTCACCTGGGGATGGAACAAATATGGCCAGGTATTCTCAATATCTGAAGTAACAATTACAATTAGTAATTATTGGTATTTGAGTTGATTTCTAATGATTTTCTACTTGGACAGCTTGGTTTGGGAGATTCTGTTGACAGAAACACTCCCTGTCGAGTTTCTGTTACTGGCTGCCGACCAAGAAATGTTGCTTGTGGTTGGTGGCATACACTACTGATGACTGATAAACCTGTTTGACGCGATTTGGCCACTAGCATCAAGGTGATTGACAGTTAAGGTTGGTTACTAAGTAGTCAACATTTCATTCATGCAATGTAGATTTGTTGGTTTGTTTTGTTCATCTTTTTCTTTCCTTTCTCTATATGCGCATGCCTGGTTTCCTCTTGCTTCCATTTCTAGATTGTAGCTTTGGACTATTAACTTGAAGAACTGAGAACTTGAGAAGGGTTTTAAGTTTGTATGCTGACAAAAACAATAAGGGTTAGGATCTAACAGTGTTTGATTATTGTTGTAATTTATAACACCATTAAATGGATGAGACCAATTTTTATTCTTCCGAGGGTATAGCTCAGTGGTCTTGTTTCATCATATTTGTGATTTCTCGATAGGAATGTTTATGTAATATATTTGTGCCATGGAAGAAGTTTTCTGCTATTTGGAGACAGCACTGTGATTCATCTTGGAATAATTGTGATCTTGTATGAAGTGACATTTCTGCACACCGAGGCCCATTTTTTAAATTTTAGGTAAATTTTAAAAATAAGGATTCAAATATTAAAACTAAAAGCTAAATGTTTAAAATTTTTATGAGTTGAAAAGGATGAGTTGAAAAGGAGCTAAGGTTTCACTAAAATAACTAAGAAAGATTAAATAACAATTCAGATTTTTCATTAACTTCTAAATTTGCTCAAAAACTACAATATAAAGGAAAAAAAAGTATCAGAGCATAAGACAATGTACTTAGGAAATTTAAATAACATACGACAATAAATGTTAAAAGCTCAATAAAATTATCATTTTAGTGAAGTGCCTTGAAGCCAAAAGGACTTCTTGTCTGGTACTAATTCTTTTGCCCAAGTGTTTATCAAAATTTACCGGACATTATCAGAGGACTAATAAGAGCGTTAATTGTATGTTGACCAAAAATAAGTAAAAAAATATAAAAACCTTAATTGTCTTGACTCTAACGATGAAAAGATTGTGAGACTTATCTAGATTCCATCACTACCAATGCAAATATTGTGCTTATTATTATACTAATTCTCTTTTTTACAGCTAATTATTTTTATCAAGAAACTATTGATTTATGAAGAATTTTGAAAAGAGTCATGTATTAAGAATAAACAAAAAGTAAAATAGAATTTTATAATTAAGGATAAAGAGAGGAATCAATGTACTGAACATGAGTGAACAGGTGCTGAGAAGTTAGACAAAAAGATAGAGGCGGGACTGCAAGCGGCCATGGTCCCCCATGCACTCTCATACAATTTTATTTTTATTTTTATTTTTTACAGTAATAATAATTGTATAGTAGTAGTAGTATATATTATATTGTAAAAGGCCCGTCCAAAAGAAACGTGGAGTGTAGTGACCCAAAGAAAACCATTTTATGATAGTAATCAACACAAATTATTATTCTCTTTCTTTAATTTATGCTTATTCCTTAATATATGTAAGATAAAAGGGATAGTCAATTTAGAAATGAAATAATATAAAAACAATAAATGGTGCGTCGAACCATTACTAATAAACTTGATAATTATTTAGATGTTGTCTTTTTTTTTTTTTTTAAATTGAACCAGTACCATACTTTTGTTATAGAACTCAATTTTATTGGTGATATGTCTTATCTTGGTCCCCTACATTAATTCCTAACTTCGAAGGCAATATATTCTTAATAGCACACTTTAAATTTCTACAAAGCTAGTCAGTCTTGGTCCTACAATCAGTAGCACCTCTGTAGCATTCATGTTACACACAATTATTTAAAGTTCTATAGTGTATAAAACCAAGCTTGTTGTCATTTAAAACTGAAGACAAGCTACATTTCCTTGATACAAGGATATGAAGGGTCGGCTTTTTATGAGACACAGTTTCTTCTAAGCTGAAAAAGATGCAGTAAAGGACATAAAATATCCATCCTGTGAAAACCTCTAGGAACCTGTTGCATGTCAAAGAAAAAAATAACTAATTACTATGATGTTATCAAATTTAGAGTATATGTAACATAATTAGGCATATTTTTCTCTACCTCAACAATGAAACAAGCCCAGCTAGTACTTGAACGGTTTTCTAAAATCCCTTTCAAGATTGTAATGTCTAGTCTTCGGATCACCTGAGCAATCTCCAAGAAAAGTCCATGCTCGTTGCATACCATCTGTAAAAAAACATGTTGAGTAGTTCAATAAATGAGATTTTTGTATGCTATTACTTCCTCC
Organism: Cicer pinnatifidum; assembly: GCA_037974775.1. Taxonomy (NCBI): domain Eukaryota; kingdom Viridiplantae; phylum Streptophyta; class Magnoliopsida; order Fabales; family Fabaceae; genus Cicer; species Cicer pinnatifidum. The sequence continues at coordinate 41,532,371 of JBBPBR010000006.1, forward strand.
GTCCATATTAAGGGTCTATTTGAATTATTTGAACTTATCTATTGATATAATCACTCACTTGTGAGACAGTTTAAGAAAGCTTATAAAAACAACTTATGACATGTCCATAAGCAGTTTTTAGCTTATTTTCATAATCTCCAAAATAGCTTATCAGAACAATGTATAACTTATAAGACCGGTTAAAATTGATTTTATCTTTAATTATATAAATAGTTTATACATAAACATTTATATGATAGACCCTTCTCCCACATCGGAGAGGATCTCAATATAAAACCTGCATACCTCTATGAGCATGTGGTCCGAGCATTCCAGATCTTCTATAACTATGGGCCATGATAGTTCACTGTCAAATTCAAATGCACAACTTCTTCCTGGTTGGTTGCCATTTATTTTCTGCCTTTTCCACTCAGGTACCTATATATCCAAAGTCAAGTATAAATAAAGCAGTTCTACAAAAGATTTATATAGTTATGTTTTCTCTATAATTCCTTTTCTTGTGTTTAGGGTATTGGGTCTGGAGGAATCACAATTCACCCATCATCAATGTCTTAATCTTGGTTCACAGTTTAGATTAGTTTCTACTTTCAAGTTTATGGAAGCTTCTACATTGAGATATGCATTTGATTTTAACTTACATAAAGGCCCTTAAAAATTCGCAAGTGTTTACGGATATAAGTTAGATGAAGCAGCTTCTGAAAAAATTGAGTGCAAAAGCTTATTTAAATGACTTTTTACTCTTATATAATACTATTAGTGTGTGTTTAATGTCTCAATTTCCCAGTTAATTAGTTTTTTGAAGTTTCTTTTTTGTCGGTAGATGAAATAGTAAAGAAACTCGCATACAACCACAAGGTCCCGAGTTGATATTCAACCTAACAATATCGGCATTTGTCACTCGAGCTAGGCTTTACAGATGATGTTTTTTGTTTTTTCTTATAATTAAAGCCAAAGGGAGTATTTAAAATTTAAAATACACAATCATTGGAAAGATCATTTTAATTTTCTTTTCCTACTATTGCTTATCGAAAGGCTCATTCAAACTGGCTCTTAAAGATAAATTTCTGCAGCTTCTATACTGGTTTGTAAACACAAGGGGTAATATTTGCATATATATTCTTAAAAACATAGTGGGACGTACCTTGTGATCCGCGAATCGTTTCAGTTTTTCAGCCTGTTTTGTTATCATTCTTAAGAACATCATGTGCTTTACGGTTCGTTCCAAGAGGTTGTCAATGCTACACTGTAAACCATAAGACCAAAGTTAAACATGTAAAAAGTACAAATGGGAACCTAAACAATTAGTTTTCTCCTGAAATGTAAATACTTAGTCTGTTTACTTTCTAATAACATTTTTATTTTTACTTCGTATGTGTGTGGCTTGAATAACCTTTGATTATGAATTTTCCTTTTTTAATTGTAATATAGAGCATATAAAGCTAACTACTGAGAATACATTTTCAGGCACAATGAAAACAATGTTTTTAAGTTTTTCAGAGTTTTCAAAAATATTCAATCAAATTTTAAAATGCATTTTCAGAAACTTCTATAACTCAGTAGAAATGAAAACAGGAAACACTAAAAATAAAGGACCCTTACCCTTCCACCATCTGGGATAAGTTCCCTCAACTCCTTCATCCTGTCCATAATCATTTGTCTATCTCTTGGCCTTGAAGTTTTTTTATCACCTACTCTTGCTCTTTTCTTGCCCGCACTTGAATTCTTCGATCCACTAATAGGCTCGTTATGATTATTAACCTTTTCAAGTGGAGCCGCATCAATCAACAAGCTTGAACTTTCATCAAGAGATGATATAAAACTATTCGTAAATTTATCTTTTCCCTTGACTGGTACCGCAAGCATAAGATCACTTCTAACATCTGAATTTTTCACAAACGCAGTGCTTTCTTCAGAATTATTTTTCAGCTGAATGGAGCCAGTAAGCTCTGATGGCATTGTGATAAGAGACCTAACATTGTTGGATATACATGAAGTATCATCAGAGGTACTGTATAAATTACCAACAACAGCATCCAAGAGATATTCGGGATCAATTCCTTCAGGGAAGTCGAAACTTTTAATATGATCATGCTCCTTTTTATTGGATATTAAAGTTGAGCTACTGTATGTATTCTCATCAGAGATATATTTCGATATACATTTTCCGTTCTGTCTATATACAACAGATCCTAGTGCTTTGTGAAATTCCGACACCGACGGAACAGTTGAGAAGTCATTGAAATTCTTAACATCAACATGACTGGTTCCGACGTCTCCAAATTGTAGCTCTGTTGTATTATCCTCAGAGTAAGAACTTAATCCATTCGACGTCTCTTTAAACTTTCCATCATTGTCGACAAAGTGAGACCAAGCCCATATCTCTTCTTCCATATGATGTGATTTCGTCTCCACCTGACCGATATGTTTTGGATCAGTTGACATCTCAAATGGCGAGGAAACCATCTCATTTTCATTTGCTCTTTTAAGATATTTCAGCTGATTTTCTCTAGACAACCAATAGTTATCTTGAGGAAATGTTGTTGATTCATTTATATTGATAGAAGTACTAGCTGAAGACGATTCATCCAAGCTATCCATTAAATAATGCGATAGAGTTGAGAACGACCAATCTTGATAATCGATTCCCGAGTCCAAAGGTGTTGTATTAGCTTCAAAACAATGATTGAAATGGAATTTCTCCTTGATATTGGTAACAAACTCCAGGTCTTCAGCAACCTAAAATGTCATGTAATAATATGAATAAGCATGAAAATATTTAATTTATCATATCCTACTAATTCATCAAACTCTAAATTCAGACAGGATATGATAGTCGATTCCATCCCGTCTCTCTTAACCTGGCCATAAAACAGACCCTATAGGTGTATAAAAACAATTCAAACACAAACACGTGACTAGCACCTGACTTAGCTTTTGCAGATATGAAGGTAATATGTAAGGAAGGGAACAAAATGTAATAAGGGTTATGGATATTTTCATTGGAGCATGTTATCATGTCATAATAAAACACACGGTTTGTCTATCTAAGAATCCAAACATAAAAAAATGTACGCACCGCTTCAAAAGAACCAAATTGCAAAACTCCTTCTGGAAGAACTGGTACCAGCACAATAGTCTGAAAAATTCAAATTATCAACTTAACATTCGCTACAACTGCACTTGTGAATTGCAGAAATATTATGCAAGACAAGCCTGAATCTTTTACCTTGATGCCAGATGCAAATTGAAGAAGCCACTCATCAAAACACTGGACAAAGAGATGCAGTTATTTAGTATTTGAAAGCAGGATGATAAACAAAATTCACATCTATGTCGGTATTGAATGTTTACGATCTTACCTCAGGAATTAAATTAGTGTCCAATTTACCGGTGAAAATATCCTCACAGAAAACCCAACAATGATCCTTGGCAAGAGCTAATTTGCCAACAACCCTGAAAGAATGGTAACAACAGGAAAAACTGGTTGAGTTTGCATCATCATTATAAATCCATAATACATAATATTTCTAACAAAACAAGACTGTAATTGATCAAGCATCTTAATTTCCATGCCTCTATCAGTATTACACTCTCATTCTATTAATGACCATTAATTTCATTCAGATTCAGCAGAGATACCAAAAGATAAAGATAAACTCGTAAAGGATACCAAATCCTTTCTTAATTTTCTGAAGTGATAAATAATTTTAAATAAATTAAAATCTCGGAAGTGACAATATTATTTTGAAATGGAAGAATAATTGGCAACAAAAAATTCTGATATAAACAGTAAAGCATAAGTTGTTACCCTTCTCCCAAACTGTATTTACGATGAGACATTTCGATCATGAGAAGTCGAACTGAATAATCTCCTGAAACATCGGATCCTTCACTCCTTGAAGAATATACATCGTCCGGGGATTGGAAACTGATGTCTCCCCACATACTTCCCAAAGGCTCATTACTTTTCTGGTAACCATTTTCCCAGGTCAAAGTCCTAAAACAAACAAACTTGTGTTATTCATTTAACATCTAATCCAAAACTGCTAACATAATTTCATGCAACATACTAATATTATAAGAATATTACATGTATAGGACAAATAGTTTCTCAATCAAGTTCTTGATAAGTAACATTCTAAGAGCGATGGTGGACATTAATTTTACACAAAAGCATAATCTATAACAATAAGACCAAAGGAATATTGACCTTAAGGTTGTAAATCATGTTATCCAACAAAAACAGGAAAAAGGTTAAAAGAAATATTAAGGATATACAGAAGCTTGTACACAATTCAATTAATAATCTAATCAATTATCATCACCTTTTTAAAAGAACTTCAATGCAGACACATAGAGTTTAAGCCGGATTAAGCTTTTCTAAAGTGAGTAATATCAAATCTTGATTCACTGATTTTACTAACTACTCATTTTAGAGGAGTCAATAAAATAGAAAATGATTGCCATAACATATTGATAACCATTCCATAGAAATACAACAACTCTAAAAATACAACAAATGAGCATAGAAACAGAAGCAACTCTATAACAAAAAAACTTACATAGGAGAAAGGTGATCAAGCTTCCAAAACACAGCATACTGCCATTGCTTAGTATCACAAAAGCCCTTCAACAATTGTGCTATTGAAGTAGCTTCCATCTTCTACTACTTTTTCCAGGACTTTGTTGTTAAATAAAGAAGAAACACAAAATACAAACCAACAATAATTTTCAAACAACACAACACAAAACACCTAGCTTCCTCTGTATGAACCTCTACCGGCTTGTTTAATTTTCAAACCAACTCTCTTTTTTATCATTGGTCCTATTGTACTAATTAGCATGAAAATAATCATAACTTGACTCCTCCAACAAAAAAATATGACAAAGTAAATGTGTAGAGCCGTGCTGTCACAAATCAATGATGACCAGAAGTGCTCAAAATTTCAACTCTCTGTGTCATTTTAACAACTTGCAGCCAAACTCCAAGAAAGTAGTAAATTTTATCATGAATTTTGCCACAGATTAGCTCAATATAGAAGAAAACTTCCTGCAAAAACAAATCAAATAACTCATATTTAGAAAAAAATTTAGGTAAGGAAAATTAATATAAGTCAACTGTGAAATGTAACTGGCTGATAATTGAATAAATTTGCATGCTTTACTTTTAATAAAAACAAAATACTTTATGGATCTCTCTGAAGTTAAAAATATATCTGCAGAAGATCTTGATGATCTTCCTAAATCTTAATAATTAGCTTCATTTTCAATTTCTTAGCAACCAAACAAAGAAATTGGAGCAACAACTGACTAAACAAAATAAATAAATAAATAAATAAAAAACCTATGTTGCTTGCTTACCACTATAACTGTTGACTACGTAAATTTCAAAATTTTCACCATACACAAATTCATCATACTCCATGAGAAATTAGCTTGTGTAAATGTTCCAAACTCAACGAGATTTTTTATGTATAATTCAAATCCAAATTCAAACAAAGAAATTAGACAAGGGTAAAACTTTGTCTTTTGAAGACACAAATAAATGAACTGAACTTTGGTTTTGCACTATTGCTTATAATGAACAGCTATAGTATAGGGGGTGTTAAGCACATACCTTTTGTTTATATAGAAAATTGAAACAAATAAAAATCACTTTTTTTAGGTGGAAAAATGAATAAAAAATATATAAAACAGTTGAGTGGTGTTGTGGTCTCACCACGGATTTGAAAATGAAATAAAGGTGGATTTCATAAAATGTGGGTGGAGAATGGGTCCCTCAGAGTTTGTTTATGATTTATATAGTGCACTTTGGAGCGCGTGGGAAAAGGAATTTGCACTGCAAATAGTAACATTAGAGACAAGTTCTGTTCTTGTTGAATCTTCTTCTCTGGGATTCTCTCTACTTCCTAAATACATATTACTCGGACATCTCTATCTCTAAAATGTTTCAGGCTGTCCTTTAATGAATTTACACACATACTACGTCCTATTTCAAATATAAATAAAAATAAATTAATATAATAAATAAAGTAATATAATAAATTAATATAATAATTTTTATATTTGATTGTTTAACAAAAGTCTTAAAAACATCTTTAGTAAGTCTTTTATAATAAATAAAGTAAGCTTTATACCTCTAACTTCGGATAGAGGATCATTAGAAGTTGAGATTGTTTATCTTTTAATTTTCTGTCTTTAATAATTTTGTTTTTATTTTTCTCCTAAATTAATTATTATCTCTCATCTAAAATAATTTTTATTTATTTATTTTAATTGTTAATTTATTTTCTAAATAAATTAAAATTATCAACCACCAAAATTAGAGAATTTATTTTCGTCATTGGACTGCTCCTTACTAACTAAATGTTAGTTCTATTCCGGTGTGTTTTCTATTTAAGACCAAACTAAATAATCACGCTATTGAGATGTTAAAAAATGTGATCACTATTTTGATAGTATATGTCATATAAAGTGGTCTCTCTTAATTTTTGTGAGTTTCACATATAAAGTATATTAAATAAATGAATGTTGAAATATAATGATAGAATATCATAGATAAAATATATTCAATAATTCTAAATATATCTCATTTTATTGTAAGATTTAATAACTTTAAAATAGTTACAAAAAAAAGTTAAATATTTTTAATATATAACAATTGTGATTGATTAACAATATAATTTTTTTATATTTATAATATATACAAATTAAATTTATTATTTTATTATATGAATTATTTATTTTATATAAAATTATTTTTTAGTATATATATCTATAAATTTAAAACTACTAACTAATTATTATTGGTTGAGTTATAGTTTTTCGGTTCAAATATCAAATCTTTAGAGTTTTTACACTATTAGTGAGTTATTATACCATTAAAATAGTTAATTTTTATTATAATTACATCTATAAAGGATTATAATATATTAGTATGGTAAAACTATACATGACAATTAAATTCTTTTAAAATTATTAATATATATATATATATATATATATATATTATATTCTCATCAATTTATAACTTTTTTTCTTTTTAGAAGATATAATAAATATTATCATAATTTATTCACACAACTATAAAATTTATATTTAAATATTAAATATAATATATAACTTAATAATATTAATATTTTTCAATTGAATTAAATCTTAACACTACTTTATAATATATTTATATTACCTCAATAATGATATAGTTATACAATGCATCACAATTCACAAGCACAATAACAACCGTCTAATTCTATTATTTATTTATTTATATTTTTCATAATTAATTAAAAGAAGGTAGCTTTCCCAACCCAACTAAACTTTAATACGTCATGGGAGTGACTTGACAGCATGAAAATTGAATCATTAAAATGTAGTTTTAACATCAATTTTTATAATATATTATATTTTAAATAATATAACATATGATATAATGACAGTATAATTAATATATATAAAATTATAATAATTTTCTTTTAAGAATTTAACTTTTAATTTTTATTTTTTTAAATTTTTTAATTTAATTAATAATATATAAATAATTAATATAATTAAATAATATTATATTATAAAATTATAAGTTACATGGTTTAAAATATTTCAAAATGTTATTTTATAGATTAAGAACACAACTGAGAGATACTAAACTATATCTATTTTTAAAATAGAATGCTAATAAACCAAATTAAAATAGACTAACCACTTGGAAAAGTTTAGTTGTATGTGAGTGTGTCAATTGTTCCATACATAATACATATATTAAAATGATAAATAAATTACGGATGCATTCACAGGTTGATTATATTTCATTTCTTTTGTACATATAGTTTTAGAAACTTATAATTTCAACAGCTAATATATTTTATTTCTTTTGATAGAATATATACTAATTTAATTTATATTATTTGTTTGATCAAACACAAAATATATATTTTATCAACAGTCATAACAATTACACAGGTCAATTAGTGATTTAATAATCCAATCAATAGTCCAATACCTTTGATTGGGTCGAACATTAATCCAAATTTTAAAACACAGCAAGTCCTTCTTGTCATCGGTGGGCCTAATTATAATACGTACCGCATATACTATTAAAAATTTGTTTACTATACAATAGTCAGAATTTTTGCTGTTTAGAAATTTGAGTTTTTTCTTGATAGAAAAAACTCATTATTTCATTTTTCTAAAAATAAAGACAAACAATTCTTTTGTCTCATAATCAGTGACCATTTCTAAAGAAAAATAATATCAACTTAATTCACATCACATTGCTTTCCTTTTACAATCAATATAAATTTCATTCATGAAAACGTAACACATTAGATGAAAGGGGATCAAAGACTAAAGAGGTAAACTTAAACTAAAGATCTAGAGCCTATTTTCCAACCAAACAAAATTTCTCACACAAGGTAAAAAACGAAAGAGGTAAAAGTTCTAAATTAAAATTCTCCCATCTTTATATCAATCATATTATGGATCACTTTTCCAACATCTGCAGATAAATTTCAACTGCAATTAATCTCATATGATAGGTGAAAAGAGTGCCGGTAACTACGGAAACCAACTAACTTTGCACACATATAATTGTTTCAGCAGGAGATTTTTAAGTAGCGGGCAGGGGTCACGACACCCTATATTTAAAAAAAATAATTTATAGGTGATAAGGTAGATTATTAAATTAATAGTGATAATTACAAAAATATCCCTCGAACCTTTGTGGTTTTGAAAAACTAACTTTTTCAATTTCTCCTTTGAGGCTCCCTCCCTCTCTCTTTATAAAATAATAATAATAATAATAATAATAATAATAATAATAATAATAATAATAATAATAATAATTACTAAAATATCTCTCAAGGTTTTGATGAACTAACATCAGCCTTTTCAATTTCTCCTCTGTGTGTCCCTCCCCCCTCTCCCTCCTATCCTATGAGTTCATATCAAGTAGATTTTTGGTAAGTAATCAACTGAAATTTATTGTTACTCTATATCTCACATTTAAAACTATCATGAAACAAAAGTCAACCAATTAAAAAAAACTTTAATACACAAGACAAAGAAAATACAATTAACTTCATTATGTATATAATTCATATTTGAAACAAAAGCTCCCCACAAATAATTTCATTATTGTTGTTGTATATTATTTTTATTTTACAATATATGTAGTTTGTCTTTAATCTGAGTTTGATATATTCGTATATTTTTTTTATATCATGTTTGATTCTTGTTTATTTTATAGCATAATTTATTATTAACATTATGTAATTTATGTTGTAAACTTCACTAAATAAAAAAGTATTTAGTTGTTTAATATTGAGATTTTTTTTTTCATGTAGATTTTGGTAAAAATTACGTATGAAATAAGTTTTCATGAAGAATTTTCTGCAAATTTTCTTTGTGAATAATCATTTTATGAGAATTTCCAGAATCTAAAGAAAATTCCTATCAAACTTATTCTGTAGCAAATATGCTGAAAAATCTGAAGCAAAAAAACAAAGTTACAAATTGAAAGTTAAATTAATTTTTCATGAATCATGAATGATAATAATGTTAGATTAATTATTTAAAAGATAAAATAATTGCAAATTAAGTTATTAAAATATGATAATGGGTCAAACTATATGTGGCAACTAACAAATACAAGTCTACAATAACGTAGGAAGAAGTTGAGTAAAGTTAGTAAGCTTATGAGTTATGTATATCCCCTTGCATAGTAAAATTAACATCTCTCCATGCGTCCCTTATCTATAATTTAATTACCATATACAATATAAATCTCTTTGTTTTATATATCTCATGTTTGATGTTTTATGTTTTATGTTGTGTATTTTAGTTAATTTATGAATTATTTTAATTAATTTGTGTATTTTTTTAGGAGTGAAACAATGTTTAAATATAAGAAAATTTATGCATTTTTCAAGAAGAAAGTTTCCGACAAAGTTTAATCTATGTACATCATAGATGGCTTTAATGTGCATAGTGCCAATCACATCAGTAAAAATGGACTTCGTCTCAAAAGCTCTATTGATTCAATTTGTTGGCTCACATTTCAAGCTTGTGCTTTTCGTGGCCACGACAAATCACTAGGATAAAAAAATAGAGGTAACTTTCTTGAAATGATCAAACTCTTAACATCATACAATGATGAACTTGCAAAAGTAGTGATTTAAAATATATCTCTCCTAAAATTCAAAAGGAAATTTTGCATATCATGTCTAGTAAAGTGAAAAGCTATATTCGAGAAGAGATTTGGGATTCTAAATTTTGCATAATTGTTGATGTTAATTTTGCGTAGAGGGGAGTGGAATGGATTACAAGCATTATTTCTCAAAGATTGTCCTTATGTTTATTATATACATTGTTTTGCACATAGATTACAACTTTGCTTTGGTTACTGCTTCTAAAGAAGTTTTTCCTATTCATGATTTCTTTTCACACTTAACTTTTATTATCAATATTGTGTGTTCCTCTAGTAAGCGACATGATGAATTACAAATTGTCATATTAGAGGAGATTTCAACTTTGTTGGAGATTGGTGAACTTGAAAGTGGTGGTGGACAAAATCAGATTTGCAATTTGGCGATACTCGTTGGAGCTCACATTTTTCTTTTGTTTGTAGTATGATAAATTTGTATAATCCAACTTGTGCATTTCTTCAAGATATTAGAAGAAATGGAACAGGTTATTCTCCACGTGGTAATGCTAATGCTGCTCATAAGCTTATGAAATCATTTGAGTTTATATTGATTTTGCACATGATGAAAGAGATTATAGGAATTACAGATCATCTTTGTCAAGCTTTACAACATAAATCTCAAGATATGCTTAATGCAATGCAATTAGTCAACAATACAAAATATTAATTCAGAAGTTGAGAGATGATGGTTGAGATGATTTATTGAAAATTGTGATATTATTTTGTGAGCAACATGATATTGATTCCCATAATTGTAATGCTATTTACATAGAGCACGAAGGACGCGCTCATCGTCAACATGATCACATCACAGTGGGTCAACAATATAGAGTGAATCTCTTTTGTGTTACAATTGATCAACAATTGCAGGAATTGAATCACATATTTTGTGCGTAAACAATGGAGCTTTTAAGTCTAAGCAATAGTTTGGTTCCTAAAGATATTTACAAAGCATTTGATATGGATAATATATGTGCTCTTGTAAATAAATTTTATCCTATGGATTTTAATTATCAAGATAAAATTAATTTGAGATTTCAATTGAAACACTTTATTCTTGACGTTGTTAGTCATCCATATTTGAATAACTTCTCAACTATGTCTGAATTATGTGAAGCTCTAAAAAAAACAGGGAAGGCAGATACATATTATTTGATTGATCGATTAATTTGTCTTATCTTAACTCTGTGTTTCTACATCTACTACAGAAAGATCATTTTCAACAATGAAGATTATCAAGACAAGACTGCGTAACAAAATGGAGGATGAATTTCTTGTTGACAATATGATGCTTTATATTGAAAAAGAAATAGCTGAAACCTTTAGTTCTGATTCAATTATCGATGATTTCAAGGCTTTAGGAGAACGAAGGGCACAACTTTAATTCAATGTAAATGTCTCTTTTCACATATTATATTTTTATTGTGTATTGATGTTATGTTGAATCTTTGATAAAACTATATAACTTTTACGAATTTCAATTATAATCTTTTATTTAATATTTATCGCTCTCCCCAATATTTTGTGCAAGATCCGCCACTGATTGTTCCAAAAATACATGATGCATACTTGAAACACAAAAAAAAAAAAAAAAACAAAATAAACACTACTACTAGATCTAATACTACCTAACAATTAAAAAACAAACTAAAACTAAAACACAACATCACCATTGTGTATTTGCAAGAGGACAAGTTGGTGGTTGTAGATGGCGAAGGAACCCTGAATAGTAGGCAAATAAGTTGAAAATATACCTACTATATTCGATTTGGTTTTCACATATGTTATTGAACTAAAAATCACACAAACACAAGATCGAATATTTCTCATCAATTCATTGATCAAACGTTTCAATTAATTCCTGATTTTAGAGGAAATAGTAGATAAATAAGTTGAAAATATCCCTACTATATTCGATTTGGTTTTTACATATATTATTGAACTAAAAATCACACAAACACAAGATTGAATATTTCTCATCTATTCATTGATCAAGTGTTTCTATTAATCCCTGATTTTAGAGAAGATGAACCTTTTAAATAGAGGAAATATATCAAGCTAATAACAAATAACAAACCTTATAATAATAGGAAAAATCTAACTAATCGTTATTAATCCTAACTAACTCTTATTTTGATGTTCTATTTGTGATACTCCCCCACAAGTTGGCCTATGGATATCTAATAGACAAGCTTGAAGACAAGTTTACAAAAAGAAGGACTATGCAAATGTTTGGTAAAAACATATGCAATTTGAGTTGTAGAAGGCATAGAAAAAAGCTGGAGGAGGCCTTTGTTGAGCTTTTATCTAATTATGTGACAATCTATCTCAATATGCTTTGGTTCGCTCATGAAAAGTTGAATTATTATCCTAGTATATAGCATATTTGTTGTCACAAAACACATAAGCTGAAGCTGGAAACTTAATACCAAGATCATGAAAAAGAAATTCCAATTATTGCAGTTCACATGTGAGGCTAGCTAATGCGTGATACTCTGCTGCTGAACTAGATTTGGAAATGGTAGGCTGATTCTTGAACTTCCATGATATGAGGGAGCCGCCTAGAAAAACACACAATTCATCTACCAATCTACGGGTGATAAGACAAGTTGCCCAGTCAGAATCTGCAAAACCAGAAAATTGTAAGTTAGAAGAAGTAGGAAAAAACAGTCCTTTGGCATGAGAGTTTTTAAGATAATGCAATATTTTAAAGGCAATTTATAATGTACTTGAAGAGGTTTTGAAATATATTGACTTAATTGTTGCACAAAAAAAGAAATATCAAGATGATTTGTAGTAAGATATAGGAGACACCCTATTAATCGTCTAAATTCTGATTCATCCGTACACAAAGGTGAATCTGATAAATGAAGTTTTAAAGAAGTATCATAAGGAATCAGAGAATGTTTGCTCGCTAAAGTTCCAGTTTCTTGTAAAAGGTCAATAGTATATTTTTGTTGATTTAGTAAAATGCCATTATCAGACTTAGAAATTTATGAATCAAGGAAATATCTTAATAAACCTAAATTATTTATTTTAAAATGTTTGTTAATAAAAGATTTGACTTGCTGAATTTCATTGTAGTTATTGACTGCAAGGACAATGTCATCAACAAATATAAGTAAAGCAGTAAAATTTGAATCAAAGAATTTTGTGAAAAGAGAAAAGTTAGCAGAAGATTGCTTGTAACCAATAGATAAAATAGATTCAAATAACATAGAATATTATTGTTGACTTGCTTGTTTCAAACCATATATAGATTTATTTAATTTGCAAACTTTAGAATGAGAAGGAATAGAGTTAGGAAGATGCATCCTAGGGGGCAATGAGATATAAACTTCTTCATGTAAATCTCCATGTAAAAAGGCATTATTAACATCTAATTACTCTAAAAACCAACTTTTAATAGCAACTAAAGCCAAAATAGTTCCAACCGTAACGATTTTAACAAGAGGAGAAAAATATCAAAATAATCTACACCTTCTAGTTGTGTATAACCTTTAGCTACTAGACTAGCTTTATATCTTTCAATAGAACCATTATCATGATATTTTACCTTGTAAACCCATTTACAACCAATGGGTTTCTTACCTTTTGGAAGATCAACAATGGACCAAGTATTTGTGGTTTCAATGGACCTCCATGAGAAATTAAGTCATAAAGAAGATATCTTTTAATACCATCTCTATAACCCAAGAAAATAGTTTTTCTAGCACGAGTGTCAAATTGAGTTATATGTTTAAGAATAGTAGATGCATAAGCCAAATATCCAAAAGACTTTAATTGAAGTAAAGTAGGTGGCTCTTTATATAACCCTAAGTATCCTATTAATGAGATGAACATCATGTTAAACACTAAAATGCCATTCATAATAAATTGAGGGCATTCAACAACACCATTTTTTTGAGGACATTCAACACATGATCGTTGATTAAAGGTCCCTTTTGAAAGAAAAAAAACCATTCATAATAAATTCAACACCATTATCACTTCTTAAACATTTGAGTTTGGTTTCAAATTGAGTTCCAGTGTAGCAAATAAAATTCTTAAGATCTTGTATGGTTTCACTTTTAGATTTCATGAGAATAATCCAATTAAATCTACTACAATCATCACCAAGAGTAAGAAAATATGTATGATCATAAATTGAAAGAGTAGCATATGGACCTCATATGTCAACATGAAGTATATCAAATATATGAGTAGAAATAAAATTACTATTAGGATAAGAAATATTATTTTACTTTGCAAAGTGACATATATCACGAGGAGAATTATGTTTATGCTTGTAAGATACAAAAGAAAAGTGCAAGGAAATTGATTTATGAACATAATCAAAAACATGTCCTAGCTTAAGATGCCATAAAGAGGTATCATCACTAGAAGCAACATTACAAGAAGAGTAAAAAAGAAAACCTATAATTAGAAGAATAAATAGTTGCAAGATCTTTAGGACATATATATCTCCATGTTTCTCAGCTATACCAATCAACTTCTTGGTTAAATTCTGCAAAATCAAACATTTGTTATCTTGAAAGAGAAAGAAACAATTTAAGGAATTGATCAGTTTGTATATAGATATTAGACTGACTGTAAATTCAAGTATAATAAACATTTTTCAAAAAAATAGAATTTGAAATTTTGACTGTTCCAACTATAGTAGCATTAGTTTTATGACCTTTAGACAATCTCATAGTGTAAGGTGTGACATAATGATAAGTATAAAAATGCTGAAGGGAATAAGTTAAATGATATTTGTGTTGGGGTTGATTGCAAGTCCCACATCCTTTAGTGTGGGAGAATAAGGAGAAGGCCAAGGCTATATATTAGGTTTTGATCCTTTGTTTTCAAATGCACCAGTCAGCAATAGCACTTTAAGCTTGTATCTAACTTAGTTTAAATATTTGCTTTGTAAGAGTGTGGTTGTACTAGGGTGTTGGGTGTGAGTGAGAGAAGTCTATGTGTTGTAACAATTTTCACATAGTGTTAATTCTCTGGTTGTCGGTTTAGGCAGCGGCCGTGATTTTTCTCCGGTTTTGGAGTTTCCACGTTATATTCTTGTGTTGTGATTGTGTCTTAATTCTTTTAAACTTATGCTATTTTTCCCAACAACTGGTATCAAAGCCATGTTCGGAGGGATAATTTTTCTTAGTATGCTTTGTGGTTGCAGCTTTGTCTGATCTTCCACATCAAAAAAGAATTATCCTTGGTATTGTTAGGGGAAAGGTGATACTGTGAAAGTGTTGTTTAGGGAGGTTCTGGCTAAGGAAAGACTTGGTATTTAAGCGTGTCTGTTGTGACCCACCTCTCTTTCCTGGGAACTTACCTGGTGCACAGTTTACAGTCTGCGTGCAACTGTTATGTCTTATTCAAGCGTTATGAAGTTTGACATAGAGAAGTTTGATGGAAGAATCAACTTTGGCTTGTGGAAAGTACAAGTCAAGGATGTGCTTATACAATCAGGATTACACAAGGCGTTGACAGGAAAGTCTGGGCATGTGAAGAGAAATTGTCCAGGTGGAGCAGTATCTGAAAAAGACTCTGAGACAAGTGCTGGCAAGGTCTCCCTTGTTTTGGGAGATGATGGTGATCTCATCTAGAAGATAAAGTTTGTCCTTATGGTATTTCCGCTATACCATGAAAAAGGACAAGTTATTGCTAGCGGATTCAGAACAGCACACGGGCATTGGTTGGCATTGATGCAAGGTGTGTGGTGATGTGTCGATGGCTGAAGAACTTCCTGGAAGCCAACATGGGAATTGCACCATAAATTTCAATTAGGTTTCGACATGAGAAAATTCTTGGAATGGTATAGTTCCAAGTGGAGAAAATTCTTGGGATGGTTTAGTTCCAAGTGAAGTGTACTTTTTATGGTGGAGTATGATTGTCGGTAAGACAATGGAAGCGGAAGTTGTAACTCTTACAATCAAGGTGGAGATTGTTGGGGTTGATTGCAAGTCCCACATCCTTTAGTGTGGGAGAATAAGGAGAAGACCAAGGCTATATATTGGGTTTTGGTCATTTGTTTTCAAATGCACCAGTCAGCAATAGCACTTTAAGCTTGTATTTGACTTAGTTTAAATATTTGCTTTATAAGAGTGTGGTTGTACTGGGGTGTTGGGTGTGAGTGAGAGAAGTCTATGTGTTGTAACAATTTTTACATAGTGTTAATTCTCTGGTTGCTAGTTTAGGCAACGGCCGTGATTTTTCTCCGGTTTTGGAGTTTCCACGTTATATTCTTGTGTTGTGATTGTGTCTTAATTCTTTTAAACTTATGCTATTTTTCCAAACAATTTGACATAATGAGTACATAACCTGTTAGAACCACAACCACTATTAGAAGCAAAACCACGTCTTCCCCATTGTTGGATACTTGTAGCGCCAAAGAAGCTTTTTCAACAGGAGAATCAAGGACAACAAGAATATTTAACTGACATTCTTGACTAAGAACGAATGAAAAGGTTTTGTTAATAGAAGGTAGATGATCAATGAGCATGATCTGAGATCTAACATTAGGGTATTGGTCATTCAAACCTTTGAGAAACTTGATCACCTTATCTTATTCTTTATACTTGCGCAAATTAGTGGTGGTGCAGTAAGTGCACGGAATTGCACAAGTGCAATCGCGATAAGGCGAAAATTCTCAAATTCTTCCTACATAGAAGTTAGTTGAGTGAAATAATTGGAGATGTCAAAAGTACCATAATGAAAGCGAGTGAGATCGTCTTGAATATATCGGAGATTCAAAAGATATCTCGTTGAGAAAATCGTTGATCAAGAATTTTCTAATCGATGACGGCTTTATCGATCCAAAGAATGGATTTGTTGATACTCTCTGAAATTGATCGTTGAAGCCAAGATAACACCATGTTATTGCATCAGATCCATTGATCATGAAGAAAATGGTTGGATGCAGGTTGGGGAAAAATGCAATCAACAAATTTCAATTTGTTCTTTGAGATTAAGGCAACCTTCATAGCACGAGACCAAGAAGAAAAATTCTTGCTATCCAAAGAAAGGGTACCAAGATTTAATGAGGGGTTTTCAATAGGATGCAAATAGTAAGGATTGGAAGAGTTTCTTGCAATCCATGGTGGGCACTAAGAAAGGGGAAGAAAATTCTTAAAAGGGATAGCAAACAAAAGATATGAGAAGAAAATTCTTAGAGTTAATATGATACCATATTGAACTAAAAATCACCCAAACACAAGACTGAATATTTCTCATCTATTCATTGATCAAGAGTTTTTATAATCCCTGATTTTAGAGGAGATGGACATCTTAATTAGAGAAAATATATCAAGTTAATAATAACTAATGAACCTCATAATAATAGGAAAAATATAATTAATCTCTATTAATCCTAACTAACTTTTAATTTGATGTTATATTTGTGATATATTTAATCAACCATAGATAAAAAAAGGTACTGTGGTGACAAAAGGAAATAACTTTTTATTAAAGGTTGAAGTTTTTGTGTGAAAATGGAAGCAAGATAAACAAAGAGGAAAAAGGTATGTTCCTAAAAAATGAGATGTGGCGGAGTAAGAAGACCACCAAAAAGGTGGAAATAAGCCACCACAAAATCCTAAAAATAGGGCAAAATTTTTCTGAGGAGATGAGAGAAGTATCTCTCTCTAAAATAATTTACACTACATTCTTTAAAATTATGTAAAATAGTTGTTTTTCCCCTAATATAAAAGTTTATATTGTTAACATAAATGATAAATTTTTTCACGCACAAAGTACACTAAAATTATAGATGCTCGATAACTCATATGAGTGAAATCATAACTCTCTTAATCTATATATCATGATTTATTGGTTGGTCGTTTGATTATTGTATTTTAAATAATTTTTTATACTTTTTTTTTTTATAAATTCATTTAAATTATTTATTATTATGTGTGGACTAGTTTATGATTTAATCCAATTCAACCAGTAGAATTATTGATTTTGCCAAAAAAATAACAATAACTAAAATCCTAATATGGAAATATTATAATTGAATTTATCATGGATTAATATACTCTCTATCCATATATTGGAATCAACAAGAAAATAAAAAAAACAAACGTGTTATCAATACACATACATATTTCAAAAGTCAATAAAAAATGGCCTAACCAAAAACTTAATTATAACAATCAAACTAATTTCTTACACATATGGTGAGCCAAACTTAAACCAATAGATTTATTAAGTTAAACTAAAGAAGCCTTTATAATTACAATAATAGAGTGCTAACAACACATTCTCTAACACACATAATTTCTTATTGGTTGAAATTCATGTGCGATCCATCAAGTTATGTGGAACCCATTTAAATTTGGTGGGACCCTCATAAATTTCAATCGTTAAAAAAGAGTGTGTTAAAATGTGTGTGTTAAAGAGTATATTGCTAGCATTCTAATAATGAATGTGGCGTGACATAAACTTTACACTTTAATAGTAACTTAGGGTGGTTTGGGCTTAAGATCGTTAATGGTTATTAATCATGCTACTATGTTGAAACTATGTTGGGAGTTTTATACTCTCTGGGATATTTTTCACTGAGCCAAAGTTCTTCATTAAGTTCTTTCATTGCTTATCATATTTCCTCTCCGATTAGGGCATGTGCTTTGTTGCATTGGACAATTTTGCTTGGCAAATTAGGGATGGTAGAGAAGAAAACTTTTGGATCGACTTATGGGTTAACCGTTATTTGACATATCATCTAATATTCCTTTTAATCTCATGAAAATCTTAAGGCTAAGGTTAATGATTTTATCAATTACGGTAAGTGGCTCCTTCCAAATTTTTAATCTGCAAGTATCCCATTCTCCTTGTGATTTTGACGGATCTCTGCATCCATCTTGACTCAACCCTTGACAAATGAATGTGGTTGCATACAAATTCAAATTCTCTTACTCTTAAAGAAGTCTGTCATTCCCACAATTTGTGTGGTCCTATTTTTAAATGGTCCGAGCTAATATGGAAAACTTTCATTCCTCCATCTCGATCTTTGCTTTGTTGGAGAATGTTTCATAATTGTCTCTCTACAAATGATAATCTTCAAAGCAGGGGTGTCTCTACCAATGACTTGCTCTTCTGTTGTCGAAACAACTCAACATATGTTTTGTGATCGCCCTTTTGCCCATTTTGCGTGTCCTTGGTTAAGCACTACTTTTCATCTCATAATTGACGTTGCATTTGTGAGATCTATCTTCTCTATATGCGAAGAATCATGGGCCTCTCAAACGAAGGATGATATTTCATCTGCCATTGTCAATTATTTTTGCATTATTTGGCATTGTCGTAAGGATCCTCATTTTAATAATAAGTCTATTTCCCTTTGGCCTGCCTCTAATATAATCCTTGCGAATGTATTTTTGACTACTCACCTGAGTAACAGGGTTGCTTCAATCTATATACAAGAATTTGTAATCTTATACTTTTTTGTCTATTTATGTTAAATTCCCCAAGGTGCTCGTTATTAGGGAGGTTCATTGGTTCACTCCATCTTTTAGTTGGGTTAAGTGCAACACGGATAGTGCAACTCATGGTGCTCTTGGCTTGGATGCTTGTGGTGGTATTTTTCTAGATTATAGTGGAGGTTTCATGGTTGGTTTCGAGATTAATATTGGATCTCCTTTGCTTTACATGCAGAGCTTATTGATGCTATGAAGGGTATTAATATTGTTGCTTATAAGGGATAAAACAAACTTTGACTAGAGTGTGACTCTCAACTGCTCATTCAAACTTTCTGCAACGTTGACATTGTTCCTTGACATCTTCGTAATAGGTGGATTTTTATTTTCATCTCACATGGTTTGACTATTAGTTGTTTTAAGTGGTGAGACTCTATTTTGTTCTTCACTGGAGAAGATTTTGACCATAATAGGTTACATGTAATAGTCAATCTAATAATATCTACATATATTTTCATTTTACTAACAAAATTAATTGTTAACTTTTATAAAAAAATTAAATTTGATTCTCAGTATTATGTTTCCTGCTTTTATGGACAATATCTACATAGTCTCCTCCTTCTCCATTTCCACTCTTCCTTCTTTACCAGGTAAATTGCATTTTTGGTTCCTTAAATTATTTTTAGGTTTCAATTTGATTATTTAAATTTTATTTGTTTCATTTTGATCTCTCTTAGATCCCTCAATTATTTTCGTTTTATTTTAATCTCTTAATTTACAAACATTAAACACTTTATTCCTTTAAGTAGCAAACATAATACACTTTGTTCCTTTCTAATAATGTCTTAATTGTAACTTAAGAGACCAAAGTGATTTATTTTTATAAAGGATCCAAACACTTGATGTTTATAACTTAAGGGACTAAAAAAGACAAAAAATAACTCGAGAGACCAAAATGTCTAATGTTTGTAACATAAAAAACCAAAATAAAACAAATAAAACTTAAAGGATTAAAGTAAAATCTAAAAAAAAAAAATTTAAAAGAACAAAAGTATAATTTAACCTTCTTTAATTCAATGTCAGCTTCATTTCCAGCTCTCACTCTTAAGGGAAGTAACACAACACAAATTGCGGTGAAATTATTTATGGATATTATTAGATGAACAATAATATATAAAATTAATTATCTTGTTACCATCTATATCTGTGTTGACTAGTTAATCAGATTTAACGAAACAAATTAAAAACTATATATTAGTTTAGAAACCTAATTATAACTTTTTTTAGTTTAAAAATCAATTTTAAAATTCTCAAATAAAATTATGGACATGAAGAGTGTAATTAAACCTAAAGAATACTCAAATCGATTACATCATAAAGAAATGTTTTAAGATGTTGATACACATATCATTGTATTAGAATATCAATGAAAGAATGAAGCCTAGCATCATTTATTTGAATTAATTTGGTCCACGAAAGTGCCATATGTGTAAGCTTGCTCTTATGGTTTTAGTAACAGAATAACCATGTAGGTATTTTTTTTTTAAGTAGGAATAAAATTCAGTAAGACTCCAACATTTACGTACACAAGACTCCACTGGAACATGTAGACATGTAACATATATATATTATTGAGACCAATTTGAAACAATGATAAATAAAGAACCAAAATTTATAACTAGACCTTTAGTATATTTCTGTGTATGAGAAGTTATGATGAATTATACCTCTTTATATTTATCTTTTCTTTTATCCAACATTTCTGAAAATGATACAAATTTAGTTAATTAGTTGACTTTAATTCTCTCATAATAAAGTTATGGGTTGACTTTTCAGTTAATTTTAAAATTGTTGACTTAATATCTTTTTGGTGTTGATATACCTTCTTAATTGAATTTTGACGTAGAATTTTTTTATCCTTTTTAAATTTATGTTGGGAAAAACATGTCAATGCATCGCATAAATTTGCGCCTCTTTTTGTTTGTCCCGTTGCATAAATTTGTCACTTTGTCTATAAAAAAAGTTTTTTTATTTAAATTTAAAGAATATTTACAAAATAATCTACATAAAAATTTATTTTTATTTTCTCCAAAAAAAATAGTGGATTTTGAATTCGAAACCTTCAAATTCAAAATATGTTTTTTTAGCACTAAATCGAACTCTTAAAGTTTACTTTGCCCATTGATCATACAACATCCATATATATATATATATATTATTTCCAATCTATTATGAAACTTGTACCACGTTAATTATCTCATGTCATGCATGCCATTCGAAAATCATTGATTCCCTCCTTCTTTACATAAATATTTCCTACATAATGACTTACCAACAAAGTCTACGCTTTCGGTTAGACACAATCATTAATTTCTGTTCAAATTAAAATATGTTGCAAACTTCATTATGATTGACCTCCATCTCCAAACTAAGAATTACAATATTTTTTGAATTGCAATCAGGTTTTATTCTTCAAATACTATATATAATCAGAAAAATAAAATAAAAGTTATATCATCATTCAAATGTCAACTCAGAAAATTAAGAAGCTTCTACGTTTACCTCAAAAATGTCAAATTGTTTTTTTCTTTTTATAAACAAAATGTCAAATTGTATTAGACACATAGTTTTGAACTGTGGTTGTGACTATATTATAAATTTTTATATTGTTGAAAAGCATAAAAAAAAAAAAAAAATTCAAATACAATTGCCATTGTAGTTTGGTAATGTAATTTAAAACCATTTTCATAGAAAGACTCCTTCATAGAATTAGTATTCATAAGGCTTTACTTCAAAAATTTCACGTAATATGAGTTGAATAGCATTGCTGCATTTGCATTGGAGAAAGAAGAAAAACTTGTTTACATTTTAATATTTATCCCAATTTTACTCAATCTACTTTTCGTGATTTTCTAGCTATTCAAAATAAAAGTTTTTGTTTCAAAGATACTAACTAATTAATGGTCACTAATTAATCTACCATTTTTTGGCACACTAATCTATTACCATTTAATTAATTTCATGGCAATTAAGGTTATCGATTTTTGGAAGAATTTTGTTATTTAAAATCATGACACGTATTTGGAACATTCGTTTGAGAATATAAATTAAACAATTCAGATTTAAATACCTCTTTTAAAATAGATTACAGAAGAAGAAAAAAAATTAAAAGAAGAAGTAGTGACATTTTTATAAGATTAAATCCGTTGTAATGATAATCGGCTTAAAATGTGCACTTTGTAAGGTAGTTGTTTTAAAATTTGAAATCAATTTATAGAATAAATCGACTTAAAAAGGTGTAACACATATTTTGTTCTTTTTCTTCTCTCTTGTTTGCTTTATGCCTCGTTTTTTTTCAACCAACTCTATTTTTTCTTTTGTATATTATTATTTTGGTAGGAAATTGTCATGTATATCTCTCTTGTTCACGTGTTAATTTGTTTAAAAATGTAGAGGCCTAAACTTTTGTTACTATGCAACGAGTTCATTTGCATTTTTATTGTTCATGTATTTACAGTTTTACGGTCTTCATTCACGTTGTTCATGCATGTGTTTTGTTCATCTGTTCACCTAGCTATAAAAATATTTGTGTTGACTAATTAATATCCATGTTGAATAGGTATGTTAACATATATATGATGTTATAACAAAGAAATAATATTACAAGGGGATTTCTATGGTATAATTTAAAATTAAGATGTTATAGTAAATTTGATTAATATTTTAAATTTAATACCACTAAATTTTATATTTTATATTTTTGTTCTATTTTAAAATAATTAATATTTATTTATTAAATTATATATAAAAAATAATCAAATTTTATTTCTCAGTTGCACCCTCTCTATGCCATTCTTTACAATTTTCCTCCGTCGTTCTTCACTGTCTTCCTTCGTCGTTCCTCACCGTCTCTCCTTCGTTCTACATCATCTATTTCAGTCGTTAGTTCATTAAGAAACGAACCTGAAAACAACGGTGCGTTGTCGATGGCAATATTGAATATAGGGGTCTTTTTTTTAATACCCTTTTTTTGAAAAAAAAAAACCACCAAAATATCCCCATTTGAAAAAAATATGCCAAAATGCCCCATTTTTTAAAAACCAAGTAGGAAGTCGCCATTTGGAACTCGGGCTTCCTTAAGGAAGTCTCCATTCCAAATGGCAACTTGTAACTAAAGGAAAAAAAAAAGGAGCATTTTGGTACATTTTTTTCAAATTGGGGTATTTTGGTGTTTTTTTTTCAAAAAGAGGGTATTGAGAAAAATAAACCGAATATAGGATTGCTTCACCATTATAGGAGATGAGTAGTAATAATTTGAATTCAAGATTTTAGCCATGAGTAAATTGAGTTTAGGAATATGCAAAATGATTATATGTTCACAATAAGTTGTTGATCTTGATGCTTTAGCTAATCATTTAAGGAATTAGGGATTTTATTGAGTAAACTTTTAAATCATGGAATTTTCCTTAATCTGTCTAATCGATTTGAATTTAGGGGTGAATAAACTTAATTAATTTAGTTATTAGAGAATATTTTAGATTATGACAGTGTAGAGGAGAGAATTTGAGTCCTAGTTGTTGTTTTATATGTGTTAAGTCAAAATTTGCAATTTTTTTTCTAGATATCATTCAATTTAATCATTTATATATCTAAGTAATATTAAATTCATTGTGTGATAAATTAAAAAATAGTCAAAAATATACTATTTTATTTTTTATATATTTATTTAACACCTCATTTTCCTTCTATCTTTTTTTTATTGTCATACACTCTTTATTTTTATCTTTAACTAGATGTGAAAGGAATGTATATGTGTCTATTACTAATTTTCTATATTAAATACGATTCACGAAGAAAAAAAAATTACTTACACTACAAGAAATTTCAAAGATTGTGACACTTAAATTGCGGTGAATTGCAATAGTTTCTACGACATTTATTACCAACCGATAACATTTATATTTTGATATGTCAAAATAAACAAATTATATATATATATATATAATCTGTATGCACTGCCATTATTGTTTTGACAATACTTTCAATTGCTTCTGATATTACAAAAATCTATTAGCAAATAATATAATTAAAATAATATTATATCATAATTTAATCCAATACATGTGTTAGTAAAAAAATATATTTATATACGTGAAAAGAAAAATCACAAAGATTAAATTTGTAAGTTAAAAAACTTAACTATACACTAAAATAGTAGATTAAAATAATTAAATCAACTAAAATATAAAACATATATTTTTGCTTTTCATTATAACATTTAATATTTTTTAAAATAATTTATTTTAAAGGAGAGAGAATATCCATATATTCGAATGATGTCGATATATTTTAAAATAAGGAGGGAGAATATATTTTATTTTTAAAAGGAGGGAGAATATCCGTTTATTCGGATGATGTAAATATATTTTGCTTGCGCTCAATAAAAAATGGTTTCCCTCAAAAACATCTTCACGTATGACACAGTGGTTTGAGAGTTGAGTCTTATATAAAAAAAACGCGTATCTTTTCTAAATTAAAAAGAAAATATTATTTGACAACAAGGTACAACCTAAAGCATCTGAAAATATTGAAAGAAAAAAAAATCTGAACTCGACGTTTTTTACATTGATTCTGAGCAAGTCTTGTTCACATTACTATGATCACAAGTCTTTGACATATTCGAAAAAAGTAAAATGTAGATCCAATTTTCTGTTTATTTTTAAAATAATTAAAACAGCAAAAGGTAGAAATAATATTGTGTAAATGTATGTAAAATATTTATATTGCATATTGTGACCATACAAGAGTAGATTATGGTAATGTGTGAATTTAAATATCTTGTTGTAACATATAGTATGTTAACGTGTGAATTTAAAAATTAAAATTTTTGAAGTCTCATATTGGAAAACTTTCATATTTTGAGTAGTTTTTAACTCTATAAATACTAAAGTCCTACATTAGGTAAAAAACATTTGTGGTTTGTTTCCATCACTATATAATAAGTTTCAAACTCTTGTGAAAATTATACCAACGTTGGATGTATTTTCCAACTTTCTTTTTTCTATTCTACTTGACTTATTTTCGGCTCACTTCTCCTATTTCTTTTTGTCGACTCGATCTTTTAGAGCAGTTTTGTACCGTAGTCACTTCTATCTTTTAGAGTGGTTTTGTACTGTAGTCTATTCGATTTTTAGAATGGTTGTTATTATGTAGTCCCTTGAATTTTTAGAGCAGTTGTAATTTCATAATTCAGTCAATTTTTTAGTGGTCCTAATACCATTATCCTTTTAAAGCGATTTTATGTCGTAGTTTAGCGGTTTTTATGTCGTAGTCTTTTATAGCGATTTTTTGTGTCGTAGTCCTTTTGATTTATGAGTGGTCACAATACCATATTGCGAGTGACTTTAAATGTCATATTAAGAGTGGGTTTAACAGCCATATTGAAGATATAATTCTAGAATGGTTTTCTACGATGCAGTGAAACTCCGATATAATGGTTGATAGTCTGCCTTTCATAATTTGGGCAGTGCCGCGAAATGTTTTAAAGGGAGCAACATAGTCCGCGACTCAACCCAGTAATATCTTCGGTGGCATAAATTGATTTTCAAAACAATTTTTGAAACTAAAAAATAACAATTTTAAGACATTTTTTAATGTCATGTCAACCAAAGAGATTAGTGGATCTGGTTTTGATGCCTCTAATTTCAATAAATTATTTCAGTGAGACAAACATAAAAGGATAAGAAACCTGAAGAATTAACCCATGAAAGGATAATGATTACTCTATAAGAATTATATTCTTAATGGACTTGCTGGTGATCTATATAACTACTATAGTTCTATAATTACTGTGAGTCGTTACCTCAAGTATCAACGTATCAGATGATCGATGACAAATTCATAGAGGTTCACTCCCGTAAAATTCATAAGATAACTCATGAGATAATCTATTAAGGTACATCACTCATGACATATTAAAATTAAATGTTGAAATATAATATGTCTCCTTCTACTTATATGTTATGTGATTTTAATTTTTGCCATGCTAGACTCTATGACGTAAACACATATGATTTCAAACTTAAATAACTTAGGTTTAATTCCAAAGTTATCTTTAAATGATTTTGAAAATTGTAATTTTTATAGTTAAGCTAAATTAACAAAGAGTTCACATAAATTTGTAGGTAGAGAATCTGAGTCTTTAAATTTATTACACTATGTTACATGTGAATTTGATGAGACGTTAACAAAAAATGAAAAATAAATTGAAACGTTTGACATTTTAATAATCTTTGTAACTAAAATTGAAAATCAATTTAGTAGAAAGATTAAGAGGTTCCAAGTATGATTCTAGTTTCTTTAATGAGTTTTATAAATTGTCTGGAATTATACATAGAGCAGTTGCACCATATTTGCTTGAAGTGAATGGTAAAGTTGAAAAAAAATGAATAGTGTAACACCCCGATTTTCAAAGCGAGGGTGTATTTTTTTTTTCAAAAGAAATTAAAATAAAATAGAGAAATAAATAAGGAAATACATTTGGAAATAATTCTCCTACCTCTACTGCCAACATTCATTCTGGTACTTCTTAATTTCGCTGTGTCCTTCATTTGCAACTTGATGATTATCCTTTCATTATGACAGGTCAACCGCATTGTATTCACTCCATCACTTTTCCATTTATACCAACCTTAAATTTCTACCTCGAACCTTGATGCATCTTCATTATAGTGATTTCAATAAATCAAGACTTACTAATTCCCACCAAACTTTTCCATTTCATGTTCAATTATTTTCTATCAAACAAACATTTAACTCCTTTGATTGACGAACACAATAACAATCCCAATGACATGCACTCAAGTAATGTCTTTATATCATTGGCATACCTTTATAATAATAGTGTCTGAGTTATAGGTGTGATAATTCCTTTCATCAATCTTTAACCGTCATAAGCTAGATCTTTATGTGCTGCTCCAACAAGTTTTCTTGGCACATTTTCCAAAATTTGGTTCACTCGCTGGATTCTTATTCCTTCTCAACCTTCACCGAGATATAAACTGAAAGAATCCTAACGTTCGAACGTTCTAAAGAATTATTTCTCAAACGTTCCCCATAAGCATTTCCTAAGAAATAATTATCTATAACTTCACCCTCATAAATTTTTCAGTACAATATCTCAAAACCCACATACCTTTCTTCGTCCATCTAGTTACTGAAATGATCATTTCAAATCTTCATGCTTGACTTCCCAAGACCAACAACTAAACCATAAATTAGTTGTTACATTTCTTCTTTTTCACTTTCTATCATTGAATAAGATTCTAAAATTTGATCCTCAAAATCTCCAAACACTTCCATCCTTAACATGAATTATTTATCACTTGCCCGCCTCAACTTCTTCGATTATGAAAGTTTTAAGCATCAATTGGTCCTTCATCCAACCTTGCGGATTTTAAATCATCAACAACAAAAAAATCAACCATCTTAGGGTCCCAAATCAAATCTCGAATAATCCTTCCGACTTATCAAAATATTAACATCCTCTTAGTAATTCCCATCCTTTAATAAACTCTCAAAACTTATATTATCTCCATCTCAAAGTATTCCCGTACTCGATACTTCAAATTCCACTTAATGGTAACATAGAGTTCAATACATCAAGTCCTAACTCATTATGTTTTGCCGAACATCGCTCAAAATTCACACTTACGTGTCTATAATTTCATCCAATATCACTATCCATACTTACTATCTCCTAAACCACAAGGAGATTTGTCACTTTTCAACAAAATACATAGTCTCACTCCTACACTCGTTATGAGATTCATACTTAATAATCCAAGTTGCGAATCTAGTCTAACTCGAATGCTCGACTTTTCCCCTTAAGGTATCGACAATTCCTCAAAGCGTATTTTATCTATCCAAAGGAGTATTCACTCCTAATGTGCAACGCTCCCTTAACTTCAATACCAGTCTCTTTCATTGACACCTAAGCACCAAATGTTATTCCAAATGGAAGCCTCATCTTCTCAACAATTCCATGATGTTCACATCTCTTGACAGTTGTCAAACTTCATCCAGTTTCATCCTGAAATCTACCAGGAAAACATCTAATACTTTTCTTAACAAAAGTCCTCAACTTAGATCTTTACTTGAAACCCCTTATTAGTCTAATGTTAATCCATCCATACTCATCATCTTCGAGTTTACACCAACACATAGCTTATGTGTCCTTGGAACCATTTTATAAATTTCATGCCGTCATGATTTGCTTCAACTCTACCTGACAATCCGTCATCTCGGAGATCTTTTCCACTTTTTGAATCCACTAGTCAACTCTTTTCCTGAGTCCTCATCACCCTTGAACTTTAGAGGATGGTAACGACGAAATTATTCTAACCCTCTTAATCTTAAGAGCACAGATCTCTCTTTTCCTCTTCTCTAGATCCCGCGGAGTCTTTGCAGTAGTTCGTGCAACAACAAAACCTCCATGTTATTTGTAGCTCCAACCATTTGATCATCCCTACTGACATTCATCCTTGCAACGTCGTTCCCTCTTGGAGGTAGTGTTTCCGAAAACCAACATCAAGAAGAAGTGTTAACACCACTTCGAATAATTCCAAAACTAAGTTTCGAATATACCAACACATAATAACTACCCCTAATCTGACAACTCAGACCAATTACCCCGACGCATGATCAGATAACGACTCACAACCTACAGGTTGACTTACAATCTATAACCAAAGGCTCCACAGCCCCCAAAGAAAACCAAACCAAAGCTCTGATACCACAATATAACACCCCGATTTTCAAAGCGAGGGTGTATTTTTTTTTTCAAAAGAAATTAAAATAAAACAGAGAAATAAATAAGGAAATACCTTTGGATAAATATTTAAGTCATTACAATTTATAAGCAGCGGAAAAGTTTTTCGAAATATGAATCCAAAGTATTTACACCTCAAAAAGTGGTACATGGAACCCATCGAAAATAAACTGTCATGCTGACAATATTAGTAAAGATACAATTTTCCAATTTAAAATAAACGCATTCCAAAATAAAGACATTTGTTCCCTCTATGTCAACCTAATCTGATCATTCTACCAAAAACTATACACCCTGAGTGATCTTCACGCGCCCCGTAAGATCCTCCTAACATAGCTCCAGTCAAGCATTCCCATCTACATTCCCATCCGTAGGGTACGAATCGGTAGGATTGTCCTGGCTCTCATCTGAGGGCAAAGCCCAGATTTCCACAATAGTTGTAAAGGGTCACCAACTGAAATTAACAGTTAACACATAACATTTAAGTTTTCAAATGCACAAAATACCCTTTCAACTTAGCATGCACCTTAAAAGGATTTTTCATATGCTAAAAGTTCATATAATACTTGCCAAATAAAAATGAAATCAAAATAAAGTTCTCAATCCATCAAGTAATACATAATTGACCAAAACATTGATAATTCAATTGAGCAATCAATCATCTAACTCAAAATAAGAATTTCCACTAAGCCAGTCGATTTCCAAATCGATTTCCTGAAGTTTTTTAGTGAAATTTGAACTATGGGCTTAATTCAATCGATTGGGAAATCGATTGAATGAATAACTGAGCCCCTGTATTAATGTCAATCGATTTCCAAATCGATTTTGTCAGTTTTGCTGAGTTCCTGTATGGCCAAATCGATTTCTTAAATGGTTTTGAAAAACATATTATAAAATCGATTGGCAAATCGATTTTGTCAAATTAGCGAAGTCCCTGTAACTTATCTAATCGATTGGGAAATCGATTTCCCTGCATATTCTTCCAAAAATACATAAACTAACTCAATCACATTCATACACAACTCCAAATCGTAACACTTAGCAATTCCCACACATTCACTACGACATTATGAGCTTCGAAATCGTTTTGCAATCAAACATGCTATCACACAATTCCAAAACATAACACTTAGCACTTATAACACAATCACTACAACATCATGAGTTTCGAAATAGTTTTGCAATCAACCCTGCTATCACACAATTCCAAAACATAACACTTAACAGTTACAACGCAATACCCACACGGACAAATACATGTGCAGTCTCTCACGGACAAACACAATTTACCAGGGTGTAGTCTCTCACGGACAAACACATGTACAGTCTTTCACGGACAAACACAATTTACCAGGGTGTAGTCTCTCACGGACAAACACATGTGTAGTCTCTCACGGACAAACACAATTTACCAAGGTGTAGTCTCTCACAGACAAACACCTGTGCAGTCTCTCACAGACAAACACAATTTAAGTAAAAGCATATAATAAAAGATTCCCCATTTTTAATATCCATTTAACTCTTAAAATTCGAACGACAATCATTAGGTAAATAAAGACATTAAGAGATTCCCCATTCTTAATACTCGTTTAACTCTAAAACGATTTTCAAAACAAATATTAAGTAAACAAGACATTAAGAGATTCCCCATTCTTAATACTCATTTAACTTAAACGATTTTCAAAACAAACATTAAGTAAACAAGACATTAAGAGATTCCCAATTCTTAATACTCTTTTAACTTAAACGATTTTCCAAAACAACCATTAAGTAAACAAGACATTAAGAGATTCCCCATTCTTAATACTCATTTAACTTAAATGATTTTCACAAACACACATTAAGTAAACAAGACATTAAGAGATTACCCATTCTTAATACTCATTTAACTTAAACGATTTTCACAAACACACATTAAGTAAACAAGACATTAAGAGATTCTCCATTCTTAATACTCATTTAACTTAATGGTTTTCAAATTCCACACAAAACAAAATCCAACATATTATCAAATCCAATCCACAACTCACACCAAAACACATCAATTCATTTCTCCACAAAATCCAACATACACATATCAAATCTCATCAGTATTAATTAAGAACACGTCAAATACGACAAACACAAATCAAAACAACCCACCACTCAAACACAACAAGGTTCATTTACTCAAAATCATACATAAATGAGTTTAAATTCATTTTTCACGAAACATTCATCAATATAACCAAAACCTAACTCTAAGATTTTACCTATAAAAGCATTAGATTCATTTTCCCCAAATCAACACTTTAACCCTAAAAAAATTCCTTTCCACACAACCACAGATAAGTCCTTAAATGCAAACTAAAAGTTTGGAAGGAGCCCTTACCTTCACGTTCGATTACAGTACCGCGAGTAAATCCGGTAAAATCTCCGCTCGCAAAGTTGCTTCCAAAGTTGGTTCCCTAGCACCGTAGCGTGGTAGTGAGCAACTTTCCCTTCTATCTCTTCGCGAAACGAAGCTTAGGTCTAGATGAAACGGGGAGGTTTGTGTTTGACGGTTTTGAAATCCCTAACTCCGTTTTCGAATCCGGGAAGGAGGAAGAAGCTGGAAATTTGTTCCTACTCACCCATAATCCTTGGGTTTCTACTCTATTTTTTTTTCTCCTTTCTTTCCTTTCCTTTTCTTATACATATATACATATATATGTTACTAATAATAATAATATATAATATATATGTAATATATATAATATATATATATATATATATATATATATATATATATATATATATATATATAATAGTTAAACCTAAACCAATAAATATCTAATAACTCTCACATCCATCACTTCACTCACATCTCAAACTATTTTGATAAAAATATCTACTCTCGTCGCAACTCAATTGTCAGATACAATTTTCAGCCACCCGAGATATTTTTAACAAAATTGCCCGGTATTAAATCCTTCGTAACGTAAATAAATTATTTTCCGACTAATAATTTTAATCCAATTTCTAAAAATATATTTTTGTCATTTAACTCACTCAATACCAAAAACTGGACTAACAGCCTAAGAAATTCCACACAAAATACCCTAAAATTGTATAATTTAGGATTTAAAAACTATGGGTCTTACAAATAGAACTCTTACTTAACTAGTTGTTGTTAATATGCTTAACTCTGGTGTTGCATCTCATTGTTGTGCGGAAAATATATTGCTTATTTGCTATGTTTTGAATAAAGTTCATAAATATAAAAACAAAACATCTTCTTATGAGATAGTGAAGAAAAGACAACTGAACTTGTATTTTCAAATTTGGGGTTGTCTGGCTTACGTCAGAATCTCCGATCTCAAGCAAATTAAACTCGTCAGTAAAGTCTATGAATGTATATTCAATGCATAGGTCGTAAATAGTGAAATGTATAGGTTTTATGACCTAAACACGAAAGTGATTATAGTGTCGAATGATATTCACTTCTATGAAAAATAAGTTTTCTTTCAAATTGAGAAATAGTGGGGGCAGCAAAGCAAGTGATGCTCTTGTGACAAGAATCACTAAAAGCAGCAAACAAGGCGAAACAAAAACTCGAAGAAGTAAGAGAGTCAGAATTGCTAAATATTATGGACCCCATTATAAGATCTAGACCTTAGAAAATGATCTTGCAAATTTTAAGAAACTTTGTCATCTTTGGATGCAGATTTATTGCAAGAAGCAATAAATGATGAAATGGATTCTCTAGAGTCTAACATTACCAGACTTGCCTCATGGTTGCATATCAACAGGTTGTAAATGAATATTGAAAAAGAAACTAAAACCCAATAGAATGATTGATAAATACAAGACTCGACTTGTAGCCATAGGTTTTAGAAAAAGAGAAAATATAGATTTCTTCGATACTTTTTCACCGGTCACTAGAATTAAATCCATTAGGATACTTATCTCACTTGGTGCTATTCATAACTTGGTGGTACATCAAATGGATGTCAAAACTGTTTTATCAAATGGTGATTTGGAAGAACAAATCTTTATGGAACAACCTGAAGGTTTTGTAATTCAAGGACAAGATGACAATGTATGTAAGTTAGATAAATCATTGTATGATCTTAAACAAGCTCATAAGAAATGACATGAAAAGTTTGATAACTTGATTATATCAAATGAGTTTAAAGTGAATGAAAGTAACAAATGTATTTATTATAAATCTAAAAATGACATTTGCACTATCATGTGTCTCTATGTAGACGGGCTACTCATATTTGATTCAAACATTCATGTTGTAAATATTGTGAAATTATTGTTGTGTAACAACTTTAATATGAAAGACCTCGGAGAAGCAAATGTAGTCCTTGAAATTAATATTACTAGGTCAGAAAATGGAATTTCTATGGATCAGTCTCACTATGTTGAAAAAATCCTAAAGTAATATAAATACTTTGATTGTAAACATGCTTGCACACCATATGATCCAAGTGTGAAACTTTTCATGTTCTACTAACTCTGAGGTGTAGTATGATGTTGTAATTGTTGATTCCTCAGATCTTGTGGGTGATTCATTTGAATTCAAAATAGTTTGTTCAATATATTCAGTAAATAATGCATATTATTGGAATTAGAACTGAACATAGCATATGTTATTTTGAAAATGAAAAAAAAAATAGTGTTTTGAGGATGAACTATAATTTCAAATTGTTTAACTTGATCTGAACACTTATTTCTCAATCTAATACATTATTGCATATCAGGGTTGTTCTGTACTTGGTGTTTAGCCCTTATTTATGAGAAAATTTTAGTGGTGATTTAGGCTGTTTAGTTGGCTGGTATAATTGACATATATGGGTTACATACAATTTTGATTTGAGTTTTATTGAAAAACTACTTTTCTTTTGTATTGTTTTGTTGGATGGTATAACGATTGACTTTCTTTGTATGCATGTACATTACATTGAAATCTGATTTGGATTTTATCCAAAAGCGCTTCATTTTTCCTTTGTTGGTTATTTATATCAACAACTTACAAGATCACTTTTTTGATTTAAGAACTGATAAAAGGTAGCAACATAACTTACATGTAATATTCAAAAACTGATAAAAATTTGAATTGAAGAGAAGAGGGTTAATTAATTGTTAGCTAAGGCTAAAATATTATAATGAATAATGTCTTTGATTATTGAAAAATTGCTAAATATTCATTTTCTAAGCTGCTATTTTTTTGTTCTTCTTCTTCCTTTACTTGTTGAAGATAAGGTAATTTACTTTCTGAAGTGTCACTTCCAACATAGTTTTTATAGTGATACCTTTGTATTCTATTTATTCTACTTTTAAAATATCTATTGCACATAATAAATATAAAATGCATCAATTTTTACCTTTTTGGTTTCCCAATTTTGGGTTTTACTAAAACTGCCTGATAGCTTTTATTTATTAAAACAATTGAAAAAATTACCAAAAGCCAATCAATCCACAACACTAGTATGGCCTGAACCTGTTATAATTTCCTGCACAGGCATTAAACTGTCAATCACAACAGAGAGAAATGAGAACAAAAATTCGAAGATGTTTCAATAGCATGAAGGCATCAATTGATCAAAGTTGGATAAAACAAACTGAAATTTCTCCATCAAGTATGAGTTCTTTACTTCAGAAATTTAGTCTGCTGATTTAATTTGATTGTTCTCATTATTTTATCTCTTTAACCATGTCAATATGTGATTATTTTGTAGTTGGTGTTTAGGTGAATTGTAGCTGGTGTTTGAATATATAGAGGTGATTCATCAATTTAGTCAATGAAATTATAAGTGTTAGATAATTTGGCCCCTGAAATTAACAAAGTTTTTAAATACTCCCTAAAATTTAAATTCCTCCATTCTATTATATCATTCGGAATGGTTTATTTAGTACTTGAATTTATCTTAGGGGGACTAATACGATCAAGAATTTTCAATTTCAGTGAGTGATAGCAGTAGAATTTTGTTAATTTCAAGGACCAATTTGTATGGCTTCTATTCACTCAATATTTATAATATTACTTTTTGTTCTAAATGTTCTACCTAAAATGTTTAGAAGGTCAAAGGTTTGAGTTTTGGGATCATTGTCGATTTGTAATATACATGCAACACAAGATTGTCTGTATTAGATCTGCAATGGGTATGACTATTTGCTAGATTCTGCAACACAGGAGCTTTATAGCACCAGATTGCCTCTTCATATCTTTTTTCTATATTTTTACTTTTATATATGATTTAATATATAATTGTAACGTGTGTGCTTTATGGTGGGTAACTTCTATTAATTTTTAAAGAAATGCATGCATTAATCAAATTGGAAACAATGTTTGTGTAGTTCAATGTCTATGTTGTTGTTTAACTTTTCCATAATATAATTATGTTGTCTTAAATTTTGTTGTGTAAATTTCAAATTTGTTTTGCAAATTAATTGTTGTAATTTTATTTTGTAAATTTTATTTCTGTTGTGCAAATTAATATTACATGTTTAGAAGTTTTTAATGTTTGAGCTTTTATTATGTTGTTAGACGGAATTGAATGACATCTCTCCTAGTCATTCATATTTGTTTCTCCACACACAAATACAACAAGGATAAAACTTGGACTGATAAAATATTGGAATATGTTCATATACGAGCTTTCATTTTAAAGTGTATTTTTTTTATGTTGGTTTTATTCTATTTTAGTGTATTTTAAAATATTAATTAGCTTTATATTTATGTTGAAAGGAAAAATTTAAGCGTAGGTCGGAAGAATTGACCCAAGAAACAACTTTACAAGAAATTGACTAATACAAACAGAGCAGTTGAGCGCAACAACCACTTGATAAAACAATTGATGAATAGCTTAAACTTTAAACCCATGTCATATACTAGAGATCAAATTCATGAATATGAGATTGGTGATCATGATGTTGGTGATTTTGATGATGAGATTGGTGATAATGATGCTCGTGATCATGATGATAAAGAGTTAGATGGATAGTAATCAATATATTGCTATTTTTTATGACTTGATATATTTTGTTTAAACTAAAATTTCATCTGTATTATTTTGGTGTATGAACTTTTTAAATGTTGAAATCAAATTAAAAAATTGTTTATTGTTCTATTGGACATTAAAGTAATGATTTTTTTTTTTAAAAAAAAACCATTAACATTTAGATACATAATTGGTGACCAAATATTTAATAAAAATAATAATTTATGTCACAAATTTCGTCTCTAAATCAGTCGCTAATGACATAGCAAATTAATTCAAAGCGGCTGCTAAATTAGTCTCAAACTTTAGTCACTAATTCAGTCTAAAAAATCGGTCACAAAATCAGTACAAAATCCGGTCAATGATTTGGTCGCAACAACTAGCGACTAGTAGTTTACCTACTGATTTAAGTTGGTCACAAAATCGGTCGCTATTGGATTTAGTAACCAATTTTCTTTGTTTAGTGTCCGAAAAATTGGTCTTTAAAATCATTTTTTCTAGTAGTGACTGGTGAATGTGTTAGACAAATTGAATATGCGAGCATCATTGGAAGCCTCAGGTATGCCACTGACTGTACTAGACCCGACATTGCCTACGTCGTGTGACTGTTGTGCAGGTTTACCAGTAGACCTAGTATGAAGCATTGAAACACTATCAAAAGAGTCATGAGATAACTAAAAAGGATAATGAGCCTCAGATTACATTGTCAATGATTTCCTACTATCCTTGAAAAATACAATGATGCTAATTTAAATATTATATCAGATGACTCCAAAGCAACCAATGGCTATATTTTAGTATAGCTAGATGTGTTGTATCTTGGATATAAAAAATAGATGATATCGGCTCAACCCATTATGAAGTCTAAAATGATAGCACTAGCTACTGCTAGTGAAGAAGCGAGTTGGTTGAGATGTTTGCTAGTTGAGATCCCTTTATGGGAAAAACCTATGACAGTTGTGTTGATTCACTACAATTGTACCGCAGCTATTGCGAAGATTACGAATCGTTATTACAACGGTTAGAGACAACAAATACATCGTAAGCACAACACTATTAGAGAGTTATTTTCTAAATGAGTTGTTATAGTGGATCATGTATGCATTGATGAATTAGCAAATTCTTTGACGAAAGGGTTAGCTAGCGAGAAAGTTCTAAATACATCCAAAAGAATGAGATTAATACCTATAGAGTCGCTCATAATGGTAACTCGACCTAAAAGATTGGAGATCCCAAGAATTAGGTTCCATGGGTGATAACAAATCGTGAAGTGATATGAGATGAACATGTTATTATAAACCAGAGAAGTATGATTCATGAAGTGATGATAGGATGAGGTAATATAAACTCTTAATGAGATCTATACTCTATATGGAGTAGAGTACCTAGCTATATGAGTACTTTTGATAGACTCGCTTTATGTGAATGTGGAAGTGGGGCCGCTTCCTATCGAATTTTGAGGCAAAATTCCTAAAGCGTTCACTTTAGAGTTAAAGACAATGAGTTACTCTTGTTGAATCTGAATCTTACTTACTATGGAAAGGTTCAAATCAAGAGACACTTTAGTTTATGCACGATCTTATAGAAGCATTTGATGTTATTTCAGAAACATTGTTTTTTTAAATTCAAGTGGGGGATTGTTGGAACATATAGTATGTTAATGTGTGAATTTAAAAATTGTTGATATCTCGCATTGGAAAAATCTCATATTTGGAGTAGTTTTCAACTCTATAAATACTATAGCCCCACATTGAATAGAAAACATATATGGATTTGCTTTCATCACTATATAATGAGTTTCAAACTCTTGTGAAAAGTACACTAAAGTTGGATGCATTTTCCAACTTTCTCTTTTCTCTCTTTTCTATTATGCTCGACTTATTTCCGACCCACTTCTCCTCTTTCTTTATGTCCCTTTGATCTTTTAGAGCGGTTTTGTACCATAGTTGCTTCGATATTTTAAAGTGGTTTTGTACCGTAGTCCATTTTCTTTTTAGAGCAGTTGTTATGTCGTAGTTCCATCGATTTTTGAGTGGTCCTAATACCACTATCCTTTTAGAGCGGTTTTATGTCGTAGTTCTATTGATTTTTTAGTGGTTCTAATACCACTATGAGCATTTTTTGTGTCGTAGTCTTTTATAGCGGTTTTTTTGTGACGTGCTCCTTATGATTTATGAGTGGTCATAGTTAGGGGTGTATCTAGATTTGGTTGGTTCGGTTTAGACAAAATTTGATACCCGGCCCGATCGATTATCTTTGGGTTGGGTTAAATTCTAACCATGTATTTTTTTTATTTAACCCGAACTGACCCGATCAAGAACGAGTTGGGTTAGGTTGGATCGGGTTGGCGGATTTTACATACATAATAACCTATTTCTTTATTTTATGGGGAAATTTATTGAATGAAAATATATTTAATACTTGAATGTCTCAAAAACTATAAAATTTCAATCACATAATTCATTTCTTTAAAAAAACCAACAACCTCTCACAACAAAAAAAATAAATCCAACAATCTTCAAATACATAAATAAATTCAACAACAGTAAATCAATAAAATATGATAATTCATCAATTCTAAGCAATGTCAACTTCAAGTCCAAACACTAATAAGTTCCTCAAATTATGAAAGGGAATAATTGAGAATCTGCAAAAACAAATATCAATAATAAAAGTGAACAAATAAAAGAAGACAAAATAATTTATAAGTAAAATATGTATGAAATAACTAGCACTATTGAGACAAATAATCTGATACCCGACCCGATTGATTATATTTGGATTGTGTTAAGTTTTCTTTTGGTTACCTTATTTCCTTGAGTTGGCGGCAATGATGAGAGGCCTAAATCTTTTGCTTGTTGTGCTTGTGGAGCAAATTGATTAGGAGCCTCTTGTACTTGTTCCATTTATCTCAAATATGTGCAAGAATATAGCTAAAAAAATTTAAATGTAAAAGAAAAAGTAAGAGAAAACAGTTAGCACTCCTACTTGGTCCACTAAATTACTTTTATCATTATACATAACTCACCAACCATTTTAGTTTACTAAGGTACCATATTTTTTTAATAGTAGTGCTTCATTTATTTATTTTTAGAGTATTTACTATTTTGTAATACAATACTAAAAAAAGTGTTTAATTGGATTTAAATATAAAAAATTTAAACTAAATTTATCACAAGTATAGTTTTCAGTTCATACCTTTATTATGCGAAACTATAAAAAAATAAAATAATTTTTAAATAAATATCAGTTATGAGCATATGGGGAACAAAAGAAGAAGGTTGGGCAGCAGCGCGACATCAGGAAGTCTGGACTGAAAAAAAAAAGGTGAGCGCATACATGGAACAAAAGAATAAGGTGAACAAAGAAGAGTAATGAAACCCTATTGGGCTACCAAACAAGATTAAAAAAAATTATAACTAGTTACTGAGTCGGGTCTATGGGTTGGCGGGTCGACGGATTGGGTCTGACCCGAAAGTGACCGAGTATGGGCAAAAATTGAGTTGGGTGATCGAGTTGGTGGGTCGACCCACGACCATGTACGCTCTTAGTCATAGTACCATATTACGAGTGACTTTAAATGTTATATTAATAGTGGTTTTAACAGGCACATTGAGAATGTAATTCTAGAAAGTTTTTCTATGGTGCAGTTGAACTCCTGATACAATGAATCTTAGTTATTTTATCCTAGAGACTTCGTGATTGATAGTCTACCATGGACAATTTAGGCAGTGTCACGAAACGTTTTAAAGAGAGACCTAGTCTGCGACTCAACCAGTAATATTTTCGGTGACATAAATTAATTTTCAAAACTAAAAAATATCAGATCTTATAGTCTATATTTTATTTGTATTTTTAAATGTATATCATAAATTAAATAGAACTTACTTGATAAATTATTAATACTATTAAAATTTAATAAAAAATTACATATTTAATCTGATTAATAATAAATATTAATTAATTTAACGGTTGAATTAATACATTTTAATGTTTACAAAGAGTTACTAATCGCAATTACTCAAATAAGAGTTACTCTTAGACTCAACAAATCTCCTTCATATATATACATATATAGAATTGCCATATATAGAATTGAGATCCGACGACTCAAAAAATAACTATTGTTTGAGTTACTCCCCTTAATAATTATTTGTACATATTAAATTTAATCAACCTGTTCTTAAATATTTTTATATTACCATATTGAGATGATGCATATAAAAATTACAAAATTGGATATTTGTAGTTATATAATTTTATAGCTAATAATTTATTTATGTTTTAAAAAGTATATCATATATTGAATTGAACTTACTTGATAAAATATTAAATACTATTAAAATTTGATAAAAATTTGTATATTTTATCTACTTAA
>JBBPBR010000006.1:41576268-41586699 GCA_037974775.1 Cicer pinnatifidum
CTTATGTTTTCTTCTTTGTTCATATACTCCTGTTTCTATTGTTTTTATTTTTATTTTTTGGCATCGTTTTTTGTGATAGCAGATTACTTATGTTTTGTTCTGTTAATATACTTCTTTTTTTTTTCTTATTCTTTTTCTTCTTCCACTTCGGATTCTGTTTTTTTTTTCTTCTTCTTCCCTTATATTTCTATTTTTTTTTTCTGCCACTGTTTTTCTTCTTCTTCCACTTTTGTTTATGTTTTTTTCCCTCCTTTGTTTTGTTACTACTTACTAACAAGAATGACATCTTCATCTAACACATCAACACCTAACAACAAAGGCTTGTTAAAACCTATTGGTGGATATTAATGACAATAAGGTTGTTACTTGTGATTTTTGTGGGAAAGCTACAAGTCAAGATAATGTTGATGTGGTTGAAATTATAAGTGAAGATGAGGAATAAATTTTTTCATGATTTTGATTTTTTTTTAGTTTCAGACTTATAGTAGAACTTGATTGCTTTTTAAACTTATTTTGTATGAAATATGATGTACTATAATTCCCCCTTTATTTTTGTATATTTTATTTTTTCTATTTTTTAGTATGTTTGTGTAATTTTTGTATTTTATGTTTAGTCTATATATTGTTTTTGGTCTTCACAATAGCGGTCATCCCGCTATCCCATTTTCAGGGTTGGACGCTTCGTGCCGCTATCCTTGACTATCAACATAGTTTAATATGAACACAATTAGAAAACAATCATAACTTTTATCCGGTTGTAAAATAAAATATATCATGAAAAAAAACCAAAAACATCAGCGCAAATATGAAAAGAGGAAATCAACCCAACATAAACAATCATAAAATTAAATCAATATCAACAACATAAAATAGCCATAAAATTAGAGGAAATCAAAAAATTATTTTATCAACTCAATAAGAAAATCAAAGGAAATTAGGGTAAATATGAAAATAGGGAAAAATGATACCTTGGAAGATGGCGACAGTTGAGAGGAGCACGACAGTGACAGTGGAGATGAGAGGGTAGAAATGAGAAAATATTTCTTAACTTTTATTAGGTTGGAAACATATTATTTTGATTAAGGAATAAAATATAAGGCTCAAGCATGACATGTTTAAACAATTTGAATATTGTATCATATCAGATTGGTGCATCAAACAAAAGATTGGAATATCATATCACGTATCTTTATCCTAGACATCAAACGTATTCTTAATGTATATACTATCATTTTCTCTCATATATTAAAAGTAATTGACCGACTAATTTAATCGGTTAATAATAATTTAAGATCTATTTAAGGATTAAAGTGAAGGTTCCGTCAAAAGAGTTAAGATATAATTTGAATTTTTCGGTATCTTTATGTAGATTACGAAAGAATGAATGAATAAATTATATAAATTGATGTTCATTCTTAATTATGAATTTTTGTTGATCAAGTTTAACATTTTCAATAAAAATTCCTATATTTAAAATTATGACCGATCAAAATCAATTAACCGATTGAATTCGAGTCACTTGAATGTTCCAATTTGAAATGCAAATGGATTATAGCAGGTAATGGATTCACAAATGCGGGTATATATGAGTTCGACTAGTCTGATGCGGTGAGAAAAAATAGACCCACAAGTTCTCGAAACTGACCATTCTTAATATGAACACAATTAGAAAATAATCATAACTTTTATCCGGTTGTAAAATAAAATATATCAAGAAAAAAAACCAAAAACATCAGCGCAAATATGAAAAGAGGAAATCAATCCAACATAAACAATCATAAAATTAAATCAATATCAACAACATAAAATAACCATAAAATTAGAGGAAATCAAACAATTATTTCATCAACTCAATAAGAAAATCAAAGGAAATTTGGGCAAATATGAAAATAGGAAAAAATGATACCTTGGGAGATGGCGACAACGGAGAGGAGCACGACAGTGGTAGTAGAGATGAGAGGTTAAAAATGAGAAAATATGTCTTAACTTTTATTAGGTTGGAAACATATTATTTTGATTAAGGAATAAAATATAAGGCTCAAGCATGACATGTTTAAACAATTTGAATATTGTATCATATCAGATCCGTGCATCAAACAAAAGATTGGAATATCATATCACGTATCTTTATCCTAGACATCAAACGTATTATTAATGCATGTACTATCATTTTCTCTCATATATTAAAAGTAATCGACCGACTAATTTAATCGGTTAATAATAATTTAAGATCTATTTAAGGATTAACGTGGAGGTTCCATCGATAGAGTTAAGATATAATTTGAATTTTTTGGTATCTTTATGTAGATTACGAAAGAATGAATGAATAAATTATATAAATTGATGTTCATTCTTAATTATGAATTTCTGTTGATCAAGTTTAACATTTTCAATAAGAAATTACTATGACCGATCAAAATCAATTAACCGATTGAATTCGAGTCACTTGAATGTTCCAATTTGAAATGCAAACGGATTATAGCAGGTAACAGATTCACAAATCCGGGTATATATGAGTTCGACCAGTCTGATGCGGTGAGAAAAAATAGACCCACAAGTTCTCGAAACTGACTGCTTCACTTAAAACTCTAGGTATAAAATTTAAATTTGTTTTTGGCGACTCTCTCAGTCTCACTTAATCATTACACTATCAATATGATATATGAATTGTTTAATAAAAACTTACTCAAGCATTGATAAAAATATCGAAAGTCCAATCTTCTTTTTTCTTAAAAAAAATGAATTTAAAAATAAAATGAGCAGAAAGTTAAAAAACATGGATATCTCAATAAGAAAAGAAAGAAAAAAAAATCATCACCCAAACCATCCCACTCGCAAACAAACACAAACTAAAACCCGCCTAAAACAACGCCAAAAATGGTTGGAATTGAATCTGTAAATTGTAGAGTCGGTTATTTATAGGTTGACAAAATTAGACTTAAATCTGTCCTTATCCAACCGATGCTCAGCCCTATTTTAAAATCCTTAAACAATGAATTTGGGAGATTGAGGAAAGACCCTTAAAATAAATACATAATGTGTTATCACACATGTAACCATGAGAAGAAAAAAAAAAGACTGGTGGAGCGAGGATGTCGAAGAGAGATCGTGGTGGATCCGTAGGTAATACGTTTTGTATGTCACTAGGTCTTCCATAGGTGGCGGCATGAAATTGCATGGACAATACTACTGCTAAATGCTAATAATATACACATTACCTCAGTAAAAGGAATCAAAGATAGATTGAACCGTCTTCCTTCATAATGCATTGGTGACATGGTTATGACTACTGTCAAGAAGCGTAAACCCGATTTTAGGAAGGTTTTTCCTACTGTTACCGTTCGTCAACGTAAGCCTTCAAAGACAATGCTTGTGTTATTTTGTGAATCCAAATTGTGAAAAAAAAGGTTCTACTATTACTGGTCCAATTAGTAATAATTGTATTCATCATTGGTGTTGGATGTAATTCAAATTTACTTGTAATTAGTTAGTTAGAAGCTAGTTAGAATATAGTTAGAAGTTGGTTAAGTTTGTTATAACTGAATCAGCAAACAACTATTTCTATAAAAGCCTTCAAATCAAGAACAATCCTGGAATGCTTAACCAGAACGTTCTCCAGACTGTCAACATTTATAATCAATCTTCGTTTTCTGACTTTTCTATTTTTCTTGTCTTTTCTTCTCAATTTCAATTCCTCTCAAATATACAACCTATTCTAACAATTGGCTTCAAGATCTTGGGTTTTAGACCTTG
Source organism: Cicer pinnatifidum (assembly GCA_037974775.1). NCBI lineage: Eukaryota > Viridiplantae > Streptophyta > Magnoliopsida > Fabales > Fabaceae > Cicer > Cicer pinnatifidum. The sequence goes on from JBBPBR010000006.1 coordinate 41,580,022, forward strand.
GGAAACACGAGTGCAAGTGTGAGGAGGAATCAAAATTGTGAAACACAAGTGTGAGTGAAAGAAAAGAAAGAAGACATGAATGGAGGAGGATTTTCATCGAATTTGCCAGTTCTGGATGGGAAGAACTGGGAAAGGTGGTATGCATCAATGAGATCGTTGTAGGGAGCTCATGAAGTGTTTGAGATTGTTCAAGATGGCTATGAACAACTTGGTGTGAATCCAACAGAAAGACAACAAACAACTTTCAAAGATTGCAAGAAAATATATTGCAAGGCATTGTTTTACATCCAACAAAGTGTGGATTCAAACAATTTTGAAAGGATCTCAAAGGTATCTACATCAAAAGAGACATGGGATATCTTGGTAAAGTATTACACATATGATGAAGAAACAAAGAAAGTGAAGCACCAAATGCTAAGAAGGCAATACGAATTGTTGTAGATGGAAGAAGATGAAGTTGTGGTAGATTACTTCAATCGTGTGCAGGTTGTTGTTAATCAGATGAGAACAAATGGTGAATCATTAACTGAAGTGGCAGTTATTGAAAAGATCCTTAGAACATTAACACAAAGGTACGATCACATAGTGGTTGCAATTGAAGAATCAAAGGATCTTGATAAGATAAAGGTGGAGGATTTGCAAGGCTCTCTTGAAGCTCATGAACTGAGAGTAAGAGAAAGGTGTGCAGCAACGTCAATATCTCAAGTGCAGGCCATGCAGGCTCTAGTTAGCAAGAAGACTAACCAAGGTGATGTGAAGCACAAGAAAGGCAAAGTTAAATTCAAGTGGTACAAGAAATATGATTCTGATGAAAAGAATGATGATTCTGATGAAGGGTCTGGAAGTTCAAGAAATCATAATAAAAGTGACAACAACAACAACAAGAATTTGAATGGCAAGAAGAAGTTTAACAAGAAAGAAATCCAATGTTACAATTGTCAAAAATGGGTGCATTTTGCAAATGAGTGCAAATCCAAGAAAGTCCAAAGAGAGGATGATGAAGCTCAAATGGAAATTGAGGATTCAAATTCAGAGGATGTGTTATTGATGGCCACCACAAACGGAGAACGTTCTCCACTTTCAGAAAAATTCTTGTTGATGGCAACTACAAACGAAGATCGTTCTAGAAAAAGTGTTAAAAACGAATAACATTCTTCGTCTCAGTTTTGGTTTCTTGATACTGGTTGTTCAAATCATATGACTGGCCATAAATATTGGTTTGTAAGCATTGATGAGAAGGTAAAAAGAGAGATCAGATTTGCAGATAATAGCAATGTAACTGCAGAAGGAGTAGGAAACGTGTTGATTCAAAGGAGAGATGGCAATCAATATTTCATATGTGATGTGTTTTATGTGCCAAGAATGAAGAAAAATATGCTCAGTCTTGGACAACTACTTGAAAAGGGATATTCAATGAAGATGAAGCATGGTGAAATAAAGATGTTTGATAGTGCAAATAGGTTTGTATTGAAGGGACCATTGTCCAGAAACAGAACCTTCAAAACAGCACTGTCAACCAGATCTTCAAGAATGATGGAGGCTGAAGGATTGGATGAGATGTTGAATCCAAGGGAAGGTGACGTTAGTATCCCAGCTATTCAACCTCATACAACTAGTAAAACTACAACTCAAAGGAAAACAGTCAATTGTAGAGCAAGAGTTGGTGTAGGCGATGTTGAGCGAGGGAACAAACATGTTAATGTTCCAATCACACTTGCTATTGTGCCAAGCAACAGAAGAAGGGTCATTGCAATTTCTATTCACAGAAAGAAGGAAGTTATTGGGCTAGATGATGATAATGATTATGGTAAGAGTGAGGTCCAAGAAAAGCCAGTAGATTTATCAAAGACTTATGTTGCAGCTCCTAGTAATAAGGCAAGAGTTGTTGGTCGTTCAGTTTGCAACAAGACTGACTTGCAGTAGCTAGATGGATTGTCGAAAGAGGACATGAAGTTGGTGACGGAAATGAAATCTGAAGCATTGAAGATTGCAATTGGTCAAGGAGGTAAGGGGACAAAAGCTAATGTGTTGTTGACCATGAATGCCCCGACTGAAGAAGGCGTAATTGCGGTAAAAAATGCAGCTTGTGAGAGATTGTTGAAACATAGAGTGGTGATAAAGATGAAGTCTAAGAAAATGAATGAATGTTTGAACAGATCAACAAAGCGCATGAAACTGTGTTATCAGTGTGGTGAAGTAGGATATTTTGCTCGAGAATGCGCAAGACATCCAAGTGTTCATGGAAAGAGCAAGCATATAGAAACAAGGTTTCACTTCATAAGAGGTCAAGTGATGAAAGTAAGGATGAAACTTGAGCACTGCAGTATCAACGATCAAAAGGCAGACATCCTAACTAAAAGCTTGAAGAAGGTGAAGTTCAAATAGATAAGGAACAATCTTGTATTAATGTCAATTGAATCACTTTGAATTAGGGGGCATGTTGGAAGTAATTCAAATTGACTTGTAATTAGTTAGTTAGAAGCTAGTTAGAATATGGTTAGAAGTTGGTTAAGTTTGTTATAACTGAATCAGCAAACAACTGTTTCTATAAAAGCCTTCAAACCAAGAACAATTCTGGAATGCTTAACCAGAACGTTCTCCATACTGTCAAGATTGATAATCAATCTTCGTTTTCTGACTTTTCTATCTTTCTTGTCTTTTCTTCTCAATTTCAATTTTTCTCAAATATACAACCTGTTCTAACAATTGGCCAAGAATTGCAAGTGACGTCAATGCCATTAGATGACTAATGGTTCAATGGGTTATATTTCTATACACAGAACTTTAGTTTTTCTAAGATTTTTTTATGCTTCACTATATACGATTATATAATAACCGTTAATCCAATGCTCCTCAACCATTCGTCTCTTGATTTGAAATATCATAAGTTGTGAGAACATATGTCGTGTGTTTCTATAAAAATCTCAAACTACTACGGACGTCTAACATAAAAAAAAAGTTTAAATATATATATATATATATATAACTTTTATGATGAATTAGTTTTATAAGTGGTCTGTTGTGGACTATTATTTAAAAATTGTCAAAAACTCTAACAACAGTCGACGTACTCATTAGAAGTAATAGTACATGCCCCTATCTTTATGGATAAGACAATGATATAATTGTCGTCGATTAAATACAAGATACATTTGTTTTTCCTTAATTCTATTGAATTGATATGATTTAATTTACTATTTTAGTCATTGAAATAAAAATAATTATTAATGTCCACTTCTAAGACACAGCGTATGTGGTCGTTAGAGTTTAAATATTTTCAAATATGGTCCATAGTGGACTATAATCCATATTAGAATTTGCTTATAAACATATATGTATATACATAACATATGTCTTGTGGACCAAGAAAGGAACCACAAAAAAGAAAAGGAAACACAACATAACCTAATACAATCCATCTACGAATACTGATTTAGCATGACGACAAAACAAACACCAACGGTCCAACCAAATGACAATACATGCATTGGCAAAAATAATTAAAAGTGGAACATGTACATGTCCATATATATACACACCATCATTCACCCATGCCTTTCTATTCTATTCGAGCCTAATAAGGTGGCCTGGAGTGTACCCCAAAAACCTAGAAATCCCCAAGGATATAGAGGCATGTAGAGTCATGATGTATTAGAACTTGTCAACCATCCTCAAGTATTCATCTATCATATCAAACTCCTAATTAACCATGTATGAATATCACTACAAACTCATATCATTACTCTAATGGCCGTAAACACTCACAAGTAACATTTAGGTGAGTGTCGCCTAACATCTCGTAAATTCTAGACATTGTAAATCAATCACAACCAAAATAGGTCAAGACAACCTAACACTAGTGTTATCCATTCAAATGCACTATATATAATAATAATAATATCCTCGTCGCGATTTAGCCCAACAATCAACCTTGTGTGTTTCAAATATAAAGTAGTTGTGTTTCAAACCTAACACAATTGTATCTACCAGATATATACATATCAAGTGAGCAACATGTAGTTACATTCATATAACACATATATCCTAACAATCAAACCATCATAAAAACCTAACAAACAACCCCAAATTCAATAATAATAATCTTAAGTAATGAATGAATAACGACGGTGTAACTCTTACTTGATGTTAATCCTCAAATTTATCAAATAAGCATTAGCTATAGTAAACTGTGAGGGATTTACACACTACTATAAAGTAACTTTACTATTAATTATCCCAATGAATATGGAATCTTTCCCCCACCTGAATATGAGCAAGTACACAATAGAGAATCCAAACAAGTATCCTCACGACCCCCAAGGTTCAAGAATATATTTTCCCCTATATAGAGATTACATTGCCTTCAATTTGATGATACCTCTATCTATATTGAAATGACTAACATTTCGACATGCATTCCCAAACAAAAACATAGTTGAGTTAAAGTAATCCTAACTCTAACTACATAAGAACATCATAAACATGATTTAGATTACTTACCCAAATAACCTCCAAATCTTATAATCTAAACTTTCTTTTGTGCTAGCTAGAACTTTAGAAAGCACAAACATACAATTTACTATGTGTCGAAACAAACGTAATTGTGTTTAGGATAATGGAAAATGCATTCCCCAAGTCTGTCACATGGATTCTACTCAGGTTTGCTTAGTGAAATTCAACATCGCTTAGAGAGAATTTAAATTCACTAAGCAAATTCGACTAACATAACCTCATTTTTGGTTTCTTGCTTAACGGGTAATAACTATTTTGGGCTTTTCTAGAGTCTAGATTCCCTCAATCCCCACATGAAAAATGTCATAAACTATCATACTAGTGTAATGATAGTTCAATACCTAAAATGAAAATGAGTATATGGAAAATGGGTTGTTACATTAAAGGACAAACAATAATATGCCAAACTATCTAAGTGAAAATTCAGGCTAAAGGAAGTGCAGTTCCTTGGGTATGTGATAAATCGAGAAGGTATTAAAGTAGGTCTTTATAAGTTTAAGAAAATGTTGAAATGGGAAAGTCTGCAAAACATTGACAAAGTTTAAAGTTATCTTGATTTGACGGGGTATTATCGATGATTCATCGAGGGATTTTCGAAGATTTTGTTGCCCATAACGCAATTGGTGAGAAAAGGAAAATATATTGATTGGAAGGAGAATTGTGAAACTAGTTTTCAAGAGTTGAAGTGAAGGTTGACTCTTCACAAATGTTGATCTTACTATGTGTTATAGGTTAGTTTGATGTATATTGTGACACATCTTATCAATGTTTGGATGGTGTGATCATGCAAGGAGGAAAATTTGTGGCTTAAGCTTCAAGGAAGTTGAAGATTCATAAAAATGAACTATCCTACTCGTGATTTGGAGTTGACATACTGCTTACTTTGAAGATTTGGCGACACTATATTTATGGAGTTATTAAGTGACCACAAGAGTTTTAAGTATTTGTTCGACCAAAAAGGGTTGAGCATAAGGTAGGAATGGATGATAAAGATCTTGTCAAGGATTATGACTTTGAATCGTAGTATCATAAGAGAAAATTGAGCATGCTAGTAGACACATTGAGTACGAAAATACCACATGTGTCATCAATGATGGTTAAGGAGAAACAATTAATTGAGCAGTTTAAAAACATGGATTTGGATGTGAAATTCTCTAAAGGGAATATTTTCCTATATGTGGTTATTGTGTTTAGTGAGTTTTTAAGGTTAGTACTTGAGAGACAATTGATGGATGCATTGGCAAGAATTACGAAGAAGGTTGTCTAATGGACAAGGGAGTCACTTTAAAGATTAAACTGATGGAGTACTGAGATAAGGTGAAAGATTTCTAATATGCAAAAATTAAGAAATGATGTTTGGGGAAAAACATTCGAGTAAGTTAAGTTTTCACCTAGGTGTTACTAAGATGTATTAGGATTTGAAGAGAGTATTTTGATGGTCGAGTGTGAAGAAAAATGTTGTAGAGTACGGTCAATTGTGTTTAGTATGTTAAAAAGTTAAGATTGAACTTCAAAAGCTAGCAGGAATACTTTAATCATTGGATATTCTAGAATGGAAATGGATATCATAGCAATGAATTTTGTGGTTAGGTTATCCAAGACATTGAAGTTTAACGCTATTTAGGTTATCATCGTTAGTGTGATGAAATCATCACACTTTATCCCTATTGCAACAGTTACATCAAAAGTCGGGAACTTAGTTAAGGGTGAATTTCAATTATTGATCGTAAATAGATGGTCAATCGGATGGATAATTCAATCATTGAAAGATCTATCTTTTTCAATTATAAAACTGAATCAAATCTTATTTTAGATTTTCTTCAATTATAAATTTGAATCAAATCTTATTTTAAATTTTCTACAAAAATACGAATCTACTTTCGTACTCTTTGAAGTCAAAAATATATTGTTCTCATAAAATACTTTTATTATCATTAAAATTCTAATTATAAAATCAATTACTTTGTTTCAACACACATTTCTTCAATTACAACACTATCAGAAAATCTTTGAGAAAAATATATAATATTATTCTTTTAATCATCCTTCTTAAACTCTAGATTATATGTTTGTTGCTTGAAATTCACTCTAAGAGATCACTTGAATCCTATGTTTAAATCATTGTCTTGACTATGTTAAGAGACATTTGAATATCCATTGTAAATG
>JBBPBR010000006.1:41601917-41617060 GCA_037974775.1 Cicer pinnatifidum
TTTTGTGTTTAAAGACGATGGAACATCTAAATCATGAATAAGGTCAAAAATGTCAATAAGGTTGGCACAATAATACATTTAAGTGTATTTAGTTTCAAGTTTAAATAATTTTTTAATATTTTATTTGGGATTATTTGGTGATCAATTATTTAATCGGTTTGAATAACATAAATGCTTTTTTTTTTTATCCTTAAACAACACGTAAGTTTTTTTTAAAAGGATTGTGACTAAAAGGTTAACCATGTAAATTTTTATAGATTCAAAGGATTAACTTGTAATAAATATAAATTTAAAGTACTAATTTGTTATAAATAGATGCATTTAACCTTTCTTATAAAAAATAAATAAATAAAAAATTTAGCTGAGTTTTACCACGAGGCCGGATTTACTAATGTTAAAGCAGGTCTCAAGGTTTAGAGAACATTGATAAATATATTTACAAATCACCTACCAACAAGGTATTAACACAACCTGCTCAAGTTGAACTTATATTCTTGCATGCATAGTCAACTAACCAACTAAATCAACCTTCCTCGGCGGGAATATGCATTTATCATGTTTATGCAAAACACAATTAATAATCTTTTTTAAGCATAAATTAGAGTGCATAAGCATCACATGATAAAATTGACAACTCAACTATGTTGATACCCCAAAAGAATCACATATCATTTGCAACACCCTAATAAGTTTATTAAACAAAAAAATGTAAAAAAAATAAAAAGTTAAGGGGACTAGAGAAAAACCCGAGAAGACAATGATGGATAATATTGCCTCATTAAAAACCTTACGTGAAAAATTCAAAGGGATAACATCAAGGTGCAGAAAAAAAATAGTATGGTGCAATAGAGCAAACATCATTAGCAGCCTAAATATAAATTAAAGAATACATAAAAAGAGATAATAACTGTTAAAATGAGTCACACTTTATCTAAAGGCGAAACCAACGTTTAGAATGAGCTATCTCAATAGTATACATATAGCAACAAAAATTTCAACATAAAATAATGTCCAAACACCAAAAGAATATAAGAAATAACCAACAATAGTGCCACTAGAGTCCATAAAAATAACTCTAATAATAGAGAGGTTAGGATTATCTCTAGAGGCACCATCAATATTATATTTAATTCAACCACAAAGAGACTTCAACCAATTAATCTGTGAAATAACAGAGATTTTAGGAGCATGATAGTCAATAAGAAATACTTAAGAATAGAGAAATGATTCATGGGCGAAAATGCAAAATCCTTAAAAAATATGTCTAAGAGAGATACAATAGAAGAAATCATATGAATAGCGTGGGACACGTTAATCAACTTGTTATTAAAATTTAATTGATTACGAGCAAATCAGATAACTCATATAATGTAAATGATAGTAGAGGGAACGACGTCCTTTACTTGAGAGCTCTAGATTTTACTACATATATCAAGAAGAGAAAAAAAAATGGAGGAAAAATCAATCTTAATACGCAAAACATAGGACAACTAGTTCCAGAGTTGAGTAGCAAAAACACAATTATACACGACACCGGTACACACCCACAAGTCTACAATTGATCATCTATAAGCATCTTATTATGAAAAAGGCGCTATACAAGAAAAGACTTGGAAAAAGGAATTACAATACTCTAAATCTTTTTACTCTAATTAAGTGTCAAAGTGTAACATCCTATATTTTTTTATATATATATTATTTTTTTTTTTTTCGAATAAAATATATAATTTCTCATGCAATTTCAAACAAACGAGCAAATAATCCATTATTAATTTAAAAACCATCAGTATCTCCATTAGATACTTAATACTCAATTTATAAGGTTCAGAAATGTAGTAACAAAATGATAATTGACATAGACTAGAGTTCAACATAAATAAATTTCCTAAAGCTGACCACTACTACTCCTAGGATTAAATGAGATGTTCCATTTATTCTTCTGAAAACTTTCCCGATTGTGCAAGTAGAGTAGGAATGTCATCTGTCCAAAAGTAAGGGTCATCTCCAAAATACTTACCAATAAATAATAAATAAATAAATAATAAATAAAAATAAATAAAGCAGTACAATACCTACATAATTATTGATATTATTCCATTCAAATTGCCACGTATACAATAACAATTAAAAGATAACAGTAACAATTAAAAGATAACAGTACAGTGTTTACGTAATTAATAACATTAGTTCATCCAACAACAACCAGGAGGTACACTGAAAATATAAATATAATATTATGATATTTGTATAATTAATAATAATAATTAATTCATACAATATTAAGGCATCTACGTCATTAATAACTAAGGAGTATAATAATCATAACAATATATCATGTTAATTCACTCAAAATGACAAGCAGGAACAAATAATGATATAATAACATTAATTCACCCGACAATCATAAGGTACATTGAAAATACAGATATAATATTATAATATCTATTAATCCATACAGACAGCCTTACAATAGAATACCACGATATCTACATCATTAATAATATTAATTCACCCAAATAATTAAGAGGTACAGTAATAACATAAGTACAATATCACGTAATAATTCACCCCAAAATTACCAGCAAATACATTCATGAGTATAATATCCACATCATTACTAACCTTCATTATTAACATTGTCATTCATTATTAACATTGTCTCATTCAAACGAACACATACAGCTGTATACAAATTTATCAGTATAATATATATATATATATATATATATATATATATATCATTAATAACATTATTTCAACCAATTATCAGGAGGTACAATGTATCATTTATCTTTATAAAACACTAATCACATTTAATTCAATGCATACTCAAACAGACTTATGACTTAATCTATATGCCAATGTAATGATTCCGGAATATCGCCTCCCCCGCAAGGGCTTAGTGGGTCCTTCCAAGCAACACCACCAACTCAAAATCCCCGCAAGGATAGATGAGCTCCAACCATTTATGGACGCTCCACCACACGACTATGAATGAATGCATGAATGTGAACCCTTTAATAAATCATTAATATAATATGATACTAATTTATTAATGACATTTCATATGACATTTAATATTCACACCTTGAATATGTTCAATTCAACCATTATAACAACGTATCACATTACATTTATTTCTTACACTTTAAATATATTCAACAAAACCATTATAACAACATATCACATAATATTTATTTTCCATACTTTGAATATGTTCAACATAACCATGAATATAACATGTCACACCATATTTATTTTCCAAAATTTGATAAAAGCATTTCAACATAGTATATATTTAATCTCATAATTTCTAAAATAAATACAATCGTACATTCCAAAATAAATACAATCATACATTCTAAAATAAATACAATCATATATTCCAAAATAATTACAATCATACATTCCAAAATAAATACAATCATATATTCCAAAATAAATACAATCATACGTATAAATATATAATTGGAGTGATGCCCTTACCGATATGAATGTCGTTATTAAAATTCTCACGCAGCGGTCTTTGCTCCAACTGTGCTACCCTTGATGGGATGAATCACTAACTCCTTCTTGAATTCCTTCCTTTTTCTCTCTTAAACTCTTTTTTTCTATATAGCAGAGCGATTTTGGATGCCCGACGTCCGTTTTATTTTTTCCTTTTTATCAGTAGAAATGGAGAACGTTAAGCCAGGAGTGGGAAGGAATGGGGAGGAGTGGGGAAGTTAAGCAGAAAGTGGGTAACGTGGCATTTCCACCTAAGCCATTTATTTTTAACGGGTTGTCAAATGATGCTTTTATTATTATTATTATTATTATTATTATTATTATTATTATTGCCAAAAATTAAAATAATATCATGAACCATTATCTCCACTCCTAATAAGGTACAATATAAAATGACTAGGTGTTACACAAAGCCTAAAAAATAAAGAGTTTTGTAAGCATCTTTAAAAGATAAAACTATAGAATATGAAAGACTTCAAATTAATTGATCGTCGCAATCAATCAACAAGATTACAATATGAGTCATTTCAACAACAATGTCAAGAAATGAACGAGCAAAACAAACAAGAATATTCTAAGAATGATCAACTAAAAAATCAGCAACTGACTTAACCGATTATCATACTAGAATTTAATTGAATCACCGTTTTCAATTCTCCAACAATTGCTACCCAAAACCAAATATAGAAATTGTTGACTACCAAACCGAATGGAAGATTTTGCAAAATATGTAACCAACTTATTAGCTCAAAGGAACACAATTAATAATTTAATAATGGACCTTATGAACATCATAATGAGTCACAAGTGGCAACAATGAATGAGCAATCCAATTACTATTTTAGTAAGCAACTTAAAAAAACAACAAATAAACCAACTAACAAAGTCCAGATAATATTACTAAAAAATGGAAACCGAATTATGAAGAAATCGGTATCGTTTTATTGTTTGGGACATAATTAAAATATTATAAGGTAAACATAGCCAATCTAATTAGGGACGACAAAAATTTTTGTACATGTCAACGGATATCTATAACTAAAATTTGCGATTGATAGCTAAACAAATATCCATAGTAGAATAAACATATATTTCAATTATTCAATACTAATTAATTGGTGTGAATACGGTTGTAATTGTATACATATTCACAAATATTTATATATATTAGTCAATTAATAAAATTATTAAAATATTTTATTTCATACAGATTTTTTTAATGTAAAAGGATAAGAAAAAAAACTATATATTTGATGGATGTGTGATATATTGAGTTTATTATTAATTCATGTAAATTGATTTTGTTTTTTAGTCATACTAAATGTGAATTGATGTGGACCATGGGAATTTTCGTATCATTTTTCTCATGTAGAACATGATAATTTAATTACCTTAATTTAACAATAGATCTTATGTCAAACATCATAATCATACAAGTGGCCAACATTGAATGAGCACTCAAATTACTATTTTATTAAGCACCTTACTTAAAAAACAACATTGTACCAAAAAAAAAACAACAACATCTAAACAGATTTCAGATAATAATATCATTAAAATAAAATAAAGGAAACCAAACTATGAAGAAATAAGTGTTTTTTTTTTTCTCCCGATAAGTATGAAAAAATAATTAAGTGCGTGTTAGTTCATAGTTTGGGCAGAATTAAAAAAATAAAAGTAAACTTCCCTTTCCTCGTCAAATAAATAAATAAATAAATAAATAAATAAATAAATAAATGAGAAGTAAACATAGCCAATCCAATCCAAACCAACATCCAGTGTTGATCTAAAAGCTCAAAACCCATCAAACAAAACCAGCAAAGCAATAATAAATTAATAAAATAAAATCAGAATTTTTGTGTGCTATGAAGAATTAAGATAGATGTTAGTTAGCACATATTTTTCATGATGACTAAGTGATTTTGCGTTGAAAATTTCTTGGCTTAGCGTAAAAAAATGGACTCTAATCCAAAACGTCATCACCTCTTTACCAACTTGTTTTTATATCCAACCAAATTGCTCATTTTCCTCTCACATTCAATTCAATTATTCATTTCATATACAAACTATTAAAACCCAATTCCTTAAATTCTCTCTCACAAACTTTTATACACACACCAAATAATGGAGGGTCTAATTCCTTTGGTTTACAAGACTATAATGCAATACAAGAGTGGAAAAGAAGGTGCTATAGGATCATGGATTTGTGAGTCACCTTCATACTCATACATAAGACTTCCTACCGGTGATTCTGGTCATTTTCAAATTCAAAACTCTACTTCATTATCTACCAATCATGTTTCTTCTTCTTCGTCTTCTTCTTCCGCAACGCAAATCATTGTATCTTCTGGTGTTCAATCTCCACATCAATGTGTTACACATCGTCGAATTGCGGCATGAATAACATAAACACAAAAATGGGTCATTGCTATATTAGATGGACTTAGTTCAAGTTTTCTATATATAGTTCTTGCTTTCAAATGTTGGAAAGCTTTTGGCTTTTATATTTTGAACTTTGAAGTTGTGAGCGTGTGGAAAAAAAAAAAAGTTCATCATGCTCTTGGTTAGTTTGTAAATTAATTAATTGTGATTATGTGTTGATGATGCTTAAGAAAATGTTCCATTGTGTTTTATGGCCAAAAGGGTCACTTGATGTATGAGTTTTTAGGGTAACTGATATGTACGCGTTTCTTTGGCCAAAAGGGTCGTGAAGATAATTGGTTTGTAGAAAAAAAGGAATTAGTCTACAACTGTCAATTGTTTACTTTATGTTCTTAATGGAAATATAGATATCAAATTAGTAAAAACATTAAACCATTTTTTCTTTTTCATCAATATATACATGATTGATTCGAGTGTAAGAAACTCACATATTTTGACAATATTTAGAACTTTGATATTTGACTTTGACATATAGAAAAAGTATATTAAGAATACCTCATGTGTGATTGAGAGATTGTGGGAGGGTCGCTCCAAGATCAACAAGAGATGAGATATTATATCTCCATCAAAACTTTATGGTATAGGAGAATGAATCAACCTTTTTTATGTATTTAATATTTAACGCATTTATAATTAATGTAAAATTAATCAACCCAACACTTTGTACCATATAACATGGTTATAAAAAACTTTAAATCCTTGGTTGTGCTCAGCAAAATTGTGAGGTTGTTAGTTTTGTGTCGAGGGAGTTGGTCAAATCTTAGGCTCATTGTCATTTGTCATTCAACAATACATATACATTAAAATTGAGTTAACTAATGAAATTAGGTATGGTGGGCGGTGGCTGCCGAAGGGGAGATGTCTTCATCTAATGGTGCAAAATATATATTTTTGTTTCAACCTAATCCAAACATGCAAATTTAAAATTTTCGTCATCTGTTCTTTATGTTTTTCTCTTTCATAAATTATTTATAAACCATACATACTAATGAAAAGGAGGTTTATATCTATAAAAATATGGTAAATGGTGTTAGGGAGTATGGAAAGCATTAGAAGCAACTAGTGATATTGATATTACATCTCTACTTATAATATTATGATATTTAGTATGAATCACTTCTTCTATAAATTCAATATTTATAAGAGTAAGTTTCTCACATCCTATATATGCATCGTCATTACAACCAATAAAATTCGAACTAGAACTCTAATACCATTTATTGAAGAGACCGAGAGAGCATCAGATGCAATAAGCTAAATGTTCTAGAACCAACAAGAGATGAGACAATAGATCTTCACCTAAACCTTAAGGTATTGACACACTACAAAAGACACATTTTACGCGCGTTGGGGGGATTTAAATCAATTTGCAGGGTTTTTGACCTTCACAAATTGATTTTTGGGGTTTTTGCAAACACTGGTATTTCAATCATATTGTAGAGGTTATAAACCTCCACAATATTCAAAGGTATTTAGTGGGTTGTTTTTTTTGACAAAATACTCCAATTGTGTTATATAAATCTCAAAATAGCAATACTGTTAAGAAACAATTTAAATCAATAACAAGATATTTGGAGAATAGAGATGACAGAAATGAGGAGCGAAAAAAGTAGAAGAGAGAGCTAATAATATTATTCTCTTATTATATGTTTTTTTTTTATTACAATGTGATCGCTATTTATAGGACACAAATAAATAGACATTCACTAATGGGCTTATGGGGCCTAATATTCATAACACGCTCCCTTGAATGTCCATCAAGATATGCCTCATTAAAATCTTACTAGAAAAAACACAATGTGAAAAAATCTAGTGAAGGAAAAGTAGTACATAATCCTTTGTGCGAGAAAATGTCTTAATAAAAATCTTGCTAGGAAAACTATTTGAGACAAAACCATAGTGAAGAAAAAAAGAGTGTGTAACGCATTTATTTATCCCCCTCGTGCAAACAATTATGTATGAGATGATGAATTGGCCGCTAAATAATCGTTTGTACTTATTGTTCAAAAGTTTCACTTGATGGTGACATGTTGAAAAATTCATTCTATCTCTTTTACTAGAAGAAAAATCATAAATCTCTTGTATTTGTTGAATCGGATACTTCAACCAAAATACATTTTTACTTATCTCATGTAGTGCTAAAACTTTCTCCTCGTTTTATGATATTATTGTCATGGTTTATTTCACATATCTCGATCAAATGGTTTTACTTCATCGTGTAAACAAATAGCTCCATTTGTGATCTATAGCACTATAGAAATTATACAAATAACTTGTACTTCTAAGATAATAATGTACATACTTAACCATCTTCGAGTGTCGTTGTATATGTAAAGAAGTTCACTTAATAGATGAACAACAAATAATTAGCTAGATATGTTATCATTTGATTGCACTAATATATGGTACTTCAAGATCAAATAGTAATCATCATTTTGCTCGAACTCTTAAAATAATTTTGTCCATAATTGGTGATCTTACAACATTCAAAGTGCACAACTAATTTGATTTATCTATATATATATATATATATATATATATATATATATATATACATTTTAGAACCTTTGCTATATAAGTTTTATAATTTAAAAAAATATTCTTCAAATATTTATTTTGTAATCTCAAACAAATCTTTACCTTTGTTTGATATTCATCTCAAACTATTTCTTTAAACAATCAGATTTCAAATTATGACATTTCCATATATTTACACAAAAATATTACACACTATCTATCTAGATTGTTTGAGCACTTAAAAGAGACTTACTCATTTTGATTAAGTCATCTATTCAATAGTTTGAATTGTATGTCTCATAAAAATTAAATGTTTCAAGGAGTTTCTTATAATCATCACTATAAAGTGAGTCATACAAATACGTTATAACACGTATTTCATATAAACTGAGTCTTTGATGGCACTTTAATCAATTATGAAAATGTTCGGGAATTCACTTCAAGTGACTATGTATTTTTTTTCATTCTCAATTTTTTTAATCGCGTAAAAAGTCGACCATATCTAATTAGTTTCACATCTTTAGTTGTGAAAACTACAAGTCCAAAAGCTTTTTCTCTTAGCAAAGTGAGCTTAATTTAACTAAAATTGTTTCTTTCTCTTTTCAAATCATTTATTTGTCTATAATAGACTTTAGCTCATGATCTTCATTATCATTGATCACATATAGAGCTATACTCTATGCAAAAATATTGCCAATGTTGACTTCTCTCGATTCCATCATATTCGACTCATGACATGATTTATTGAGATATCTTTATTCACTACAACATTTTGGTGCTACGACAACGCCTAATTTTTTATGGTAAAAAAACCGTTCTCGTAGAGGTAAATAGGCAACAGTTTTACAATTTCGTTGCAGTAGAACATGAAATTTTATAATTTCTACAATAACACTAAAAAACCGTTCTCGTTGTTTATTGACATCTTTACACAACATTTATTCACCGTTGTTCTTTAGTTTTTAAAAAAAAACTGTTCTTGTAGGTACTCATGAAACAAAAAAACACTTTTTTTGAGTTAATTTTTTATAGCGCCAAATTATTTCCTAAAACCAATCCTTCCCATTTTCCCTCTCTTGAAACCCTATCTCAGATTTTCAACAATTCTCATTTTCCCTCTCTTGAAACCCTATCTCAGATTTTCAACAACAAAGCCTTGTCACTTTCCCTCTCTTGAAACCTATCTCAGAATTTCAGCAACCTAGCAACCTAGCCTTTTCACTTTCAGCAGCTTCTCTCATTCGCGTAACCCATCAACATCGTTCAACATCGTTCAAGGTTTCGTTCAAGGTCTGAGGATTCTGTGTCGCGTAAGCCATTCATTCCGACCGTGTTTTTGGTTTGAGGATTCTGTCTCGCGTAAACCAACTTCGTACAAGGTATGTATTTTGTATTTTCTCATTTTCCCTCTCTTGAAACCCTATTTTGCTCTGCTATTAGGTTTAATTTTGCTACGAAATGGTTGATTAATTTTTTGCTTATTTCACTGGAATTTTGTTTTATTTTTGCAGATTTCTCAAATTCAGTAGAACCCTAATTTTTCGAATCCAAATTCTCGCATCCTACCTCACAAGGTAAGAACTTGACAACACTGGTAGACAAAAGGAAGATAATAGGCATTCAACCACTTCTAGAGTGATTTTGCATTGGATTGTAACTAAGTTGGTTGCAAGTTTTGATTCTATATAGATTGACCAACTGATTGCAATTTCTTTTATAATAACCTTAGCTGAACATTAGTTTAAATCTAAAGTTATGTTTATTATTTTGTAATAATAATGCTAAACTCGTAGTGAGTAAGAACTTATAAGTTACTGCAAGATATATAGTTGAGATAATTCCGGAAAAGTTAGAAAAACCAGTTGCTGTCAGCAGGACTGCAAACTATAAATTATTTCCATTTTATAATATTATGGGGAATTCATGTACTGTTAGTGTCTGCAGGAAAATATTTTGATGTAATAGCTCTTTGGTTTCAGAGTTTATGAGCAATGAATAATCAACTGAAATTTATCATTTGAATGTATATGTATGTATAAAAAATTATCCACAAGTGCGATAGTATGATACATTTGCATTGATAATTTGCTACTGCTATGAAATGTGATAGTATGATACATTTACATTTGTATTGGACTGCTGCTATTTGGTATGCTTGTTATTTGGAGTGCTGCTATATTTATGACTGTTTTTTCTTTGGTCTGCTGCTATATTTAGAACTGCTGCTATATACTTGATGCATTTAGGACTGCTGCTATATACTTGTTATTTAGGACTGCTATATACTTTATATTTAGGACTGCTGCTATATTTACTTGTTAGGACTGCTGCTATATACTTGATGCATTTAGGACTGCTGCTATATACTTGTTATTTAGGACTGCTATATACTTTATATTTAGGACTGCTGCTATATACTTGTTATTTGGACTGCTGTTATTTGGTCTGCTTGTTATTTGGAGTGCTGCTATATTTAGGATTGTTTACTTCTTTGGTCTGCTGCTATATTTAGGACTGCTATATTTGGACTGTTATATTTTCCTGCATTCAAACAGAAGAAGCAGTCCAAAACTTTTAGGACTATTGTTTCTTAGTTACTTATTTGGACTGCTTCTTATTTGGACTGCTTGTTACTTTTAGGACTGTTGTTTTTTAGGAATGTTGTTACTATTTGGACTGTTGTTTTTAGGACTGGTTGTTACTCATTTTGGACTTTGAATAATAATTCTCGATGTTATTTCTTTTGTTTGATTGCAGGAAAATGAACAAAGGGAATGTTCATCCAATTAGAGTCAAGTTAGAAAATGATAAATCTATAAAAGAAAGCAATCAAAAGCTAGACCAATCAAAGCAATCATTGGAAGTTGGGAATTCAATTCAAACACAACATAAAAAGCCAAACCAAAAGGTAGTTGCAGTCCAACCAATTCTTGAACCATCTAAGAAAATTGTTGAGAAGAACAAAGGGGTTGGTCAAAATAATAATATCAAGAGACAACTTTGGTCTACAAAGACTCCTTGTCTCTTCAAGGTTTAATAGAATCTCAAGTCTTTAAGAAAACTGATGAGCAAAACAAAACACTTTCTCAAATGAATAATCTTCAGAAGCAACAAAAGTCAACAATGGCTACTCAAGGTTCAATAGAATCAAAAGTCTCTAAGAAAATTGAGGGAAAAAACAAAGGACTCCTTCAAAACAATAACCTTAAGAGGCAAGTCAACTCTACCATGGGAAATCAAGTTCAAGGATCACCAGTACATCAACAAGCCTATAAGAAGAAAAAAACTATTCCAAAATGTCCACCTATGTCACTTACCAAATATCTCAATAAGAATAAGGAACAACATGGAGTAGAGGATTCAAGAGATGAAGATATAGAAGAAAATGAAATGGAGGAGGGTATCAACTACAAAAGTGAGGAAAGTGAGGGAACCAATGGTATATATGTTTTTGTTGATTACATATTGGATATAAAAATTTGCAATTTATTTTTTACTTTTTTAATTACTATTATGTGGTTTATTTTCAGGATTAATAAAAAAAACGAGGAAAGACTATATGTCGGAAAATTCATTCACGAGAGTTTAAAGATAGACAAGAGATCATATTGAATGAAGAAAGACAACCGGTTGGGCCTGATGAAAAGACAATTTCTGAACTTAGTAGTTTTTTGGGGACAATCGCAAGAAGTTCAGATTTGTGTCCTCTCACTTTCAATAACTGGAAGGCTTTGATTAGGACTTGGAAGGATCAAAATATAGATCATGTGTGGGATTATCTAAATGTACTTACTTTTTAATTTGAATGTATGGGTTAGCATACTTTTATAAATATAGATTCTAATATGTTTCTTTTATTTTTGCAGCAAAAATACATCATTCCAGAGAAAGGAAGGCAAGCTGTATTTGCTATTTTAAATGATGCTTGGAGAAGATACAAATGTTTTCTTAAAAAGGAGCATTTTAGTAAGTACAAAATCACGCGCGAGCGGTTAAAAAATCGTCCTCATGAGGTACCAGAAGAAGACTTTAAGAACTTATTGGAATATTGGAAAGAAGACCATAGTCAAGTAAGATATAATTACTTGTTATATATAGTTATTGTCACACATTTGTAATTTTATAAAAAAAATGTGAATGAATATAGGAAATCAGTCATCAAAATATTCAAAATATAGCTCAGCTGAAATACATACACCGAATGGAGAATAAAGACTTTGCAGTTATAAGGGAAAAAATGGTATTATTTTTTCAAATATTGTAAATGAATATTTAATTATGTTACTTAAATAAAACTCTAATATTCTTTTTTCTTCTTCTTCTTGGTTTAGTGTCAAAGTAATGAAGATAAAGAGCCTCCCACTCAAGTTGAAATGTTTATTGCTACTCGACAAAGTAAGAAAGGAAAGGAGTTGGATCAAGAAACCAATCTTGCAATTGTAAGTTTAACATAATGTGTTATTTATTTACTATTAGTTATGCATACAATTATTCATTTAATATTAGTATTTATGCTAGATAAAGCTTCAAGACTTGATTGAAAAAGATGGACAGTCATCTTTAGAAGCCTTTCAGAGTGTGTGTGGCAAAGAAAAACTTGGGAGATTTCGTTGTCACAGAAGAACTTCAACACCAACTCTCTTGAGAAGAAATGAAGAAATTGCAAAACTTAAAAGAGAACACGCTCAGGAGATAAAACACTTTAATGATATGATACAAGAGATAGAGGAGAAACAACGTAAGGAAATGGAAGCGATGGAAGGAAAATTTCAGCTTATTCTTAAGACAATGTTGAACTCAAACACTATAGGATTGAATATAGATGCTTTAGCAGCTTTTTTATCAACTCCAGCTGATGCTAACAGTACTCTACGTTCTTCTACATCAACACATGCTCCTAATAATAATGAAGTAAGACTGAACTATATTACGGTTAGAAATATTATTGTTAGAATTATATATATAGTATTGTTAGAACTACATTACTATTATAGACTTTAACATTTTTTCATTTACTCATGATTTTACTTATTGAATATATTATTTTTATTTTGTAGATGAATGATGGTGACACCAATGATGAATTTCAAAATTTGGAAGCACAAGATGAAGAAATAGATGTTGATACTTAAGTTTTCTTTGTGTATTTGTTTTTATAGATAAGGAATTTTATTTTTGTTATTTTAATTGTCTCCTTATCTCTAGAATATAAATTAGAGAAATTGAATCACTGCAAATACATTGTATAAATGATCAAGAGTTATAACGTTTCATCTATATGACAATGAACTTTATGAATTTATATTATTGCAATTGTTACATTATGAATTTATTACAGTACATTACAATAATTTAGTATTAACAATTGTTATATTTTTAAATTTATTATAGAATTTCAATAATAATATTTTACTAAAATTATTTTTTCTAAAATACAATAATTTATGAAATTATTTTTTAAAAAAAAAAAATTTACTTTTTGCAATGGTTTTAAAGCATTGTCGTAACTTAATTGAAAAAGGAACCTACAAGAACGGTTTTAATTTGGCAACACCATAAAACTGTTGTTGTTGTCAATTTGAAAAATCGTTCTGGTAGAGGTAGCTACCAGTACGGTTTTTAAAAAATGTTGTTGTTTCACAAAAAAACCGTTGCGTTAGGCTAAGGCAACGCCTTGGTTCCCCACGGTCAGAAAACCGTTCTCGTAGATTACGGCAACGGTTTTTTTACGTTAAGCAACGGGTTTTATGCGTTGTAGTAGGGCAAAAATGTTGTAGTGATTTTTATATATTTCAGGTACCTGATCAGTTCTTCTAGAAATAAAAATCAATTATATCAAATTACTCTTTTTGAGTTTTCATATCCTCACTTGAGCCACTTTTTTTCTTTTCGCTTCATTTCTTGTTTGAGGGTTTTTATCTTTAGATCCGATTTGTCTCTCATGCTTTAGGCATGATTGGGACTCATTTACAATATTATATTATCCAACATGGACATTCTGATAGGAGCATTAGGAGTTGATTTAGTCTTGCTTAACTTTGCAAATGAATTATGCTTTGAACTTTTGATTCACATAACTTTATATGAGGATCAATATAGGAAAATAGTATATTTCAAATAATTCATTTGACTTTCTAGATCACATTTTGAGCTACTTATTCTATCCCCTTAATATATGAAAAATTAATTCATCAATTGATAATCAGCCTAATGGACTATAAAGAAGTATCCAATTATTTGATCGCGACACTTTATTATAGTTGGAGATTCATATCAAATATATTATTTCAATATTCTTTTAGGATTCATCATAGTGCATTATATTGAAGCAATTGGAATATACATAACATATTTAAAAATTCACTAAGGTGAAGAATATTAGGTTTTAAACTTAAAATCAACTGTAAATTAAAAGATGATTTACATGTAGCAACTTGTTGGCTTGATGAAAATCTATATCTCAATATATGTGATTGCATATTTCTAAAGTATAGAATTTAGAAGTTGCAATCTCATAAGTATCTCATACAATTAACTTTTGAAGTCTAAAGAATGGATGTTCAATCAAAAACTACATAACATATCTAAACAATATATTTATGCAATCTTTCAAGGATATATGAATATTGAATTATTCTGAAATTTTTAGGAATAAATATTGTTTTTTTATAAGTTTT
>JBBPBR010000006.1:41637110-41651906 GCA_037974775.1 Cicer pinnatifidum
ATAATTGATTCTATTTTGAGTTGGTATTCTTTAAAAATAAACTAAATTAACTTAACCCAATAATACAAAATTTAATTAATTTGATTGAAATTCTGCTAACCATATTAGTTAGAAGCTGCAACCAACCAACCTCTTCTTCAACCGTATTAGTTAGAAGCTGTGGTTATTACATTTTCCTTTTTCATATATATTAACTACTTTCGTAACTTAGGCTTTGGTTAGATGGAATGTGGTGAAATAAAATAAAATTTAATTGTTTGGATTTTTTAGAAGGTGTTTATTACGTGTACCGTTCTTTTGGACATCTTCTTCATCAGAACTCATTCAATCATAACTCATTCTTCTTTGTAAAAATTAAAAGTGCTGCACGGAACAATTATTATAGACATGTTTTGAATAGTTTCTTTTTATAAAACTAAACATTGTAGGCACCTACTTATTTATGAAAATATACTAAAATTACATTTTAAATGTTTTAATCAGTAAATTTTTATTTATTTAATAATGTAGTGCAACACAGCACATGTAATTTAATTTAATATACACAAAAAAGTTAAATTTAAGTTAATCAAATTATTTTCTAATTAAAAACTCCATAAAAACATGTGATTGGTATCAGAAGGGAATCAACTCCAGATAAGCTATTATTTCAAAAGTTATTAAAAAAAATTACAATGGTGTATTTTAATTTTAATAAAGATAAAAATAGAATTAAAAAAATTTATAATTAGTTTCCTTCCATCTATTTTCTAAATAATGGAATGAAAATTTTATTCTATTCCATTATAAAATATACAAATAATGGAATAAAGAGAGCCTTAATCACGAGAATCCTATTGCAAATAAAAAGTGTCTTACTATTCGGTAAGTAAATCTTTCTTTCTTCCATTTAGTTCAATTTAATGCATTGGTCGCTCCGAAATTCAATGATCCATCTTTTATGCCCAACCCTTTAAATTCATTTCATATCACATCACAAACCATACATTTAGTGACACATATAAAACGGAGAAAATAAAATCTAAGCAATTTCTCTCAAAGTTCAATTTTTTTTTCTTTCTTGTTCTCTTTTTCTTGATTAATTAGTGCTTTTTTTCCCTCTATATCTTGCTTTGGATTGAATTTAGGAGAAGATGGATAAAGAAAATCCTCAACATTTTGAGCTGAATACTGGCACAAAGATACCGGCAGTTGGTCTTGGAACGTGGAAAGCTTCTCCTGGTGTTGTTGGTGATGCTGTTGTTGCTGCAGTCAAGGTAGTTTCTCACTTTCTCTGCATTTTTTGTCTCTTAAATTTTTGGTTTCTTAGCAATTTGTTCAAATTCTGCTTAGCCACTATTTAGTAACAACACATGTTTCTTTTGACTTTCTTGTGCTAATCTTTGCTTTGGTTGAATTGTCTCAATTTTTTTTTCAGGCTGGTTATAGACATATAGATTGTGCTAGGGTATATGATAATGAAAAAGAGGTAAATGAAAAACAAAATTTATATAAAATATAAATTCTTGTTTAGTAATGCTCTTTTGAGATCAAGAAAAATTTGTTTTGGGTTTGTTATGGTTTTCTTGATGCTATGGAGTTTGTGTTTGATGTAGGTAGGGGACGCATTGAAAACACTGTTTTCAACTGGGGTGGTAAAGCGTAGTGAAATGTTCATCACATCAAAGCTATGGTATGTGTTTGAACTAATTCTTGTTCTCATACATAATTGCCTTTAACATTTTATGAGTCAAGCTTTTGATGTATTTGAGAGTACTTAATATTTATGTATTTCATTTATTTATTGATTATAAAATATGACAGTGCAGAAGAGAATGAAAAGTGAAAACTCAATTAGCTTCTCTTAAGACTTCTGTCATCAAATTAGTTGCTAAAAAATATACAATTGTCACCAAATTTCTTCATGAAAGGGAATAAACTGGTTACATAAAAGGACTAGTTTGTTGACAATTTTGTATTTGTATCTCTAAGGACTAAGGTGTCAATTGCGAAAAGTTATTTAGAAGACAAATATCATGACACTTCAGTATTTGAGTGAGGAATTTGGCTACAAAACTCTTTATAGGACTGATGATTTACTCAAGAATTGAAGATAAAACAAAAATTTAATTTTGGTATTTTACATTTATGTGAAGAGTGATGAACTGCCTCCATAGGCCTTGATTTTTCTTTAATCCATACATACAGGACTAGTGATTGTGCACCTGAAGATGTCTCAAAGGCACTGACTAGGACACTAGAGGATCTGCAGCTTGACTACATCGATTTATATCTTGTAAGGTTTCTTGATTTAAAACTCACCTCTGAAACGTAATGCTGAAACTGAAGATGGTTGTATGAAAAAAATGATGCTTTTGATAGATAGTAAATTATTTTTGTGACAGATACACTGGCCTTTTAGGACAAAGTCAGGATCAAGGGGTTGGGACCCTGAGGTCATGGCTCCCTTAACTCTTTCAGAGACATGGAATGCAATGGAAGGTTTATTTGCCTCGGGTCAGGCACGTGCAATTGGTGTCAGCAACTTTTCAACTAAGAAGCTTCAAGATTTGCTCAAATATGCTAAGATTCCACCAGCGGTTAACCAAGTTGAATGCCACCCTGTTTGGCAACAAACTACTCTTCACAATTTGTGCAAGTCTACTGGTGTTCATGTCACAGTAATACTCTAACTAGGATGAATATTGAATATAGTATGACTCAAATGAGTTTTGGTCTATAATGGACCAACTTTTAATAATTGTGGTATTATAAAGAATTTAATTTATATGTATTTTTAGTTTAAAAATATTTTATACTATTATATCTAATGACGTAGTGTTATGTCACTTAATGAGTATGACAACTCATATGTTATTAAGCTCATTGAGTGACAAGACAAAATACCTTTGAATACATATGTAAAATATTATTACACTAAGCAGTGCATAGAAACTAATTCTATTATAAAATAATCAAGGGATATTATTTTATATGAATGGCCATAAGAAGTTGTTAGTCTATCATAGACCAAAACTTATCTGGATCATACTATACAACTTCAAATGACTAATCTAAATGATGTTTCTGGTCCTGCATTTTATGTATTTGAGGTTCTTTACCTTACATTTTGTTAATAAAAAATGATTACTTACAGGCATATTCTCCTCTGGGTTCTCCTGGATCATGGGTAAAGGGTGAAATCTTGAAGGAACCAATTTTGATTGAAATTGCTGAAAAACTTAACAAGACTCCAGCACAAGTGGCTCTGAGGTGGGGACTACAAAGTGGTCACAGTGTTCTTCCAAAGAGTGTAAATGAATCTAGAATCAAAGAAAACCTTAGCTTATTTGATTGGTGTATCCCTCCAGAGCTCTTCTCAAAATTCTCACAGATTCACCAGGTTTGATCGTGCCTTTGAAAACATAAAAATTAATCATTTCTTGTGCACATGTATGCATCAAATATATATTTTTTTCTTCAGTTTATTAATTTCATTGTTGTATGATACAGCAAAGGCTACTTAGAGGGGATTTTGCCGTCCATGAAACTTGTAGTCCTTACAAAAGTCTTGAAGATTTGTGGGATGGAGAAATATGAAATGGAGATGGTTTTTCATGCCTTCCGATTGAAGATGTTGAGGATGTAATCTGGCACTGAATTCTTATTGCTTAATTCTGTTTTGACTAAAGATGACCATTCCTCTTCCTGGAGGCCTTTTGTGAATACTGAATAGATAGATATATTAGTTGAAGGAAACATCGACTCAAATATTTGGTTATGAAGCCTTCATTTACTCCTTTTTCTTTTTATGCATGAATGTGTTGTATCATTGGTAGAAAAACAGATAGAAAACAACTGTTCAATAAACTTGCAGTTGATTATAAAAAGCATGTTATAAACTAGAGATAACTAAGACACAACAGAAAACATTTACAACATAGGTCTGGTGAGTTTCACACTATCAACAAATTACAATAAATCATTTGTGATTTTAGATGTAGTATTAGTTAAAGTTAAATATTTTTAATGATCCAACGGTTATGATTTATTGATAGTGTAAAAAAACTTTATACATAATGTATATAAATTAAATCTTTTTTGAAAAAGCATCCAAGATCCGATGCATAGATCTTTTCACCATCGTAGCATTTGGCTTGAATTTTGACCAGCATACTAGATTTATGACATGGTCATTGGCAACAATTGTTTTATTAGCATTGATTTAATTTCCTACACTTGGTAACATTGATGTCACAAGGCTCCATCTAGTAATATCTAGCGGAAGAAGATATTACTTCAATCTTCATACTGATATATAACCGAGATCTAGCTGACTTTCTAAATTCATAATTACAAATTTGCAATTGCTTGAACTTACTGCACACATCATGTTAATGGCATTCATCATTCATCTCAATCTAATCTAGAACTAGAACAAAAAGTGTTTGAAATGAAATGTTAGGCGACTGGCCATGATT
Organism: Cicer pinnatifidum; assembly: GCA_037974775.1. NCBI lineage: Eukaryota > Viridiplantae > Streptophyta > Magnoliopsida > Fabales > Fabaceae > Cicer > Cicer pinnatifidum. The sequence goes on from JBBPBR010000006.1 coordinate 41,641,571, forward strand.
GTGATTCAGTTAGCTTTTGCAGGTTTATATTCAGCTGAGCTGAGAAGTTCAAGCCATCAATTAGAAGGTCAGGAGATAATTAGATCATTATGAAAACAAAATATCAAATTATATCATGAGTAACTAAAAGGGAAAATCAAATTATTAGCAACTGCTATTAATGAGGGAATTGGATACTTATTACTAATACTCATAGTCTTGATGGTAAGAAATTGTCAAATAAAAGATGAAACATTCATATTACAAAAAGCATCTTCTACCTATTATTTGATAACACAAACTGCAAGCCTCTTTTACAAGCTGGACCACCCAAAATCAGCTACAGAGGCAATTAATGATATATTGGTATCATACCTTTTGGTTAGTAACTACTGGATGGTTCACAAAAAATGTTGCTTTAGAAACTTTAGTTCATTCAATATTATTCGTCAATTTTATATACTTAAGTAAGTTCTAGTTTTCCTTTTTCTGTTAATTATTGTTTTAGTCTAGATAAAATTTCATGAGTTTAGTTCCAGTATGTAATAAAAATAATATACATTTAGTTTCTCATGAATCCCTCATTACAGACTAAAAACACTAAACTTTTGCATTGATAGTAACTAAAATCAACATATATCATATTTATAGGAATAAAAAATATATTCTACACAATACCAGCTAAGAAAATCATTTAGTAACTTATATTCTACACACTACCAAATGAATTAATCGTAGAGAAGTTTGACAACTAATCTAACTTTTCCCCCTTTACCTGTGAAATGTTTTATGGGCCACACCATGTTCTCCATCAACATAGATAAGTTTATTAGTAGCAACTCTACGTAACTTGTATTCTTTCCAGATTACATATTCTACACACTACCATAAGGGTGTGTTTTGAGTTGGTTTCTATGATTTTTAAAATTTAAGTTGATTTCTATGATTCTTTTTATGTAGTATGCAGAATATGTGTAGATTACTTACCTGTGTAGAACTTACCACACTTACATGGTAGTACAAACTACAGACTAGTTAAATGCTGTCTAAACATTGTGGTAAGAACCCTTAAATGACACTATTGATAACACAAGTTAAATTATCTAGAAGAATAATAGATGCCTGTGCTGTATCAATATGCTTCTATATTTGCCACTGCTACACTGCATTGCTGTTTCACAATCTCAAGCAGTAACTCATTAAAAAGCAAATCATTACACAGCCAAATAATATTCATTCAAAGAGTAATTATGTTTCCCCTGAACATGCTCCAGGAAAGAAAAAAAAAATCTGGAATGGGGGCAATGGTAGTTAATTATGATTATACAGTGCCAGCATACTTCTGTATATGAAAATGGAACAGAAAATAGCTGCAAGTTTGATTGATGAGGTGAACAACAATGATTCAGTAGTGTGTAAAATAAATCTCTCATTGCATATCTATTATGCTTCTACTGGTAGTTCTTTGTGCGTATAAGTGATGCTTCGATCGCCGTCTACCACCTGTCCATTCCCTCTCAATACCCTGCATTATAGCATATGATATAGGCTCTATTTGAATAAACAACTTAAATAAGTGCATATAATATAAACTCTTATGTGTAAGCAATTTCTATTAAAAAAGATAAAATCAACTCAAACTATTTTAATATAAAATATAAGCTGTTTTCCTAAACTACCCTAGAGAACTTATAGAAATAAGCTGATAACAATTTATGGGAATGTCATAAGCTGTTTTCATAAATTCTTTTAAACAGTCTCACAAGTATTTATATCAACATATAAGCTTAAATAAGTCAATCCAAACAAGCTTAGTCTAACATAAGTGAAATGAAGATATGGATGGTATTGAAAGATCAGAGTTTAAAAAGAATTTCTGTCGATGTGTGCATGACTGAGAAAGTAAAACATAAAACACAACACAGTTTTAGCAAATTCATAAAATAAATTCCAAACGTTTGTTCAGTTGATGTTTTATTATATCCAATATATTCATTTAAGAAAACAAAAACCAGAGACATTGCAGAATTCCATACCATCTATTTGTTAACAAGCCCTCAACTCCTACAGGACCTCTGGCATGAATTCTGCTTGTGCTTATTCCAACCTGATCAACAAATAACAAAACCAAGAACAGTTAAGAAATTTGAATAACCATGCTGATATTATTACAACCTATGAATAACTGTGTCTGTGAATGACACGAACACCAGACACAATACTGATATGTAGGCACTTATAATAATTTGAAGAAAAAAAGAAGTAATTGAATATAACCACATGAACATGTGTTTAATCTAAAGTATTTCTACATAGATACAACAGGCTTCTTGAAAGTACAATACCTCAGCACCAAGCCCAAAGCGTGCCCCGTCACAAAACCTTGTACTTGCATTGTGGAATACAGCAGCACTATCAGACAAAAATTCATTTTCAAGTGTCAGCAACATCTAGTCAGTAACATGACTTAATCATAGAGTAAATGTGAGCATTATAAACACACTGAAGAATGAATGCTACTTATGTTAAAGAAACTATGTCTCAATGAAACATAAGGTTCCAAAATCAATGAAGGTTAGTGATTCATACAAATTACTTCATGCATTTGAACTAAACTAACCATATATACAATCATATTTCATTACTATCACTATCTGTTAAAAGTTGGCACTGGTAGAAAAGGATCAAACAAAGCACTCTACACATATACCTATCAACTTGACGTAAGAAAGTTTCAGCAACTTCAGTGTCTTCTGTAACAATGCAATCAGTATGAGAACTGCAGAAACAGGAAACAAATACAAAGACTTATAAGATATTAATGATGTCAAAATGATATGGTGAAATCGAAACACGTGTCTAGCAGGAAAAGACAAGCTTGCCTTCCATGTTGATGTATGTGGTCAATTGCAGCAAATACATCATCTACAATTTCAACTGTACAAGCCAGTGAACCATACTCCAGATGGAAAGATTTTGTTTCAGTAATGTTTAATAAGGGACTGGATCTTGGTCCACCATATAGCTGAACACCTACAAATAGATTTATATACAGAAGCAATGTTGTTAATAACTCAATCTTTTATTGTTACATTTTAGTTCCTCTAAAGCTCTACCACTTTATTTTTTTTTTTTAAACTCATTCTTGTTTTCTACTAAAAATCTTCATAAACACAGTGAGTCATCAAATCTATTTGCTGCTCATAATATACCAACCAAAATATGAAACTTAATTCAAAAGAAAAAACTCTTAACATATTTTACTCTGTAAATCCTCCTCTTACATCTAACAAAATCATTCCAATTTTATCAAAATTTCACTGGCTTTTTAAAAAAAAAAATCATTTTATGCCAAATCTATCAAATAATTGATAGAAAATGAAAACATGAGGGCAGGACTGAAATTTACTTAATTTAAAAAATAGAACTTGATTAACTCGAAAACTAGTTGTCATATTAAAATCACACATAATCCAAACTCAAAGGACTAGTCTAGATTACCAAAACCCCTTCCCCTTAGGAATCAGAGGGTTGTGACAAAAAAAAAGACTAAAATGACAATTAAGCATTGATTTTAAACATAGAGGCTAAGATAAAATTTAAAACGTGTATAAAAAAACAACCTTAACATACGCAAAGAATAGCAAATAACATCAATATTATAAAACTAATACATCAAAATTTCTTCAAACTATATAAAGGGAATAGAAAAATAAGCTAAATATATATTGGAGGATCCAATTTCAGTACATGTTTTGCTCTTTATAAATTCATTTGCAATTAAGATCAAACCTTCTCTTTGAAGTTCAGCAACGAGTTCATTTAGTCCACCATTTTCTGACAGATCTTTGTGTACAAGAAGGGTTTCCTAGGAACAACATGATACAACATTATAATAAGCAATATATAGATTCAATTTATACATATACATCATTAATTGCAAATGAGGAAAACTCAAACTTAGTAATGAGGTATTTAATCACCATTGCATTGCAGGCTGCAGGATAATCAGTCTTTGCATCCCTAACAATCTGCCTGGCCACATCAATATTAGCTGCTTTGTCAACATATACATGGCAAATTCCATCTGCATAACAAAGATCGCAATTTAGGGTTTTTTTGATTTGTTGATTTGAGTTTATCTACCGACATAAGCATTTGTGAGACTATTTAAGAGAGCCTATGAGAATAACTTATGACATGTTTATAAGTTGTTTTTTCAGCTTATTTCCATAAACTCTCTTGGATAACAGATAAAATAGTTTATAGGTTATCCAAAATAAAATTGACTTTATTTTTCTTTTGTTATAAAAATAGCTTATAACTTAATAAATGTGTATGCTATATAAGTGCTTAATAAAGATGTTTATCCAATTACGGATATAGAAAATTGTTTTTAAGTTTGATCGCAGATAGGAAACTTAAAATGTAATATATATTTACCAGCATGACCAAGAACAGGAATCTTTGTAGAATCCTTGATTTGAGAAACAAGCTTATTGCTGCCTCTAGGGACCACAAGATCTATCACATCATCAAGCTGTAGCAGATTTTAACTTAATCAGTTGAAAACCATGTCATCAAACAAATAAATAGTTCTGAATTTTACTTGTATCAACCTTGAGCAGATCAGGGATTGCTTCTCTTGAAGTCACAAGTCCAATGAGTTTGTCGCCAACTGTATCTGGAAGAGCTGAAGTAATGATCTACAACAAAGAAGAAAATAAATATGAAATGATTTATATTAATAAGATAAAACAAGCTGCATATTTTTAAATAAAATGGTTAAATATATTTTTAGTCTCTACAAAACAAAATACTCATCAAAACATGGTCATTCACTTATTCCACGTTTCTAGGAATTGGTTTCCGCCCCTCGTTTTTAAGAGAAAAATTCGTAAGGACTAAACAAAATGATAAATATTATGTAAGAACTAAAAATATATTTAATCCTAAATAAAATCGAAAAACCTTGTGTAAGATTGCATTAGATCGTTTGGCTTCCTTTCCTCCTTTGAGCAATAAACCATTTCCACTTCGAATTGCCAATGCCGCTATCTATTGATCCATTTCAATAATCATAGTAAAAAAATATACTAAACAAATCTTCTCAACTTGAACATTATTGCTGATGTCTTAAACATTTGTATTGACTAGAGAATGGACAGGAATTGAGAAGGTAATAGGTATTTTATAACCTGAACAAGTGCATCGGGTCGTGACTCGAATATAACTAGAAGTACACCCAAAGGACATGATATTTTCTCCAGAATGAGTTTATCTGCTAGCTGAACACAGAGAGAAATAATCAGAATCGACAAAATTGAATTTTGAAAATTAGGATGCAAGATTCATTAACATCATTCAGTTTCCAGAATTTGTTATTGAAACTGTTGAATATTAAAATATCACAGAACCAATTTCAAGTGTTGCATATTTGTAACTGATTAATGACATAAGGTGGTTTTGACCTCAGTTCTCTTTATAATATGACCAATTGGTTCTTCCATGTCAGCCAGCGTGCGAACAGACTTTACAAGACTAGTAATCTGGAAATAAACAAGCTAAGGTCAGATAAAAATTTCTTGTTCAAAGAGATATTTGTGATCATAACAAATAATACATTCTTTATTAATATATTTAGGATTACAAAAAGATATTTGTGATCATAACAAAAGTAGCAGATTCCACTTATAACATAATTATGTAATGATATCAACAAAAACATCATTAGTAGAACTCAACAAATACCATCATGTGAGCTGCTAAAAAAATTGAAATGCATAAACTAATTTCAACTTATGTGAGAAGCTATTACTTAAAAGATTCATTATGATTATAAGATATTTTGAATTATTTGCCTTTCAAATTTGGTGTTGTTAGGACAATGACAAAAAACAGAATTATCTTTCAGTGTGTAACCAATAAGTTCTTACCTTCTCAGGTCTCAAAGTTAAACGTGATATAAGTGATCTCTCATATCCAGCTTCCTCTGCATCAGCAACATCAGCACCATTCTCAATCCTTATCAAACTTTCACCTTTCTCTAATGCATCAGCCACATCCATCAATATTTTCCTCCTTTCTTCAGAACTTAGAACCTGAAAAACACAAAAGCACCAACATGAATTCATTGTATTATTTGCAATAACTAAAAAAAACATAGCTCAAGTTAAATCGCCACTTGAAGAATAAACATTGCATTCACATTCTAAATAGGTTGTTTGTTACTACCTGAAGTCGTCTTGAACTGTCGCGTGCTGCAACAGCCATTTCATGTGCACTTACTTCCTTTATGCTGGTCCATAAGTGAGCATCCTTATGAAAGACAGTACCAATTCTATCTCCTTGAAGCACTCTCATGATGTTATTATTAGTATAGCCACTTCAAAAAATGTTCAAGTGCAATACAATATCAGAAAAATGCAAAATTCTAAGACTTATAGCCTCTCTCATTATGTTTTTATGTCTCTTTGGTCGCAAACACGGCCACGATTGAGGCCATGTTGGCCGTTATTGACTGTGAATCTCCACAATATCAAGATCATAATGCGAATGCAGTTTAAAACCGTGTCCATAACCAGATTCAAAATGATTGATGCGGTTTCACGGCCAAGAAGGATGATAAATAATCCTTTACAAACTAATTCATCATATGATAATCTCGTTCATTTCATTTTACTAATGCTTTGTCCAATTTTAAAATTGGAACAACAAATAGTTATTTTCAGTGTCAATAGTCCACTGTATCAGTTAGAGCTTAGAAAAAAACTTTAAACAACATAACTGTTATACAGTTTGTAACAGATTTTTAAAAAGTGTTTTTATCTTTATACTTTTAAGAATGATTTGTACGAACACTTATTTAAAAATAGTAGAAGTTATTTTAAATTCATGTTTTATTTTTATTATGATAAAAAATCACTTTTTTTTTTAAATATAACTGTCTCTCAAAAATGATTTTTACGAAAAACTTTTCAAAATTGCTTCCCATTTTAATTATTTTTTAAAATTTAATTATAAAAAAATATTATAACAAATAGATAAAATTCGTAAAATGGTTTTTTATGATAAGTTATTTAAACTCATTTATCATTTAAAGTTTTTCTTATTTTTATTTTTTATATTTTAAATTATAAAAATAAAACCATAACAAATGGACACTTACCTGGTAATAATGACAGGTGTGCCAGAATAAGCAGCACAAACAGCAGCATTAACTTTAGCAGTCATACCCCCTCTTCCCAATCTTGATTTGTCTCCAAAAGTAATTTCTGATTGATGAATTTCTTTAACATATGTGTGAATTAGCTTTGACTTTGGGTCAGATGGTGGGCCACTATAAAGGCCTTCAACATCACTCAGTAAAACAAGAAGGTCAGCTTTGAGTTCCAAAGCCAATAAACCAGCCAAACTATCATTGTCCCAGAAGATACCAGAGGAATCCTGCAGAAGCTTACAATTAAAGGTAACTTATCTCATTAAATCAACAAAACCAATCCAATAAGGTATAAATTAATTCAAGGTACTATTTGGATAAAATTAAATTAAGTGCTTATAGCATATATTTATCATATATTCTATAACAAAAGAGAAAATTAAGTCAAATTGCTTTCATATAAGTTATAAACAGTTTTTATAAGTTGTCTTGGAGAGCTTACGAAAATATCATAAGTTGTTTCTATAAGTTCTCACAAGTGTTTATGTCAGATTGTCAATAGATAAACTCAAATAAGTAAATTCACATATACTTGAAATGATAAAAGTCAAAGTTAGGAACAAATGCCAATCAAATGTATACTTAAAAAAACAATGTTAACTGAAATGAAATAGATTAAGGAAGAGAAGCATACCTCATATGGTGCCTTCCTAGTACTCACAGCATCATTTTCATTGAAAATGGGAATGACCCTTAAATCTAATAATGAGTTCACAGTGTCAGTTAGTTGTTTTCTGAAACCTGCATCCCTAAAAAACCCATCATTTACAAGAAGTTGGGAAGAAGTAACATCAAGCTGCACAAGGGAAACCACATCAATAATAAGGAATCAGTTAGATTAATAAAACAAAAGCTCTTATGTTAGAGCAACATAAATATATATAACAATAAGATTCAAGATATATTGAATTTGCAGCTTAATTTTGTATGTACCTGACTAAACATGATATCATAGAGAGCCATGAGACTACTCTGTCCAACAGCTGCACATGCTTTTCCATCAAGTTCATCTTGTGGCTTTTGAAGATCAGAAAAGCTACATAGCAAGTGAATTTATATATCAGATTCATTATTTTCTAAATCTATCTCTTTAAGTTCTACCTCATATTGACATAATCATAAAAAACTTCGTAGAAGATCCTATAAAGTACTGACACAGACACTAAAAATGTATAGATACTAACTTTAGCAAAAGATAGATTTAAAAAACCTGCTATTGGCTAATTTGCGATATCTTAGTCTTTGCTTGCCAAGACCAACTGCTCCTGAAGTTACTAATATAACCTCATATCCCCTACTATTTAGCTCTTTAAGCTGCAGAAAAGTAGCTTCCAGTTACAACAAAAATCACATAACCAATGAAGAATATCAAACACTTAAAAAATTCTTCATCTTCAAAAAGACAATAGTAAAACAGGACAAGGATTTGATTAGTACTGCTGCATCCTTCAAATCACAATCACAATATTCTTTAGCCTAGGAATCTCTTCTATTAATTTTTAATAAACATAAATATATTTTGACAACACAGATGTTGATGTGTATCTTTTATTGATTCTTTTCTCTCTCTCAATCACGTTTAGTTGTGTTGAGTGTATTTTTACACATTATTAAAAGCATGATTATGTGTCACCTTTTGGTGATTTGGTTTACGATCCAACACTTTTTTCGATATTGTGATTTAATTTAACAAAGGAAAATGCGATAATATTTATCACCTGCTCACAGAGAGCTCCAAGTCTTCCCAATGCTAATCTACCATCACTTCGAGTAACCACTGCTGTTCCAACCTTCATGTATGACAAAACAATTAAATAATTAATACTATAACTATCAAATGAGTTTTAAAAAATCGAATAATATATCATCGATAAGATAGTCAATAGTACATAAACAAATTTTGATAGTTCAATAAACATCAAAATTGTAATGTTTTTATTTCTTTAATGAAATTGAAAAATTTCTCAAGATCTCGTTTTTCTATTTCATCTATTTTACCTACCAATAATATTTATTTTAAAAAAATGTTATGGATGAAGGACAAATCCAATGAACAAAATCACTTTTACAGCTTGCATATTTCCATCCATGTATTACATCAATGGATCTAAAATTCTCAATAGTTTTTACAACTAGAAGAAAAAAACACGGAGCAAGCAACGTTGTATATTTAGATGAAAGAGAACAAAAATAAAACATGGTGTGTCGTGTGGAACATATATAAGCAATAAAAACAACCTTAACAACAACACGCTTAACACCTTTGACAAAAGCTCGTGTAGGATCCATGGAGCCCGTCCAAAGGAAGAGCACCGAGTTAGTGAATAACGTTTATAACAAACACTGATTGGACGAGTGAGTGAGTGAGTGATTGGTATTGGAAAATGTGGAAGAAAAAAACAACAAAAGAAGAAGAATTGAAAAGAAAGAGGTAAACCACAAATAGGAAGACAAATGTATTGAGTTGTTTCGTTGGTTAAAGTGAAGCAGTTTTGAAAAAGATGCGGCGAGAGTGCCACGTACAGTAAGAGGCATTTTAGCGGTCGGGTTGGTGGGTCCCATGCGGTCGAATTCACGGATTTTCTTTGGGGAGAACATAATATCCGTGATGCTCGGCCTCTCACTATCAAACATTTGGCTACTCCACCATCGTCATGTGTCAGTTCCTATCCCCTAATCCTGGAGTTTTTATTATCTCACATACACTATCAATTGTTTTTATAATGACATTAGATTATAATCTTTTATTTTCTTATACTCATTATTCTATTCTTTTGTATTATTATTATTTTGAATGAGTGATATACTAAAATAGAATAATAATAGTTTTTTTATGGAGTGAATATGGAAATTACCTCTTAAATTTTATGAGTTATAAATATATTAATGACATTGTAAAATTTCAATCAAATAGAATTTATGTAATTTTTTGTCGTTAAATATTTTAAAGTGATATTGTAATTGATGATAAATTTTTATTATCTTAAAGATAAATTTATTAATAATTGTAATTATACATTAGTTAGTCTAAAAAAGATTTAAATTTTATAAAAAAAAAATAGTTTACGTTGTGAATTAATATTTAATATGAATTGTATTGAATACTAATTTATATAATTTATAAATTAATTTGATTAA
>JBBPBR010000006.1:41675112-41685809 GCA_037974775.1 Cicer pinnatifidum
TGTATTAAATGATAATATGTGTCCTAGTAGCTTATTAAAAATAATATTTGCAACAATTCTTGGTGTATGCAAATATAGGTAATAGATATATGTAGAAGAAACACTACAAAACAATGTAGAAATTTTTTAAGGGTCAAAAGTCTTAAATAATAATAATAATATTTAGATAAAAAAAATGTTATTTACACAAAACTCTCACGTCAAATGAAAATTTGAAACAAAACAATAGTTGTTGTGAAATTTGTATTTAAACTTTAAGTAAATATTATAATTGCAAACCAATTCTATATCTAGCCTTTTAGATATTTAGCAAAATCAATTATTCTAATTGTAGAGGTGAGTGTTGCATTTCATAATGTCTCATTAGTAAGTGTCTTGGATCAAATGCAAGAGGGGCACATGAAAATCAATGGATGGATCTTTAGGTGTGATAAATAATGCATTGAAGATAGTGAATGAATGGTTCTTTTTTGTATGAACTTTATTGAATTGAAAGGTTTGATAAGTGATAAGAGCCTTGTAGTGTATTAATTAGAGTTAAAGTTGCTAAATGAATGAAATAAATATATTTGAATGTTCGAGCGAAAGAGTTTGGTTTATAGTATATGTTTATGAGGTGGTACAAATGTTGCAAAAGTGGATATAAGCATGTGGTTTAGGACATGTTTATGAGGTGGTACAAATGTTGCAAAAAGAAGTGAAAAGTATTGAAATAATTAAAGGAGAAAAATGATCCTATAACAATACACATTAAAAATTAACTGTTGTCCAAATTCTGATCCTAAACTTTGTATAACAAGTGACCCAGACCAATTGTTAGAGCATTTGTGGTGGTCAAAGCAGCCTCCAATATGTTGCGACACTGCAAAACGAAAACAACATCAAATGAACAATTGCTATAAAACACTCATTGTAAAACAGTCTATCAATTCATCAAACACAAAACAGAAAGACAATAATAAAAAGGTTTACTACCTCGGTGATACCAATGGTGACAACTTTCTCCAGCAGATCTTCAAAAGGAGTCTCAAAACGGTTAATTAAATTTAAAAGTGAAATTGGAGACAATGGTTCAATGACCAAGTCATCGATAGCAAAGTAGACTCCTGGACCCTTAACATAAACTTTATCAAATACATCAAATAAAGGATACACGTATCGATAATCTTTCTCCGTACTAATAAATCGATTTGTAAAGAAAATATGATTGCGACCAACACCATTTACATGGTAAGTTTTTAGTTGATAATAACAATAATAAGGCTCAAACTTAGGGATGGCAATAAAATCCGCACCCGCGGGTACCCACCCAAACCCGTTTGATTTGGGCGGGGAAAACCCGCTTTAATTGGGTGCGGGTGCGGGTGCGGATTTTTCCCGACATTAAAATTCGAGGGCGGGGGCGGGTTTGGGGGTGATGATATCCACCCCGCACCCGCACCCACATCCGCCCCGCAAGTAATATTATTGCAATTTTTAAATTTTATATACATATATATATATATATTAAATATATTTAATATTTTCTTAAATATTAAAAATTATAATTTTATCTTTATAGAAAATATTTTTTAATTTTATTATTATTTAATAATAATTATTTTATTATAATAAATATGATTTTTCAATTTATAATTTTATATATATGAGTGGGTGCGGGTGCGGGCGGGGAAACCCGAGACCCGTTGCGGGCGGGGATGGGTGTCTAAATTTTACACCCGCTATAAAACGGGGGCGGGTGCGGGTTTTCCCCGATTAGTCGGGTGCGAGCGTGGAGGAAGCGAAATCCGCCCCCACCCCGCCCCGTTGCCATGCCTACTCAAACTCACCTCTCTGATCTGACAATATATCTTTGCCTAAATCAAAGAATTGTTCGGCAATTTGAGGATGAACAATTCTGCATTCAGCGTCTTGTGAAACAAAATATTGGTCCTCATCCAAATTTGCTACACTTTTGTACAAAGTATTGATGCTTCCCAATGGACTCCCTATTAAAAAACCAACAATTGCTCCCAAAGGAAAGGCGAGAAAACTTTTGTACAGCAAACATGATTTTGAATTGCCGTTGCATTTATGAATCAAAACTTATATTCCAGTAACATGCAGCAAAAGCAGCCGCAATAAAAAAACCAAAATAGCAGCTGTAATTACTGTTGCAGACTGCAATATCGAACCATAACAAGACGTGATAAACAATAAAGAATAAAAGAACAAGATTGTAAATAAAAAACCTTTTCTTTAGTGACACTGACAGTCATCTCTTTCAAAGAAGATGCATTTTTTATTTTAAATTTCTGGAGAAAACCAATGTTTGTAGTATCCATAGAGTTGGGCATCACAGTCAAATCATCAGTAATGATAAAAGTTGCACCATCTTTAACAAAACCATCGTCGAAATGTTTCAACACAACTGAACGTGTCAAGGGACTCCCACACTTACAGCAAGTATTTTTAGTTATGTAAACGAAGTATCTTTGGTCACAACTAGGAAACTTGGTACAAACGAAGTACTCTGTGGGCATAGTATCATCAATGTTAAGTTTAAGATTTTTGCAATAATGTTCTGATGAGTTGCCTGTTTGCAACAACATATCCTTCCTCACATGTTTCCCAAAACACCGTTCGTCGAAATCTTCCACAGAATGATAGAGTGTGTTCACACTACCAAATTTAAGTGGATCAATGCTAGATTTCTTCTCCAAAAGTCTAGAAATGGTTCCTAAAGGAAATGTTAAGAAGCTAAATAGAACATCGACGAAGTCCTTCTCTGCTTCTGCAAAAATGACTTTGTTTGTCTCTTTGTTCACAAGAAGTTTTAACGACACTTCCCCCGCTGTTTCGGTTGTATCAGACATAGCTGCAGACAGAAAAAACAAATTTTCAATTGGTGAGATTGGAAGGTTTTTGAGAATAAAACTGGAAAGATACTGTTTCTCTATTTGATTTCAATGTAAGTAAGGTTTGAGGATTCATATATATATATATAAGGGTCATAATATGATTGCAAACTTACTGTATTCAATTTTATTCAGTTAAATTTTTTAGTGGCTTTTGATTGTCCCAGTTCTTGAAATTAGTAATTATTGGAAAATAAAAAATAAAAAAAAAAAAAAAAAAAAAAAAAAAAAAAAAAAAAAAAAGTAGGTAGGAGTGTATGTATCATGTATGTATTGGGGGAATTAATTAGTAGCTCTTTGTTCACAGCAATGCATAAGAACGTACTCCATTGAGAGAAGAGAAGGTAATTGATAATTGAACCTTTCTATTAGCATGAACTTTACGATTAAAATTCCCTAGATACTTGATACACTCTTTTCTTTTGACATAACTTAAAATAATTAAGCTTAACACATTTATACATAAATGTTATTTTATGAAAATGAACACATTAATTATTGTACCAATTTTTCTTAATAAGGGTAAAAAAACAACAAGTGCTTATAATAAAGGACAACATAGTTTAAACATTTTTGCTATAATAAAAGTTGCACCATCTTTCACAAATCCACCGTTGAAATGTTTAAACAAAACTGAACGTGTGATGGGACTCCGACATTCACCGCAGGTATGTTTATTTTTGGAAATGATCAAACCATTTCCGTCACAACTAGGAATCTTGGAAAAAATGAAGTACTCTGTGGGCTTAGTATCATCAATGTTAAGTTTAAGATTTCTGCAATAATGTTCTGATGCATTGCCTGTTTGCAACAACATCTCCTTGCTCAAATGATTCCCAAAACACCCTTCGTCTAAATCTTCCACAGAATGATAGAGTGTGGTCACACTACCAAATATAAGTGGATCAATGGTAGATTCCTTCTCCAAAAGTCTAGAAATGGTTCCTAAAGGAAATGTTAAGAAGCTAAATAGAACATCGACGAAGTCCTTCTCTGCTTCTGCAAAAATGACTTTGTTTGTCTCTTTGTTCACAAGAAGTTTTAACGACACTTCCCCCGCTGTTTCGGTTGTATCAGACATAGCTGCAGACAGAAAAAACAAATTTTCAATTGGTGAGATTGGAAGGTTTTTGAGAATAAAACTGGAAAGATACTGTTTCTCTATTTGATTTCAATGTAAGTAAGGTTTGAGGATTCATATATATATATATAAGGGTCATAATATGATTGCATACTTACTGTATTCAATTTTTTTCAGTTAAATTTTTTAGTGGCTTTTGATTGTCCCAGTTCTTGAAATTAGTAATTATTGGAAAATAAAATAAAAAATAAAAGTAGGTAGGAGTGTATGTATTATGTATTGGGGGAATTAATTAGTAGCTCTTTGTTCACAGCAATGCATAAGAACGTACTCCATTGAGAGAAGAGAAGGTAATTGATAATTGAACCTTTCTATTTACGAGTAGCATGACCAGTACGATTAAAATTCCCTAGATACTTGATACACTCTTTTCTTTTGACATAACTTGAACGACTAAAATAAAATAAATTTTTTTTGAAGCATAAAATCTAAGAATTCTGTGCTTTTTTATTTGTAACTAGGACTCCTCGTTCCTTTTTAAGTGTTTGTTTTCTTTTAGAATAACTTTTTTTTATTAACATCAAAATAGTACCTCTGTTTCTGTATACTACCCCTCTCCATAAATAACAGGAAAAAAATTGTTCTTAAATATAAATATCTCTTTTAATTTATTAAATATATATATTATTATTATTTTTAAACTGTTTTTAAATACTATTAATTTTTTAAAATATAAAAAATTAAGTTTAACACATTTATACATAAATGTTATTTTATGAAAATGAACACATTAGTTATTGTACCAACTTTTCTTAATAAGTGTGAAAAAACAATAAGTGTTTATAATAAAGGACAATAGAGTTTTTAAATTTTTAGCTACATTAATTATTATTTTATTATTATATTCATAAATATTACAATTTCCATCTCATAATGAATGTTATTTTTACCAAAAAAAAATATTATCTCATAATTAATGTTATTTATAATTTTCAATATAATTTTATGTATTTATTTCTATAGCATCTTTAAATAAATATTATATATATAATTTTTAAAATATTATTATATTTCATATTGATAATAAGTATGAAAACGCCAATAATTAAAATAAGTAGTTTCATAAAATAATTTCTTTTTTTTTTTAATCATTGCATTTTTTTTAAATATGTATCAAAATCTTAAACAGCACTACTTATGAAACGGATGAATAGTATTAAAAACATAAATTAGTTTTCTCTCTTAAAGAGTAAACTTGTTAAACAACACAAATTATCAATAAATTAGTATTATTATTAATTTTCGAAATTAAGTTTAAGATTTGTATTCTTGGAAAATTAAGATAGGAGTAGTTTATATTTAATGCGCGAGTATGGTGCCGTAATTAGTTAACTCTATTTTCATAGCAAAGCATAAAAAAGTCGTGTGGCCTTTGCATTTACGAGGAACAAGACTGCGAAATTGAAGAGAACAGCGACGAAAGAAGTGTGCTTTTTTCATTTTTGGGTAAAGACACGTGCTATCCGATGCAGAAGTTAATTATGGGTTTAGGGTACCCAAAGGGTTAGCTAACCTATTCGTTTTTATTTTAATCGTTGCAAAGAAACCGTCAAAAAATAAAAATAAAATTAAACTCTTAACCTCATCATCTCATCTGCTATCTCTCTGAATGGCAAGGCCAAAAAACCCGCTTATCTTTAATAAATTATAAACTCTTCGAGTAATATTTTGTTTTTAATTTTATTCTTATTATTATAGCTACATTTTTTTTAGTCTTTAAAATTTATTTATTATAATTTAAAATTAATAATTTTAAAATTGTAAAATAATTTTAATAAATAATTTATATAATATAAAATTAAAAATAATTTTAATAATTAATATTTTACATAAATCAGAATATAAAAAATCGAAATAATTTTTATTACAATTAAAATTAATAATAATAATAAATTATAAAGTATAAACTAGTTGTATTAGCTTACAAAAAAACCATAGGTCACAATGATAATCTTCGATCCGTGACAAGAATCCCTTAAACTTCAAGCGCTATGTTTCCTTGGTAGGTGAATACTCTACAAGTGCAAGTGATCCTAATAAATTGATATGCTATGGTACTCGTAATTGCAAATGCTATATTATTCATCTTCTTTTTTTCATTCAACAAACAAGTGATTTAATGGTTCCTAGTGGTAATGTTAAGAAGCTACAAAGAATGTCCACAAACTCCTTCCCTGTTTCGGAAAATAAGACTTTGTTTGTTTTTTTGTTCACTAGAAGTTTCAACGTCACTTGATACTCTGTTTTACTAGTATCAGCCATGGTTGCCGCTACAAAACTAGAAATAATGATATTGGGAATTTTAGTTTTATGTTTGAAAACTCAGTAAAGAGTGTTGCAATTTTGCATTCGTAGTATTTGGATTTTTGGATAAACAAACAAAAGGCGTGCCATTCATATAAAAAACGCGACAATTAATTAGCACTTTTATTCACATCAATGCATAAAAAATATCAAACACAATTGCATAAAAAATTAATTAAGGGATATTGCTTCTTCAACTATGCACTTTTGACATTGCTTCATCAATATTTACTCTAGCACTTTTAAGTGTTAATCCTTGGAGGCTATCTCTTGTGCCAATTAAAATGACATTGTCAATTACAAGAAATTAGATTTGAATTGAAAATGCCAATTTTTTTTAAATATTTCTTGTTTAATTTAAAAATATTTAACTTAAGATTAATTTTGGCTTTAAAATCCAATAAAAACATAACATTTTTTGTTATTGAAATCATAAAATTATGGTTAGATAAGGAAAAGAAGATCACACTGAGATATATTATGGTTTATCGAAAGTGCGTTACCTCCAGTCCTCACAATTGTGAGATTTTTCACTAAGTGTTCAAACAAGATCGTTCTTGCTTTTCACACAATCTTTCTAGATGAATCTTGATATATTATAATATGTTACCTTTCAATTTATAAATGATTTCCAACGGTTACCTTTCAATCTTAGAGAAGATTTTTCTAGATCACCTTTTAGCCATAAAAGAATTTTTTACAATTTACTCAAAATATTTTCGATATAATAGTCTTGAGTTACAAATGTGATGATTTAACGAGTTTGATGGATCTGAGTGTACTCAACACTTGTTTGAGTTTGGATTCTTGGTAAAGGACTCAGTAGGATTGATCCTTGAACCTAATTAAACGAATCTGGAGCATTTCCTTTTGATTGAAGAGCTTTAGTATTTTCATGTATGATTGTATATGTGATAGATTACTTGCACTTAAAACTCTTGTCTTATCCTTGACCTTGAGGTTTCTTTTATAGACTTCATCGAGGCTGATGACAATTCATCTAGTCGTTGAAAAAGTCCAGTTCTTCATTTCTATTTAGGATAATTGTTGTTTTAAAGCAGGATTCTTGTTTTAAAAACCAGAACGATCTTCGATATTGTTTTAAGAAGTGTTGAACTTAAGAATATTTGACAAAAGTTTTGAAGTCATACTTTGCTCTGTCACGTGCGTAGACTGGTCAAAGGTGTAGTTGTAGTGTCCAATCATGTCTATCAAGGTGGTAACTTAGTAAAAGATGATTTATTTGCAAATCAGAATCGATCTTTATCTTATTTTCTTTTTTAAGAATAGGAATATTCTTCGTTTGAAGAAATTAAAGGTTGTGAAGAACGATTTGAATTTTTCACATAATTCTGTAATAATGTTCTTTGTTTATTTGAATAATCTTGTTTCTTCTAATATAAAATAAATAGATTGACATAAAAAATAATAAAAAGTATTATATAAAAGACAAACACTTACATCTAATATAACAAACTTTGTTAGATTTAGTACTTCCGAGAAACAATAATCAATTTAATTTTGTAATATTTTCTCTAAAAATTCGATCCAAAGCATGCTAAATAGATGAACAAGTTGGTTGTGTTTACATTTTTTCAAAATTTAATGAATTTATTGTAAAATATCTCTAAAAAATATATCTTTTATCAAAACACCAAATTTTTTTATACTATTAAATTAAAACAAATATATAAATTGCAATGAAAAAGTACATAATAGAATATACAATTTGTCTGATGTGCACATGTAAGATAATATTGCATTAAGTATATGTTTATTTTTCACAATTAGATCGATAGATTCCATATCTCTTTTGATCAAATGGTACAAGAATTTATTAATCAAATGATGGAAACAAACTTGTACATGATACAAGACATATTTCAATTGTCCACATTAAAAATATAAGAATTTTTATTTATATGTAAATGTTAATATGTTAGTTGAGCTATCCAACACCCCTAGAAATATGATAGTTTGATTCATTCTTGAGTTGAACTATGTGAAATCTTTACTCGAACCCATAGATGTAGGGCTTGATTGATTTGGTTCATTTTGGATTAAATACAAGAATAATTAAACAAATTTAATTGATGATTAAAAGTCTATTTTGGTTGTTGAGAAATTTTGAAAAACTTAATTTAGTCCTTGAGAAAAATAAAAATATATTTTTTTGTCCATAAGAAATATAAACTGAGTCAAATTAGTCCCTGAAAAATTTCGAAAGACCTAATTAAGTCTCAAAATATTAAAAACACATTTTAGTCCTTAAGAAAAATAAACCAAGACAATTTATTTATTCGCTTAATTTAGAGAAAAATAAACCTTGTTGTTATTTCATCTAGAAAACACCACAAATCTAAAATAGAAATCCTTTTGATTCCATAATGGACTGCGATTCTAAAGGTGTGACTTATGTCGTCTCTAATTGGAAACAATATCAAACTGACATTTCACAACTTATTCACTCACCCATTCACGTTTTCCATCAAATCCAAAAGCAAGAGTGTTTTTCGATTGTCAAGAACGTATTGGACAACAATATAAACATATGTTTAATTGTTTTAAAGCAGATCTGACATTTGGGAAGTGTGTCCAACAACTATATTCATTTTAAAATGAATCTTCAAAAGATTTTATCATTTATAAATTGAAGATCAATTGGAAGATGAAAGTAAGAGTTCAATTTACAAATCTACCAATACTTGTTCAAGTAATAACAAGTCAAAAACTCTTTAAGCAAACTCCAGCTCTCTTTACTATATCTTTGAATCATTATTTATTGAATTTGTCTTTCATTTATCTTAAACAAGTTTTGAGAAGTTTAATGATCCCAAACATTTTTATAATGAACATTATTTGTAACTCAAGACTATCTTTTATGTTAGATTGAGTGTGTTTATAATAATACTTTCAAGGGTGAAAGGTGATTGTAAAAATCATTTCTAGATTGAATGGTGAAGATTGTAATTGATCAAAGTGTGATCAAGATAAAATGTGTGAAGAAGAACATTCTAGCTCTGAAGCACATAGTAAAAATCTCACGATTGTGAGAACTGGACTAGCCCAAGTTGGGTTAACTAGTATACTTTTTGTGTGTGATCTTTTTATTCCTTATCTTTAATTATTTGTACATATAAATTACATTTCGTTATAAACTAATTGTTTTATTTACTTCTAACTTATCCAAAATATTATGGACATTCTATTTTAACCAAAATTGATGTTGACTTAATTTAAATTAAGCACCTGAATCAAAATTTTAAAAGGGTCCTAATTCAAACTCCTTTTTTTCTTGTGATTGACATTACTACTTTAGCATAGTCAAGTCAGTCAAACAAAATCAACGAAGATAATTAATTTTCAAATCATGTAATAGTATAAGATAAGTGAGAAGAATACACACTTAATCAAATCGGTACAATATCACATCATAACATAGCATTCAAAATATTCAAGAACATAAATGTGATGCATACTCTATAGTTCATCATCATCTGGTATCATTCTTCTCTAAAGTAATTGGTTACAAGGTTTAATACTATGCAGCCACATGATTGGGAAGACAATTCATGAATGACCATATTCTCATAGATCCCTGCAACTTAACCTGAGACACATATGACAACGATCGGGATATTCATGTGTTGCACGGTAACTCCCGACTTTAGAATCTACTAATTCACTTTAGTATTCCCCACCAGAGATGACCCCAAGATCTATAAGTTTTATTTGATTGTAGTCCTCCACACACACACGCACGCACGCACGCACACACACACGCACATGCGCACGTGAATATTACCGATCGATTTTTTTCATACTGTCATCAGTGCTACAAGAATTAGATAGTTTATTTTTCTTATTTTATGTTGCGGCACCTGTTACAGTGTACAGTGTACATGGACAGAGATGGAAGAAAAATAGACAGAAATCTAATAAACTTAAATATATATTTGTAACGTCAATTTGCTAAAACATCACATAATTTGTTATATATATTATTTTCTTTTAAAAACAAATACACTATTTTTATCCATCTTCTACTTCTATTCTATTTTGTTTATCCATTATGTAATACAAATATTTTTATTTGTCCGTTCAAGTACAATTATTCCATACATTATGCAATTCCATATATTTATTTGAAAATTTCATTTCACATCCTAATCATTTAGACAAAGCAATAGTTAGAGTAATTGAAATAGTTCTCCATAAAAAATATCATAGCTATCGAATTTGGTTACATTATGTATTGAATTTATATTTGGTTTGACAATTTTGTGTAACTAACATTTTTATTATGCAAAAATGCATTATTATTATTATTTAAAATTTTTGAACCTTAAGAAATT
>JBBPBR010000006.1:41693256-41705300 GCA_037974775.1 Cicer pinnatifidum
AAAGGAGTATACATTCCCTAAGCAAGCTTCCTCTTAATTTCCCAAGTTCTTGGGTAAAATTTTTGGGTTAGGGTTTGTGTACTAAGGAAGGAAAAGGGGTACCCATCTCTTGAGAGTTGTTGATTGAGACTCATTGAGGTAAATGCACAACTCTAATCCTAGTATGAATTCATAGAAAATATAGATTTAAGTAAAAATCTTATTTTTGTGCTTAGGGTATATTTGAAATGATTTTTAGGCTTTCCTAGAGTTAGTTAAACTTTAGAATAATTTTTCTAAAGTCTTGGAAATATTCTTGATGCTCAGATTTGTCAACTGAGACCCTACCGGCTACTCTGAGAGTTGTTGAAGAGCAAACTTAGACGGTTCTCCATAACTGTGAGTTGACGACGATCATCGTCATATATTTTATACTGCTATTATTATTATTTTACTTGTTTTCTATATTAAAGTATTTATTGAAAAATTTGGGAAACACAACCTTTGAATTTTATCTCGATTTCATCAATTATTTAATTTAATGGTCTTTGTTATATAATACGTTATTTGTTGGATTTACGTATGATTTAAAGTATTTAAATATTTATTTGTTATGCGAGTGAATATATTTTTCATGAATTTCGATTCAACAATTTTAAACGCGTGTTTTGAGAAATCGGTGTTATAATTATTAAATCGTTAACTGCGTTAGGTGCACCTAGTTACCACGTGTCGATTAGGGAGAGTTAACCGTTAGATGGAGCCGCCCCTACGAGAGAAGTCATCCGTAGGAGGAGAGGGCTATCAACGTGATGTAGCTCTCTAATTGATATGCGATGATGCGTTGCGGGATTGAGAGGAGAGGGTCATCCGTTAGATGGAGCCGCCCCTAAGGGAAAGGTCACCTTAGGAGGAGAGGGCTATCAATGAGATAAAGCCGCCTCTTGGTTCTAAAAATTTGTATTGTTACTTGTCTGATTTTTATGATGATTTTAAGGTTGTTCATTTTGATTTCGTTTTGTTATTCACTGGATTTTTTTTTAATATTTTGTCAAGCGATTTAACAGTTATTCGTGCCTTTTGTGTTTCCCTTCCAATTGATGGTGGTTGTTGTCTCCTCACTAAGTCTTTGTGACTTACCCCTTTATGTTGCTTATCTTTTTCAGATTCGCAGGCAGCTGAGTAGAATCTGTTATTTGACTCAAGTCTCAATATTTCTTTTGGTAGGCCTCTTTGATCGAGGACCATTTTTGTAACAGTTGTTGAGTCTATGTAATTGTAGCTATTTTGGAGTTAGAAACTCTATTTAGTTTGTTGGGAAGTATATTAAGAAACTTGATTATGTTATTTTGAATTGTGACTGGATTGAGAATTTGACAGGGATTTCATAAATTTGGAAATGTTGAATTTACAGAGAATACTCTGTCAAAATTTCGAGTAAAAAGTATATATATATATTTTGAAATGGTAGTCAATTGATAGGCTTGCCAGGCTAGGAGTATAGCTTGTGCGCCGGTCACGACATTTAAATTTCGGGTCGTGACAAAGTTGGTATCAGAGCTCGGTCGTAGGTCCTAATAGCTGCAAACATAGGGTGATAATAGATTCTTGTTAGTAAATTGTGAACCCAGACACAACTTACTTATAAGGGCTATTAGCACTCTATGAGAGTCTCATTTGTTGTCTGAATCTGTGTTTAAATTCATCATCACCATCTCTCCACAATTTCTTGTCGTCTTATTCAGTCTTTGATCAATGTTCTTTAAATAGGTGAGAATGCCACCCAAGACTAGGAATCCTACTTTAAGGGAAATTGTTGATGAATCAATTTCTCAAGCTCAAGGCACTCGTCAACGAGGTCGTATTTCAGTTCGTGCTCGAAATAGGCGTAGAGCTAATGTTGGCGGACGTGGTTTGAATGCTGATGTTGAGGTACCCAGAAGGAGGCGTGGGAATCCAACCATGGCTTCGAGAAGAACCTCAACTCAATATCGAATTAGGGTTTTTCCACTCTCTCGCCGTCGCGAATAACCTCCACTTCGACGTCTTTGTTCTCAACCAACTCTTCCACTCCCCTCCTTTATTGTTCGTTAAATACGTCACTGTCGAACGCCTCGTCGTTCGATTCTCAACGTGGCCCCCGCCGACATTCAATGTGGAATTTCACGGCGTTTGAGTCGTGTTATCATTCGAGAAGCCGGAAAAGGACGAATGCGCAAGACGGTTACGGTTGTGTACGTCGAAGGATGATTATTTGGATTATCTTAGAAAGAAACTGTCATTACTTGATCCTGAGGGTTGTTCATTGCATCAAATTTTGGAGACGATTTTATTCGTTGTACCTAAGAAGAAAGGATTTACATCATCTTGTCTGAATTTGATTCTGGAAAACTGTCATCTAGAGGCATATGGCATTCACATGGAGGTTCGGTTCCCCATCTTAAATGATGAGTTTGTATGTTTTGGGGAAATAAAGGAGTTCAGTGCATGGTCCGAGTATTTGGATAAAAAAAAAAATGTCTTCTTAGAGGTTTTGTCAGTACAGTTTTGTTCCAATTAAAGAGAGCCCTTTCATATTAAATGCCACTGGCTTCAGGGTTGGATTAAATGGGAAAAATCATACATATCGTATTATTCTTTCGTCCGATGTGACAAGTTTCATTAAATTCATAGATCTTAAGCTGGTATATTGCACACCCTGTTTTTCAGAACTCATATGTGCATTCTCTCCAGATGACATTTCTGTATGTCTACTTTTCGACAAACTGCTATCTGATAAGCTCAATCAAGCTAGAAGTGCTAGAGAGTTACGGAGAATAGCTTCCAGCATAATTAGCCATGTGATTGTAACTCCTAGATATTCATTGCAAAGATTAGTCGGTGTGATAGGTCGATGGACACACTATGTCAAAGCTTATGAGAGAATCTTGCTGCTAATTGGATATTCTACTGCAAGCGTATGGAAAAAGTCAATTTCTACAATGTCTCATAACGAACTGAGTTCTGCCAAAAACATTAGGAGTTGATATCTGACATTGAGAAGAAGTTACCTGTAGAAGGCATATCACTTGCGAGGCGAATAGCTCGTCATAGAGCAGCATTGAAAGTTCCATTTGATTGTGACAAGGAACGTGGAGCCACAAGTAATTTACTCGGCCCTCTTCTTTTTATCATGGCATTTATGTGGGAAATGATTTCAAAGGTGATCCATTGTGTAGGGGACATATTGTTTTAGGGAAAAAAAAAACAGTGCAAGATCCAGAAATTGATGGATCCTGTTTGGGAAGTCTTATCAAATATCCTTGTCAAAGGTGTTGTTTTGTGTTGAACTTTAGGAAAATCATAATGACAATTTTCCAAAGCAATGAAGTTCACCCATCAGTGTATGAAACATTACAGTCACATACTGGAATTGCATACTCGGATTTTCTTTCAATATGTTTTTGCATAGATGCTTTGTTATTAGTATCTGTAAAAGATATTCTCGAGCAGAGAGTCTTTCTATCATGCGGGCAAATGAAGGTTGAACTTGCACCTTCGACAATGTCAGCAAGAACAAGTACATCGAATATGCTTAATATGCTTAGTATACTGCAAAAAAATGTTTCTCCTCTTAGAAACTAATGTCGTGCAAGCTGACGACTCTTTTGATTCTCATATTGAAAGCTTTATGGGAAAGTTGTTAGTGAGTTGGAAAGATATTTGCAGTAATTTTAATGAAAGTGAGATTCAATATTCTCAAAATCCATGCCTGCTCTATAAGATTGAGATATCTTCCCCATATTCAGACCCTGATAATCCAGATTATGGGTTTTATGAATGTGGTTTATTAGTAAGAAAGTTAAATTTGATTTTTAGTCACTCTTCAGTATCATCAGTGTCTCTAATTCTTAGCCAAATACAACACGCTCTTTACTGGGAGGATAGGATGGATGTTTGTATTGTTTCAAATTTGTTGGATAAAACAGAAATTTGTTGGGTTAAAAAATATGAATATTTTTCCAAAAAAAAAAAAATGATTTTGGCTATGCTTTAGGTAGGATGTTGACTAAAGGCTGATACTTAGTTTTCATTATTCATTTCTGCCAATTTATGTTACAAGTTGCAGAAAATATTTTATTTACCTTGATTTTAGTGATGACAAAATGGTGTATGAATATGAAATATGGGTAACATCTTTTCACCAATCCAGGCATGAAGTGAACTATCCCACACATGATTTGGAAATGGCTGCAGTTATTTTTGCTCTTAAGATTTGGAGACACTATTTATATGGTGAGACTTGTGAGATTTATACCGATCATAAAAGTCTTAAGTATATCTTTCAGCAGCGAGACTTAAATTTAAGACAAAGAAGGTGGATGGAACTCTTGAAGGATTATGATTGCACGATCTTATACCACCCAGGGAAAGCAAATGTTGTTGCAGATGCTTTGAGTAGGAAATCCATGGGCAGTCTTGCTCATATAGCAGAAGTAAAGAGGCCAATAGTTAAAGAATTTCAAGAAGTTGTCGAAAGTGGAATTCAATTTGAACTTGGTCATTCGAGGTTATTTTTAGCCCACGTACAAATTCGTCCAACCATAGTTGATAATATCAAAGAAGCTCAAAGTCAAGACCCATACTTGGTGAGTATGGTAAATAATGTTCAGAATGGTAAAATTTCAGACTTTTCAGTTGATTCTGATGGTGTGCTGAGGTTGAAGTCTCGGTTGTGTGTTCCAAATGTTGGCGACTTTAGGAGGAAAATTTTTAGAGGAGGCTCATCATTCTTCTTACACTATTCACCCAGGTTCTAATAAGATGTATCAAGACTTGAGAGAATTGTATTGGTGGGAAGGGATGAAAAGAGACGTAGCAGATTTTGTCTCTAGGTGCTTAGTGTGTCAACAAGTAAAAGCTGAGCATCAAAAGCCTGCGGGATTACTTCAACCTGTTGAAATACCTGAGTGGAAGTAGGAAGGCATCGCTATGGATTTTGTCACAGGATTACCACGAACCCAAAAGGGTTATGACTCAGTGTGGGTGATTATAGATCGGTTGACCAAATCTGCACACTTTTTGCCTGTGAAGACTACTTATATTGCATCTCAATATGCTAGACTTTATTTAGATAAAATTGTCTCTTTGCATGGTGTACCAGTGTCTATTATTTATGATCGTGGGGCTCAATTTACTGCTCAATTTTGGAAGTCGTTCCAAACTTCATTAGGAACTCGTTTGAAGCTTAGCACAACTTTTCATCCCCAGACAGATGGTCAATCTGAAAGGACGATACAAATATTGGAAGATATGCTTTGTGCTTGTGTTCTGGATCTTGGAGGTAGCTGGGATCAGCATTTGCCCTTGATGGAATTTGCATACAATAATAGTTATCAATCTAGTACTCAGATGGCTCCGTTCGAGGCTTTGTACGGAAGACGGTGTAGGTCTCCGATAGGGTGGTTTGAAGTTGGTGAAGCTAAATTAGTCGGTCCAGAATTAGTTCAAGATGCCATTGAAAAAGTTAAATTGATTCGGGATCGCTTAGTGACAGCTCAGAGTAGGCAAAAATCTTATTCTGATAAGAGGCGTCGTCCCTTGGAGTTCTCGGTGGGAGAACATGTATTCCTACGTGTTTCACCAATGAAAGGAGTTTTACGATTTGGTAAGAAGGGGAAGCTAAGTCCAAGATTTATTGGACCATTTGAAATTTTAGAAAGAGTTGGACCAGTAGCGTATCACTTGGCACTTCCACCGGATCTCTCGGGAGTTCATCCAGTTTTTCATATTTCGATGCTTCGGAAATATCTTCATGACCCATCTCATGTGATTAATCATGAAGAAGTGCAGTTAGATGAGAGTCTATCGTACGTTGAACATCCAGTAGCTATATTAGATCGTCAAGTGAGACGTTTACGCTCAAAAGATATTGTTTCAGTAAAAGTCCTTTGGCGAGGTCCATCCGGTGAAGAAACTACTTGGGAACCCGAAGAAGTCATCCGTGCAAAATACCCACACTTATGTTGAAACTCAAGGTCAGTGTTATTATTAAATAAATTCGAGGACGAATTTTTGTAAGGGGAGGAGATTGACACATCCCGTGTCCTTTAAAATAAAATAAATAATAATAATAATTAAATAATAATAATAATAATAATAATAATAATAATAATAATAATAATAATAATAATAATAATAATAATAATAATAATAATAAAACCAAACCTCATCTTTCATCTCTTTCTAATCCTTTCCTTTTCTCTCTCCTTCTCCCTCTCCCTCTCTGCTACCACCTTCTTCCCACCCTCATTTTCATTTTTTTTCTTTTCTTTCATTCTTCTTCTTATTCCTCTCACTTAAAACCACAATGAACCCAGGAAAGGAGTATACATTCCCTAAGCAAGCTTCCTCTTAATTTCCCAAGTTCTTGGGTAAAATTTTTGGGTTAGGGTTTGTGTACTAAGGAAGGAAAAGGGGTACCCATCTCTTGAGAGTTGTTGATTGAGACTCATTGAGGTAAATGCACAACTCTAATCCTAGTATGAATTCATAGAAAATATAGATTTAAGTAAAAATCTTATTTTTGTGCTTAGGGTATATTTGAAATGATTTTTAGGCTTTCCTAGAGTTAGTTAAACTTTAGAATAATTTTTCTAAAGTCTTGGAAATATTCTTGATGCTCAGATTTGTCAACTGAGACCCTACCGGCTACTCTGAGAGTTGTTGAAGAGCAAACTTAGACGGTTCTCCATAACTGTGAGTTGACGACGATCATCGTCATATATTTTATACTGCTATTATTATTATTTTACTTGTTTTCTATATTAAAGTATTTATTGAAAAATTTGGGAAACACAACCTTTGAATTTTATCTCGATTTCATCAATTATTTAATTTAATGGTCTTTGTTATATAATACGTTATTTGTTGGATTTACGTATGATTTAAAGTATTTAAATATTTATTTGTTATGCGAGTGAATATATTTTTCATGAATTTCGATTCAACAATTTTAAACGCGTGTTTTGAGAAATCGGTGTTATAATTATTAAATCGTTAACTGCGTTAGGTGCACCTAGTTACCACGTGTCGATTAGGGAGAGTTAACCGTTAGATGGAGCCACCCCTACGAGAGAGGTCATCCGTAGGAGGAGAGGGCTATCAACGTGATGTAGCTCTCTAATTGATATGCGATGATGCGTTGCGGGATTGAGAGGAGAGGGCCATCCGTTAGATGGAGCCGCCCCTAAGGGAAAGGCCACCTTAGGAGGAGAGGACTATCAATGAGATAAAGCCGCCTCTTGGTTCTAAAAATTTGTATTGTTACTTGTCTGATTTTTATGATGATTTTAAGGTTGTTCATTTTGATTTCGTTTTGTTATTCACTGGATTTTTTTGTAATATTTTGTCAAGCGATTTAACAGTTATTCGTGCCTTTTGTGTTTCCCTTCCAGTTGATGGTGGTTGTTGTCTCCTCACTAAGTCTTTGTGACTTACCCCTTTATGTTGCTTATCTTTTTCAGATTCGCAGGCAGTTGAGTAGAATCTGTTATTTGACTCAAGTCTCAATATTTCTTTTGGTAGGCTTCTTTGATCGAGGACCATTTTTGTAACAGTTGTTGAGTCTATGTAATTGCAGCTATTTTGGAGTTAGAAACTCTATTTAGTTTGTTGGGAAGTATATTAAGAAACTTGATTATGTTATTTTGAATTGTGACTGGATTGAGAATTTGACAGGGATTTCATAAATTTGGAAATGTTGAATTTACAGAGGATACTCTGTCAAAATTTTGAGTAAAAAGTATATATATATATTTTGAAATGGTAGTCAATTGATAGGCTTGCCAGGCTAGGAGTATAGCTTGTGCGCCGGTCACGACATTTAAATTTTGGGTCGTGACAGTCAAGATCTTTCACACTTCGATAGAGTGTGTTAAGACAACCAATTGTAACTGGACCAGTGTTTGAGTCTTTCTCAACAAGTCTTGCAATGGTTCCTAATGGAAATGTTAAGAAGCTAAATAGAACATCCACAAAGTCTTTTCCTGCTTCTGCAAACAAGACCTTGTTACTCTCTTCATTCACAATAAGTTTCAACGACAGATGTTTCTCTGTTTCAGTAGTGGTAGTGGCCATGGGACAACAACTAGAAACGAAAGTCTTTATATTGATGCTTAATATATTATACGTTTTGAGTATTCTTATACTGAATTTTTTTTTGGATTGAGGGAGTAATATATATAGGCTTTATATTATTATCAAAATTAAGATTTGTTTTCTTGGAAAATTAAGATAGCAGTAGTTTATATTTAATGCGAGTATGGTGTCGTATTAGTTAACTATTTTCATAGCAAAGCATAAAAAAGTCGTGTGGGCTTTGCATTTACGAGGAACAAGACTGAGAAATTGAATTGGACGGACAAAAAGAGTGTGCTTTTTTCATTTTTGGGTAAAAACGCTTGCTTTTCGATGCAGAAGTTAATTACGGGTTAAGTTATCCAAGGGTTGCATCTGATGACAATTTCAAATTATATGAATTATTTATAAATAAATCGTTTATTAAAATTATTTTAAAATTTAAATATTATTTATTTTAAAATATAATAAATAAATCATAAACTATATAAATTAATTTATGAAAAAACTATATAAATTTTAAGTTCGTGTTATTGAACTTTAGTTCTAGCACTCATTAGTCAGGACGAGGGGTGTTCAAAAAAACAAAAAACTAAACCAAACTCTAACTGAACTATTTTTAAACTGATTCATAAAAATTATGAATTGAATTTGTTTTTTAAAAGTAATTAAGAGTAATTATGAAAAATTTGGCTTATATAAACAAAAAAACTAAGTTAAACTGGTTAAATTCAGTTCAAAGTAATAAAATGGTGTAACAATTTATAAAAAAGTTCAGTTCGATTTTTTTAAATTTATAATTACAAATTAAGGAGATCAAATCAAAACATAATTTGTCTAACTTATTTTTAAAAATTTAATAAATATAATTATAAATTAATATTATTTTCTGAATCACACTATTATCTAAGACAATATACATTATTTTAAAGAGTATAATATAGAGAGTGTGTTTCTATACTCATGATCCTATATGGCATGCCTAGTTGTTGACTTGCTCTAAAGATTTTCATGCCAAAATACTAATAACAAAAGTTCTTTCCATGCTAACATTTTTTTCTCGTTATTCTGGTTTCTTTATCGTTAATTTAATGTATTTTATTTCATTTTCATGTTATCAATGTAAATTTATTTTCATTTAAATGTTATTATTATTATTATTATTTAATTTTTATTATCATTTCATTTTTTTAAAATTTATAATATAATTTAATCATTTTGATTACAATAATTTTCAAGTGGTCGCTTCTTCAGGGAACGACCTCTTATTGAAAAAAAAAAGTTATTTGGGAAAATAATTTTTAAAGTAAATTAAGGAAATTTAAAAAAAAAGGATATTTATATGCAAAAGTCACTTACTCACTAGTCTTTCACACATTAATTCAGAGCTTCACGTATATCTTCTTCTTGATGAACAGAGTTGTACCAATTTTCTTTAATTCCTTATCAAAGTAACTAAAAAAACATTCATGTTATTCATCTTACTAAAAAATTGATTAAGATATACATTGTTATATTTATTATTATTTATTCATCTTCTAATTTGTCAATGTGATAAAGTAAAAGTCATTATTTATGACAAATTGTAAACAATAAATAAATTCTATTGTTTTTAGGATTACTATTTACACATATACATTTTATGATTGTGTTGTAATAAAAAAAAAGTAAATGATATCACAAAAAAGGAAATGAATTGCATGGTTTTGATTATTATTTCAAATATTTGTTGAATTTATTTTGAATTTCTACCACAAAAGTCATAAATGAGAGAAATATAGTAAGAATAAATAAAGAAGAAAACATGTGTAAGAGAGGTATCACATGCAATGAAAAATCACATTGGGAGAAGAAGCATGAGATAAAGGTGGAAGTGAGGTGCATTTGAGAGATTTAGTGTTTTGTTTTTGTATTCTTATAAAAAAAATTATTTAAATGAAATCAACTAGCAATTATATTATCAGTGGAATGAATTTAATTAAAGAATAAAATGACAAACTTTATAAAAATCTCAAAACGTTCCTAACATTTTCAAATATTTGGGAGAGTTTAGCGCTATCAACAATGAAAGGAAGGTTACTAAGAAATAACTTAAGGTTGCAGGAGTAATTGAGGTATCGCCGTCGTCGAGATATATTCTTCCTAGTCGAATTCAAATGAAACAACAAATTAAGAAATAAAATGATACAAAAGAAACAATTTGGACGAATAAAAGTAAAACAAGTTAAATAAAAACTTAAAATTAGAATTTTAGAGATATGAGATAAGAATAATGATTTTAATGGAGAAATGATAATATAGACAAGTAGAAAGCAAAAAAATTACATAATAGTAAAAAAAGAAAGAGTAAAACAATACCTAAAAAAGATGAGATAAAAATGTCTCACATTTTATTATTTAAAATTAAATAATTATATCCTTTAATATTATTTTGTATCGTTAAAAACTAAATTTAATAAATATTTTAATTTCAATTAATTAACTTTTTAACTGTCTAACAATAAACTAACTTTTCATTCATCAACTTTTAAACTTTCTGTAACTTTTAACTTGATTTTACCAAGCTTAAGTAAAATCATATAAAATAAAAACTAAAATAACATATTTCACAACAAAAAATATTAATCGGTCTTTATATTCATAAATGTAGTACACCTATTAAACTCTCCACCATTAAGCACTATTAAGCACTGAGAATGGTTGGTGGTAATAAAACACAATTTAAATAACAAACAAAATTATTTTAATAAATTAAATAAAAACAAAAAAATGCAAGAATTTGAAATTAAAACAAAAAGGTAAATCCAGTAAGATTGTTTCACTGCAAACTTAAGCATAATTCTTGAACACATATCAAAATGTCAACTTTTTTAATTTCTCTTCCTTAACTTTGGTTTTTTGTTTTTGAGAAGCTCTTCCCTAACTTCAGTCAACAAGTGATCCAAACCATTTGTTAGAGCGGATGTGGTGGTCAAAGATGCTTTCAATATACTTAAACACTGCACCACAAAACAAACAATCAAAAACAACAAATTAATTTCAAGCAGTATAGCATAAGAGCTTAAAACAACAAATTACAACATATTAACAATGATAAATCAATAGGTTGAACTCTAACTCACCTCATTGACGCCAATGGTGACAACCTTTTCCTGCAAATCATTAAGAGGCGTTTCCAAATGGTTGATTAAATTCAAACCTGAAATTGGAGACCATGGTGTCAAAACCAAGTTATCAGTAACCATATATGTTCTTGGCCCTTTGACACAACCATCAACACTTTCTTCAGAGAAAATAGGCGTCAGTACTGCATACTTTCCAAAATCACTTCTAAATTCATCACTTATTACAAAACCATTATTTAAATGACTCTGTTGATAACGATAATACTGCACACATGGCTTGTTGATAGGAATAAGCTCGTTTTGTAATTTGAACTGTGAAGGCAAACGAGGATCAACAACATTTTTTTTTGTATCTTTTGACGTAAAATATTTGTCAACATCTAAATCAGCAATACTTTTGTACAAATCATCAATGCTGCCCATAGAACAATTTCCTTGTAATGTATGTGCAACACCACCCAAAGGAAATGTGAGAAAACCTAAAAGTAAGTTGGCAAAATCTTCTTCCCCAAGTGCATACAATATCTTGCAGTCAGATTTTCTTATAACAAGCTTCACATTGATGTGGATGTTACTACTGTTTTCAAAATCACGACAGAAAATCCTTGGCCTTTCGATAGGTGATTTCTTTTCTAAAAACAAACGGGTAAGAGGTGACTTTGAAACCAAAGAGCACTTTAATAAATCAAGTACCTGTACAAATATAAAACTAATAATCAATCAAAAATGAGTAATAAATGATGGAAAATTTAAAATTATTTGGGTATTTTATAACGGAATAAAACTCCATTATTAAAAAATAGACCGATCTGACTAAAAAAA
>JBBPBR010000006.1:41705451-41731026 GCA_037974775.1 Cicer pinnatifidum
AAAAAAAAAAAAAAAAAAAGGAATAGAATGCATTATAACATACTTTTCAAAAAACAAAAAAGAATGGGAAAACACGGAGGGATTAAAATAAGTAAACATAAATCGAATGCAATAGATTCCATCATGTCGCAATCCATTATAGTCATTTTTTAAATATACAAACTATTAACATTCTTAATTTAAATTATTGATATAAGACAAATAAATAAAAATAAATTAAATATTATTGATAAAATGAGAGAAAAAAATTACATTCATTGTTATATAAATTTATAAAATTTATTAAATATACAACTAATTAATATAAAATAATAAATAAATTTGTAAAACTAATTCACCAATTTAACTAAGTAACCAACTATCTATCATATATACTTTATTAAGAAATATATAGTTTATTAAGAAAGAAATAATTTGAGAAACAGAAATCGTAAATGCAAAACCTTATCCTTAGTGAGATTCACAGTAATTTCCTTCACTAAATTTGCGCTTTGAACTCCTAAATTGTGGAGCAAAGCAAGGCTTGTATAATCCATAGAGTTTGGAATGACACTTAGATTGTCAGTGATAACAAAACTAGCATCACCATTAACAAATCCATTTCGGAAAGTTCTCAACAAAACTAAACATTTCAAACGGTAACCACACCAACATATCTCATTTTTGGAAGTGCTCAAACAACTATTGTTGTACCAGCAACCACCAGGTCTCGAACATATGAAGTACTTCGTTGGCTCAGTATCATCAATGTTAAGATTGAGAGTACTACAATATTTTTCCGATGAGTTCTTAGGTTGCAATAAAATTTTTTTGGTTGTCTCTGTCATAAGACACTTTTCATCAAAATTTTGGACACTTTGATAGAGTGAGTTGAGACAACCAATTGTATATATCCGATCCCATGTTTGTGTCTTTCTGCAAAAGTCTTGCAATGGTTCCTAATGGTAATGTTAAGAAGCTACAAAGAATGTCCACAAACTCCTTCCCTGTTTCAGCAAATAAGACTTTGTTTGTTTTTTTGTTCACTAGAAGTTTCAACGTCACTTGATACTCTGTGTTACTAGTATCGGCCATGGTTGCAGCTACATAACTAGAAATAATGATGTTGGGAATTTTAGTTTTATGTTTGAAAACTCAGTAAAAAGTGTTGCAATTGTGCATTTGTAAATAAAAGGTGTGTAGTTGATATAAAAAACGTGAGTATTAATTAGCGCTTTTATTCACAGCAATGCATTAAAAATATCAAAGGACAATTGCATTTACGAGTAACATTAACAGGTCCGAGAATTTCATTAGGATCGAGAAAGAAATTGCCTAAACTTTTCACATTCCTTTTTTATGAGTTGATGTGATTTTTGTTCGACATTCCTTAACTACAATTAAATGACTTAAGAAAAAAAAATCTAAATTAATTATGGGATATTTGAGGTATGATAATCGTCCAAGTTTTGTAAAGTTACTTAGTTAATATTTGCTTATGCCGAGTTCGAAAAATGTACTATCTATTTTCAACTTAAAAAATGACATTAAATCTCCCATAAAAAATGACAATAAATGAAAGGAAAAATATTATTAAATCATCTTTATTAAATATCAGTATCTTTGATACTATCGGTATGTGTGATAAATAATAATTAACATTATAATTCATTGTGTGTTATACCTTGTTCTTTTTAATAATACGAGTATGTTTTAAAAAAAAATATATACCCTTACAAATTAAAAATGTATTTATACCTGGATACAAATTTTTATAATTAAATATTTAAAAATTGATTTGCAAAAGATATTTAAACACTCAATAACCGAAATCAAATCAAACAGACACTAACTATTAACAAACTCACATTTCTTTGATTGTTCTCGAACATGTGAAATGAACTAGTCCATCTAGAAAATACAAAGGTCTTTTTTTGTTCTGAAAACAGAACTATTTACTAATTAAAAATCTAAAAAACAAAATATTTTTTTCTCTCATCCGTCAAAAAATCCTCAAACTACAGGATTCTTTTATTTTTTTTTCTTTTATTATTAGGCCCTCTATTAAAATAATTTTTTAAGGGCTCTTAATTTCGGTCCATTATTTCATGGGCTTAAGGGAGGGGGCTCTAAGGGTCCATAGGCCCCCAATATTTTGTTAATTTTAAGATTTTTTATAAAAAAAAAAAATCAGAAACTTTTTATCGAAAAAAATGGAAAATTTTTTATCGAAAAAAAATCAGACATTTTTTATCAAAAAAAAATCGGACATTTTTTATCGGAAATTTTTATCGAAAAAAAATCGAATATTTTTTATTGAAAAAAAATAAATCGATTATTTTTTTAAAAAAGTGGGCCTATGGGCCTCCTAGGCCCCTAAATTTTTAGGGGCCTTATTTTTAGGGGTCTTTTCAATTATTAATTTTTTTGCCCCTTCAAAATGTGGGCTGGAGCCAATAATTAAGGGGACTTGTCAAATTGACAGCTCTACTCTCATAAACCATGCAAAACATCTTTTCCAATTTAATAACTAAAATTTTCAAAAATTTACATTTAATAGCCAATGTGCTCACCAAAAACCATTTATGCTTACTCCCTACGTTATTTATAATAAACAGAAAATTTTAACTTTTTTTTCTCTTTATTATAAGTAATTTTTAAATTTTAAGTTTACCATTTTTATTATACCCTTCATTAAATTTTTATAATAATTTTCTATATATTAATTGAATAATTCAAGAACAAATTTCTGGTTGTCTAGTTCTAAGAAGATGGTGGTAAATGGTAAAATCACAAAAATTGAATAAGAGATCTTACACCAATTTCTTTTTTCAGTTGTTGTTGTTGTAATTTAGTACTTTTTTGACTTATTAAAAATATTTTTGTATGTAAAAATAAGTTTTTTATTAAATTAAAAAAATGTTCAATTGGTTAGCAATTTGTCAATGTTCTATTTAGCTTCTTACCATTGCCATTAGGAACCATTGAAAGACTTTTGCAGAAGAAAGACACAAACATGGGACTGGTTGCAATTGGTTTTCTCAACTCACTTTATCAACGTGTAGAAAATCTTTACCATGAATGTTTTAGGACAGTGACATGCAAAGAAATGCTATTGCAGCCAAGGAACTCATCAGAAGATTATTGCAGCACACTTAAACTAAACATTGATGATACTGAGCATACAAAATACTTCACGTGTTTCAACTTGGCTGATTGTAAGCATCGCTTCTTGACCACTTTCAAAAATCAAATATGCGAATGTGGTAGTTTTTTTGGATCGTTCGGTTGGTTAAAAGCGACAAAGTCTGAGATTGATTTGTTAAGGATGGTCCAACTTTATAGTAACTGATGATCTAAGGGTGATGCCTAACTCAATGGATACAAGTTTGGGGCTTCTTAAGAGTTTTGGAATAAAAAGTACTAGTTCAGTGAAGGAAGTGACTGTGGATATCACTATGATACAGGTTTTTAATCTCACGTTCTGGTTTTTCTTGACTTAAACTGTTACTTATCACTTCATCACATATTTTCATTTTATAATTACTTTTTCAATTCTTACTGTTGATATATGACCTTATGTAGTGAGTGTTACAATCTATGTATCAAAGACATTTTCGGTGTTTGACATGTGTCACTTCCCTACACCAACACAACATTTAATTATCTTGTTTTTTATTAAATTATTATTATATGTGTCACCATGTCACTTGTGTGATGTCTGCTTCAGTGCTTCATAGTTTATAAGTGGTGAGCATCCCCAATTAATTTATAATGCTGTTGAGTTAGAGTCGATCTAAATTATGATATGGTATCCAATTATATTTTAGATATTTGCTGGCTATGAGGCATTGTGCTGTGAGAACGGTAGAGGAATTTCAAATCGAATGGCGGTATACAAATGGATTACTTGCACTCATTTTACCTTTTGGACTAGTTGTCACTTCACATTATTATATGACATTAGACCTTAAGCAAATGTTCTTTTGTCACTTACACTTTATTTACCTTATTAACTCAATTGAACTTTATTTTGGATTTCAATGCAGGGAGGCTATGAGGCTTTATTGCTGATTACGGGGCTGCAATGATGGTAGTGTTGTGGATTGCAATATCTTGTGTAATACCAGAAAAAGTTTCAAATGGTGTTCCTAGAAGGTTGTTTTGTCCACTTCCATGGAAACCTGCATCTCTCTATCAATAGACAGTAGTGAAGGTATACTGTTGTTATTATACTCTTGTTACATTTTTTTCTCCATCCAAAGTGCATTCTTTTGATACATAATTGGCTCAGCAATCAGCATGCTTAGCAAAGTACATTGTAGTCATAGTTCTGTTGATTTTGTTAAATTAGATGTGGGTGTTCAATACTGTTAATCATAAGTTGTAATCATTTTAATTTACGTAAGTCCTAATATCCATCTAGAGTTACTACAAACTACAGGATATATGGAAAGTACCCTTGAGTTATATATTTGGGGCAGTTATTCCAGCTTTCATGATAGCTGATTTATACTTTTTCGATCATAGTGTAGTTTCTAAAGATGGCACAACAGAAATAATTCAACCTTCAAAAGCCATTTGCTTACCATTATGATGTTTTCCTACTTGGAATAATGGTATGTTTTGTTTAGTTCCTAGAATTTGGCCTTGAGCTATTCCAAGTTTTATAAAATTTCTTGACATGGTTAACAAATTTATCTCTATGGCGAGTCTTTAGACTCTGATTTGTGGTATCCTTGGCCTTCCTCCTTCAAATGGGGTCCTTCCATAGTCCCCCATGCATACTAAGAGTTTGGCAATTCTTAGGAAGTAGATAAGGATCGATATATTTTGCTTCAACACTCATGGTAGTTCTTAATTTTTTATTAAATTTCAACTCAATTAAGATATTTGTGTTGCGTCGTTCATTTGCAGCTGATCCGAAAGAGGGTTATTAAAAGCGCCAAGGAACGCATTGAGCAGCATACAACCAACTCTGAATTATACGGAAAATGTAAGTTGTGTTTAAACAAATGGACAAAGTCTCTATCGGAAGAGTTGTTCGCTTGATAACTTTGTTTGTGTGTGAGTGAGTGTGTGCATGCGCGCATATGTTTGGGCATGCAGATACGAGACATGCTCGAGAGTGTGATTGATACATACAATATTATTTTATTAGGTGAAAAAATATTGTGCAGGTGAAAAAAAAAAAAAAAAAGCAATTGTAGTATAGCGTTGGTTAGGTGTGAAATGAAACAGTTGAATTTAGCGTCGGAAGGGCGGACGCTACGATAAACATCGGTTGACTTTCGTTAACTAAAAATTTCTTTATTTGATATTAGCGTCGGTTATTTCAACGCTACATATTTCGTGGACAACTAATTGTTAACTTTACCATCGGTTAACTGATGCTAAAAATTCTTCTCAAATGACGTCTTATCGGATTCATACTAGCATCAGATGCACTATTTTAACGTTTGTGTCGTCTTTGAGTCGGTTTCAGGCGATGCTCACGTAGCGTCGGATGTTATTTGACCCTAGCATTTAGCTTCGACCGATTTAGCTTTGGCTCGATGGTGACGCTAATGTGAAGCTAAATCAGTGACTGCGTCCGCTTTTTGCTCTATAGCGTCGGGGTCTTTGCCGACGCTAAAAACAATATTTCTAGTAGTGGGATTGGATGCCGAATTGATCTTGGATTACGCTTGCTTTGGTTTTTAATTCACCTATGACGGATGATAAGTCGGGCCATGTGTGAAAGAATTAGTTAGTTATGTGAGCCTGAATGATAGAGGGAGGTAGTGTCATGTGGAGGGGAGGACCATATTGATTATTTTAGTATTGTTGTGTTGTTGCAGTTTCTAAGCATATTGAAGGCATCTTTGACCTCAACAGCTGGTCTAGGTCACTTGTTAACCGAAGCTAAGGAAGAGCTTATCATAAACAAAACCCAAGTTAAAGAGGAGAAATGAGAAACTTATCATTTTCTCATGTTTTGAAGATATATTTTAGAGGAAAGTTTTTAATGAGAAAGGTTACTAGATTTACTATTTTGTATTTATTTCAATTCTATGATTATTATTTTATCATCTCTTAGTCTTACTTAAGTCTGAATTTAGAAAAACATACATTCAGGAATGTTTTTGTTCTTTTCCCCCTCTTAACAGTATAAATTAACATGTTCTTGGTATTGGAGTATAACAAATCACTATTTAGTGCAGCTTGAAATCCAAGTTAGATATGTTTTTGTTTAAGATTGTTTATAAAGTGAGTATGTTTTTGGTGTATATGTTTATGATGATCAGTAAGTACTCCCACATCTGTTTCTAAATGTTGGATTTCTTTAATTTATACAAAATACTGTTGTGATAAGTTATTTAATTTTGATGTTGAATCTGTTTGGGAATTTACTGATATAGGAAATAAATAATTGGTATTTATAAAATTAGAGATAAGTATATATGAACACAATTTAAATCTCTCCATTTAATCTGGCAAATTCTACTTTTGTTCGCAGGGTTTGCCTCTGTTTTTATTAGCTTGCCATGAGATTTAAAACTTCATATGATAATCTTCTTTTGTAATTTCTACTAATTGTGTATGGAACAAATTATTGGTATGTACTATTTTTTTGGGTCTGTATTGGTATCTACTCTTTAACTACAACATAATTATTATAAAAATATATTCTAAAAAAAAATGGGACATCAATTAAATATTTGTACATAAAAACTATAATAATAAAGATGTTTATTTATTTTGAGAATTAACAAAATCCCAACTCAAAATAAACAAAAAGAATGTATAGTGTAACAAAAAAAGGAATTAATAATAATCTTCCCTGAAACATTGGAATAGTTGTTAAGCCTATACCTAACTATTTTAGAATTTAACACACACCTCCTCCCCCTCCTATTCCACCGCCACCTCCTCCCCCACCACCGCCACCATCCATACCCCCAATAACCCCACCCGTCGCTCCGCCATCAAAATGATGGTCATTGTGGTGGCCGTCAAAATGGTGGTGGTTGTGGCGTACAAAACCACCGCCACTTCCATACGTTGGTCGGACTCCCATTGCTCGGCACAATAAACTTAAAATTACAACTAAAACGAAAATGCAGACAGCTACTATGATAAATATAACGAATGGCTCCATTTCAAATATTATTGCATTAATAAATCGTATACCTTAAACATTTTTATAGTACTTTGAATCAGGGCTGACTTTTCTTCATATAATTCTTTGGTATACTTGTCAATACGCGAATTTGCTTGACATGTTACACGTTAGTTTATTTTGTAAGACAAGTAACTAATTAAGTACACGTTGCCTCCTTCTGGTTTTAGAGTTTGTATATGCATGAGTATCAATATTGACCAAGACTTGGTCTTGTGTAGTCCAACTTTGAAAAATTACTATAGGCTAAACGAACAAGTCATTGTCGTCATCGTTTAATTTTTCTAGTAACTACCAATTTATGTTTTTATTTTTTTATTTTTTTAAATTCAGTACCATTTTTGTTTGATCACTTCACCAATAATTAATTTTTTAATTGTTGATTCAAGTTGTTTATGGTTTTAGTTAAACTGTTTAGCCATTTAATAACGGATCATTAATCTATTTGAAATAAACAAAACAGGCTAATGATATTGTCAAATATAATAGAATAGGAAAAATAGAGAGAGAAGAAAACAACCTTTCTATTATTGCCCTTCAAAGTCATCTAGTATATATCCTTACTTTTCTTCCTCCACTATCGATAAATGTTAGCTAATAAAAAAAAATTGATCGGGTTATGTTGATGAAATTTCTATTAAATCTATTGATAAAAATGGTTAAGCTAAATACGTACAAGATTTGAAAATATAGAATGTTTGTAATTTAAAAATCATTACATGGATTAATAATTCTGTTGAATTTTCTATAGGCGTGCAATTAGCAAAATATGATACTGATAAAGAGATTTATGATCACTCGATATATTTGTATGTTCAGTCTGACTTTTCCAAAGAATATCAATTGGAAAATGATGTTGGGTCCCTTAAGCAAAACAATATAACCATTCATGAATTATATTCGGCAATGACTAATTTGTGAGATCAATTGACTTTTATGGAATGAACTGAGTTGAAATTTTTCAAAACATACATGATTAGAGAGAGGAGCAACGTTTAGTTTGGTTTCTAATGGCTTTTCGTGATGATTTTTAGGGCCTTTGTTCTCCCTTTCTTTGTCTTGAATTAGTAGTTAGTGAATTGTTGGTAGAAGAAATCAGACTCAAGACCACTTCGCTGTGTCAGATAAATGAATTCTCTCAACCCCTAAATTTGTTTTTGCTGGGCCTGTTCAAAAAACAAAAACTCAAGGGAGAGTTAGGCTTGATAATTATGAATGTGTTTTTTTCAAAGTAAAAGATCATTGTAAAGTATATAGTCCAAAATTGGAGAGAGCATATAAGAAGAATATTAGGGAGTCATCATCCAATGTTGTTGCTTTTGCTTCTTGTACAATTGGCTCAAGTTCTGGTTATGTATACTCTTTTGAGACTGTTTTCCAAATATCTGATATTATAGAATAACTCCAAAAATTTCTTACCGCTCAATTGCATGTCATGTTTTCCTCCTTTACTAAAGTTTGAACTCCTCTAGTATATTAGATATATCTCCTTTCATATTGATTCTTAATTATGGAGCATCTCACCATATGATAATAACTCTTTCGTGTTTATAAATCATGTCTCATCTTTATCAATAATGACTGTTGAAGACAATCATATACTATTAGAATACATTGATTTTGTCTCCAGACATCTATTTGACATCCTATAATTCGTGATGGTTAATGGGTAAATATTTTTT
Source organism: Cicer pinnatifidum (assembly GCA_037974775.1). Lineage (NCBI taxonomy): Eukaryota > Viridiplantae > Streptophyta > Magnoliopsida > Fabales > Fabaceae > Cicer > Cicer pinnatifidum. The sequence continues at coordinate 41,714,275 of JBBPBR010000006.1, forward strand.
GTATTTTAAGTATTTTATTAAGGTGTAATTATTGTACACAAAAAATTACACTTTTCTTTATTTTGGGCTGTATCCTAGGAGTATGAAAGTTCTAGACTTAACTTGTACTTACGCGCGGGCTTATGTTATGTTAATATGTATTTTCAGTTTTACTCTTGTATTGAAACTTTGTATGCCAATACCATGTTTCAAAATGTTGCGTTACTCTGCTTATCAATTTCGAAAATAGATTTTATACAGAATTTTTTACAAAGATTTTAACCAGCGAGAAAAAGAGTACTAATTACTTTGAAAATTATTCTACATTTAAAGTTTAAAATTCATTATTGTTAACGTTTTAAAAGAATTATTAACAGTTTTTATCTATTTATTTTAACTGAATCATGAAATGAGTTCCTCAATTTCTTTTATCTTGTTTTGATCTCCAAATAGAATTGTGATCCAAAACTTGATGAAGTGTCAAAAAATAGATAATATGTGAATGATTTTATGTAGATTAATTATATTTTATTATTATTATTCCAAATTTATAAAACACATTTCCTATTTTTAAAAGTACATTACAACATTTTGAGAAGATGAGTTGAGACACCCTAATCCCTTGAGAACTCAAACACGAATACTAATTCGATTCCATTGTGTTCTTCTCCTTCATTGATAAATCTTGTTTCTTCTTATCTTCATTTAATTTCTCATTCATTGTGTTCTTTTGGATTGTTTCTCAACTAAATCGTTTGTCATTCAATTTTTTTTTATTTCTTGTTTCCTATGGCGAGTAAACGTCGAGGTTATTATTAATGTTTCTCATTCATTTTAGAGGAGAAGAAACAAGATCTATCGATGAGGGAGAAGAACACGATGAAATGCAATTAGGATTTGCGTTTGAGTTCTCAAGGGATTGAAGTTTCTGAACTCATTTTCTTAAGCTTGTATTTTTTTTAATGTTTTTTTATAATTAAATGACATAATAAAATATTGTAATGTGTTTTTGAAAATAGAAATGTGTTTTTCAAATTTGAAATAATAATAAAATATAATTAATTTATATGAAATTATCTGCATCATTTGTTTTTTTGACACATTAATAAAAAAGAATATTTTATTAAATTTTGGAATAAAATTCTGTTTGAGAATCAAAACTAGAAAAATAAATAAAATGAAATAACTAATTTCATAATTCATTTAAAGTAGAAGAACCCAAACTACAATTAAATTTTTTAAAAATTAAAATATTATAATATACAAATATAAAATTACAAGCAAATGAAACTAAGCATGAGAGTCACTAATAGATGATCTTAACTAAACATGAGAGTCACTAATGGATGATCTTATAGTGTGACCAATGATCAATATAATATATATATGATCAAGTTAACAGTTGGTGTAAATTTTAAGACATATAATTTGTTACGAAATTAACTAAAATAAGAATAAGATATAGAAGAATAAAAATAAAAAAATAAAATTAATTTCTGTATTATTCTCTCCAAAATACTTTACATTATTAAAAAAAACCTAAAAACATATTTAAATAGTCTAAGCATAATATATTATTAACATATTCCATGAATATTAAAGATTCTAACCTTAGAGGCCTTTTACTCTTAGAAATTGTAAACACATCCATCAAATATTCTAAACTCTCACAACAGATTTGAAAATATATGCACTAAAATGACTAAAATTATCATAATATCAGCAACCTCCACCACCACCACATCCACCTCCACCACCACATCCACCTCCACCACCACCACCACCACATCCTCCTCCTCCATGATGATGATGATGATGACCATGATGACCACCTCCTCCATGTGAAGTCGTGGTTGCTGAAGCACTAGTCATAAAAACCATGTTACCATCATTCTTCATGTTTTCTTTATAATCTCTTCTCTTTCCACGCGCGGAGGAGAAAAAACATCCCATATCTATATATATTTTGTTGTCCTTAAGTTTTAATTAGTTTCCTACAGCTTTACCCTTTACATATATATACTAGTATAAATATACTTATAATTTATAGTCAACGAACCTTGTTTACACGATACGTGCTGTGAAATTCTACGCAATTTAATACGAGAGTATGACAGCTGACGAAATTCTATCAGCAATTTCCTTAGCATAATCTTCTCGATACAATTCGTCTTATGTAATATTGCTCCTTCCGTCCGTCCAATAATAAACGATTAATTTGTAAAAATATATTTGTCTAGTGTTGAAAAGTATGATTGAGATTAATAAAAAGATAAATAAATTTTTAAAAAATAAGAAGAAATAATTATGAAAAATATTTAATCATTTGAAATTGTTTCAATAAAAAAAAGTTAATTATAATATGAATAAAAAATAATTTATATTGACTTTAATTAAACTTATAAATTTTAACAATTTAACAACTTTCAAATACCTTACCGATAACTGACTCCTAACAATATTTAATATTTTTAATAAATGATATTTTTAATTTTCAATGCGATACAAGTTTTATATTTTTGTCAATTGTAACGTCATTTTTTGTGTATATATAAAAAACTAATTTTGTAATTTAATTTATTTAAAGAAAATAGACAAATAATAGTAGAAATTTAAAAGGAAAATGCAAGGAACGATATTATTGGACCGAAGAAATTTCAAAGAGGAAAAGAAAATTATAGAAAATTGCCTTAGGATAATTATATCAATTACATACAAAACTTATGATAGAAAAAAAGAATCGAGCGCAGCTGCTCTCTCCTCTAAAGAGAAAATTTAGCTCGAAATTAGTCCATGTGGTTTTTTTTTTCTTTCTATTTTTTATTTAAATATCTCATATACATTTTTTTTCTTTAATTTTTTGTGAGTTTGATGTTGTTTTGTTGGTGGTCCAGATGCGATATTTTTGTACTTTTCATTCACTACGGTGTTTGAGGTTTAAATTACCAGATTAGTTAGATCCATTACAAATTCAGTCAATTATTTGGTCGACAATACTACATATTCAGAAGCATGATCATTCCAGTTACATTGATTTTGTGAAAATATTTGTATGCATTTAGTCGTTATATATTATTAATTTGAATATTGGGAGTTTCTTCGTAGATTCATCATTTTTAAAATATAACAACTTTGAATTTGCATTGACTTTGACATACTAAAAAAATAAGGGGATCAAAACTGTAATTAAGTATTTTAACATTTCCTAACATAGACATTTTGAGATGACTTAATAGCAGTTGATTGCCTCTATTTTTACGGATTCACGAAATCAATCGTCCTATTTTAAAAGTCGACATGTTTGGTCTCTCTTCGAATTTTTTTAACTAAAAAATAATAATGTGACATGGTTTAAATAATGTAACATATTATACAATTATGTATAATGATTAACACCCATAAAATCAAAATAAAACATCGTAAAAACTTAACTTTAAACTTCAATTCTATTTTATATTTTTAATTTAATTAATGATATATGAATAATTAATGTATCTAGATGATACTATATCATAGAATTGTATCTTACATCATTTAAAATATATCAAATTGTTATTTTTTAATAAAAAAATTAATAGAGAGAATAAAGTTATCGACTTTTAAAATAAATAAAACAAATTTTATAAATTGATAAAATAAAAGAACTAAAACTGTAATTAAACTTTTTTTAAAAAAAAAAATAAAGATAATGTAATAAAGAGAGATAAAAAAAAAAGGTCTTTTAAAAGATTTGGATACCCAAAATTTAAGAGTTTGTTGAAAAACTAATTGCAATTGCTAACTTTTATTTACGGTGTTTGTAGTGGCTGTGGATAGATAGGTGTCTAAGTTGTATTGGTTGATGGCTATATATTGGATTATGATTGTATTTGGGTTTTATTTCCTTTGTACATGTAGTCCTATATTCCCATTCTTTCACACCTTGTACTTGGATGGCTTGTGGATAGGTGTCTAATTTGTATTAGTTGATGGCTATATATTGGATTATGATTGTATTTGGTTTTTATTTCCTTGTACATGTAGTGCTATTCTTCCATTCCTTTGTACATGTGTGTTCTATAGAGGGAGTTTTATGGTACAATATAAAATCGATATGTTTTGTTATGATCAATTTAAATAATCAGTAGTATAATGAAATGTCACATATGAATAAGTTTGGCCATAATTTAAATTGATTTAAATATGTTTTTGGTCTTTTATAAATATGTTTCGTTTTGATTTTAGTTTGTAATTATTTATTTATATTTTTACAAATTTTAAAAAAATTTAAAACAATATTCCTTTATGAATCTTTATTTATAAAAAATAGTGATATGATTAATTTTTGATAAAGTAGCACATGGCAACTGCGTAATTGTTGTTGACTAGACAATATTTAAAATTAAAATTCATTTTCATTAACTTATTTAATAAAAAAACTTAAAACTAATTAATTAATAAACCAATTAAATAATAAAAATTCAATAATCTTCATCTTCAACCCCAATTTTTTTTAATAAAAACATAACAACATTCATCTTCAATCCTAATTTCTTTATCTTCAAATCACAAATTCTCATTTCTAGATCCAAACACTAAAACTTTCAAAGATCTATACTTTAAAGATTGGAAGAGATAAAATCTTCTCAGGAGGCAACTTTCCTCTCTCTAATTCATCAAGAGTAAAAAATTTGTTGGGATCCAAAACTTCTTTTTCTGGCTCTTGTAACTCTTGCTAAGTGTCATTATCCTTATGTTTATTTAGGATGCTTTGGGAGCAATATTGATTTGCAAAATTGCAAAGCAAAATAGAATTAATAGATAAAAATAATGTTAATATGCTCTTGCAACCAATTTTCTGATATGCTCCTCCAATGTTAAGAACAATAAGATATTATAATTTTTAGGGTTTGAATCCACATATGAGAATTTGTGATTTGAAAATGAAGGTTATTGAGTTTTTATTAAAAAATTTAGGGTTGAAGATGAATATTATTGAAATTTTATTATTTAATTGGTTTATTAATTAATTAATTAATTTTAAAATTTTAATTAAATAATTAAATGAGTTAATAAAATGAATTTTAATTTTAAATATTAAATATTGTCTAGTCAACAATAATTACACAATCATCATGTGTCACTTCATTCAAAATTAGCCATGTCACTATTTTTTTTTACTAAAAAAGATTCATAAAAGACTTTTTTAATAGTTGTTAGAATTTACAAGTGTATAAATCAAACAAAAAAATTACATGGACTAATCAAAACAAAGCACATTGCAAGGAATAAAAACATATTTAAACCTAATAAATTTAACATCACTAAATATTTAAGTATTACACCTTTGTTTTATTTTAAAATATTTAATATTTATTTATTAAACTATATAAAAATATAACAAAATTTTTAATTTTTTCTCGGCCGTTTCAAGTTTCTTCTCTGTTGTAATCTATTTGTCTCATTGTCTTCATCATCTCTCCTTCGTTCTTCATCGTTCTCCGCTGTTCTTCAAGATTCTAACCTTTATTGAACAATCAATTTTCTTCTTTGTCGAATGCGTCACAATTTTAGAGCATTTTGCAGTTTGAATTAATTTAAGAAAACATTGATTTTGTTTGGTTGCAGTCGCGATTCAACTCTAGTCGGCTTCTATGATGTCTCACGATTCAAACACTATTCGCAAATGCATAACGCGCGATAACACTTCTACAAAACAAAATTAACTCTGATTTCATCAAAATCAAACAACTTAGAAAGAATAACTTGATAAAGATAAGTCACTATGAAAAATTGCTCTAGAAAATCCCTAAAATCTTGTATATTAGTATTAACATAGACAAGGAAAGAGATAAGACCACATTTAATGGCTCGTGTACATAAACAATTTCATAGTAGTAATATATCAATAATTGACATTCACACACTATAAATCGAAGACGAAATATTTATGACCGCACTAAGACAACATCGATGCAAATATGAGTGAATTGATAGTGAGATAGAGTACCGGTGGTGGAAGAACGGTAAAGAGTTATTCTTATAACGGCAGAAGGACGACAATGGACATGGATATAATTTTGTGGTGTAGCGGAGTTTCACGAGAGAGGAAGAGAATGATGTCTGAACCTTGACAACGATTTTAGTTTTAATTAAATAAAAAAATTTAGAATTTTTTTTATTAAATTTAAGAGAATTAAATTGTAAAAATAAATATACGGGTACAAATAATTTGATCAACTTCATATATATAGAGGCTGATGTTGAGAAAAAGAACACAATTATTGATAAAAAAAATTAACAAGTACCGATACACTCTTCTATAAGACCACCATATAAATTTTCATGTTCTAGATGGTTTTTTATCTTTTTGTTCTTTTATTCTTTGTCTATATAAATTTCTTTGAATTTACTTTCTACAATTTAAAGTTGTAGTCTTTATAACTATTGTTTAAATTATATCTTGTTTTACTCTTAAATATTAATTTTATTTTTGTTGAATTTATTGTTTTATAAAATTATATTTTAATGGTCTTTGTTGAAATTACATATTTTAAAAAGACAAACATAACAATAAATTAATATGTATGTAATCCTTAAGCCCTGATTCAATTGAGAAATGTCTTATTGTTGAGTTGGACGTCTTAGGTTAAAATACTTGAATCTCACATATTCAGCGTGAATTAATTATGGTAGAATTTATATTTATTCTAAAATAAAAATAATAAAGTTGACATGTATGTAAGTCACTTTGATTACTAATTAATTTGTTGAAAATAAATTACAAGAAACTTAAATGACCGAGGATTTAAAAGACTACAAAAACGTAAATGTTAAAGATTAACTAACTGTGTTCGATTTTTTTTCAAAAAACCAACTGAATTGATTTTTAATTTTGAAAAGAAAAACCAACTGAACTTATTTAAAAGACATTATTTTACAAAAGTTACATCTCACATCCAATTAAAAATGTAAATATTGTTTTAAAAAGAAAGATTAAGCCTCGACTAACTAACATTTAAAAAAAAAAAGAAACAATCCCCAATGCATTAATATATAATACTCAAAATACTACTAAAGTGAGTTTAACAAGATCTGACATTTAGTATACTTGCTTCTTGGTTGCAAACCAATATGTTGTAAATAGATATTGAAAAAGAAACTGAAATCCAATGGAACTATTAAGAAATATAAGGCTCGCCTTGTAGCCAAAAGGTTTAGACATAGAAAATATAGATTTTTTCGACAATTTTTCACCAGTCAATAAAATTACATCCATTAGAGTACTCATTTCATTAACCGTTATTCATAACTTAGTGATGCAACAAATGAATGTCAAAACAACTTTTTTAAATGATGACTTGGAAGACGAAATCTATATGGAACAACCTAAAAGTTTTGTGATTCATGGACAAGAAAACAAGGTCTGTAAGTTAGATAAATCTCTATATGGTCTTAAACAAACTCTAAAACAATGGCATGAAAAGTTTGATAACTTGATTATTTCGAATGAGTTTAAAGTGAATGAAAGTGACAAATATATTTATTATAAATACAAAAATGCCATTTGTACTATCATATGTCTCTATGTAGACGACGTAGTCATATTTGATTCAAATATTCATGTAGTAAAAATTGTGAAATCATTGTTATGTAACAATTTTGATATGAAAGATCTCGGAGAAGCGAGTGTAATCATTGAAATCAATATTACTTGGTTAAAAAAGAGAATTTCTTTGGATCAGTCTCACTATGTTGAAAAGATCTTAAAGAAATATAAATAATTTGATTGTAAATCTGCTTGTGCACTATGTGATCCAAGTGTGAAACTTTTTAAAGGACAATGAGTATGCTAGTGACTGTACTAGACCTGACATTGTTTATGTTGTGAGACTATTATGTAGATTTACTAGTAGGCCTAGTATGGAACATTGACACACTATCAAAAGAGTCATGAGATACCTTAAAAGGACAATGAGTCTCATATTACATTATCAAAGATTTTATGCCGTCCTTTAAGGATACAATGATGCTGATTGAAACACCTTACCAAATGACTCCAAAGTAACCTGTGGCTATAGTTTTAGTATAGTTGGTGGTGTTGAATCTTGGAAATCGAAGAAACAAACAATATTGGCTCAATCCACTATGGAGTCTGAAATAATAGCACTAGCTACTGCTAGTGAAGAAGTGAGTTGGTTGAAATGCTTGTTAGTTGAAATTCCTTTATGGGAAAAACCAATGTCAGTTGTGTTGATCCACTGCGATAGTACAGTGGCTAATGCAAAGATTTCGAATCGCTATTACAATGGTATGAGACGAAAGATGCATCATAAGCACAACACAATTAGAGAGATGCTTTCTTAAAAAGTTGTTATAGTGGATCATGTACGCACTGATGAAAATTTACCAGATCCTTTGATAAAATGATTAGCTATAGAGAAAGTATTAAATACATCCAAAATGATGAGACTAATGCCTAGAGATGGGAATAGGCTAGGCTATCCGTCAGGGGCCTATGGCCTGACCTATTTAATAAAAAGGCTAGGCTCAAGCTTTTTTTAAAGCATATTTATTTAAATAGGTCAGACTCATGCTTATAAAAAAACCTATTAGGCCTGATAGGCCGACCTATATATACTTTATTATTTATTAATATTATTTTTATTATTATATTAATAATATTATTTCCTATTTTAAATTCTATTAATTAGACAAATACTCTGTAATCATTCCATATTCAATAGTCGTTCCATATTCGGTAACGATCTATATTTGGTAGTCGTTCCATATTCCGTAGTCGTTCAATTAGTCAATCACTCAGTATCATTCCATATTTGTTTAAGAGATAATAATAGGTGCGTATGTTTCAGAAAAAAATCTATTATTTAAAACCAAAAATTATTTTTTAGGGTTTAAAGGATGTTTGTTTTTGGCCTAAAATATAAATCGTAGGCCAGACTCAGGTCTTCCAAAGCCTGACCTGGCGTATTCCCACCCCTACTAATGCCTATGAATATTTCATTATGGTAACCTGACCTATAAGATAGAGATCCTAAGAATCAGGTTCAATGATTAATAACAAGTCGTGAAGTGATATATGATGAACGTATTATTATATCTCAGAGAAGCATGGTTCCTGAAACGATGAAATGATGAGATAATATAAATTCTTAATTAGATATGTACTCTATGTGGATTAGAGTGGGTGGATCCCTGTCAAGTGGAAAACAATACATATATGTTAGATAATGTTATTATATATTAGTAGTAAGGGTATTTTAGACATTTCTATTATTTTGTATATATACTAATTGTAACACTATTAACTAAAGTTTGGTTCATTCTATGTTATGAAATCCTGGAGTGATTGTCTCTCTTCTTCCTCTTTTCATTGTTAATATGATATCAAAGAGCTTTGGTTGATTTTGGGATCTACTATAAAGAAGAGACTATTTTGATAGGAAAGACAACCACCAAAAGAGAAAAGAGAAGAGTAACCCTATTCCTGATTTTGTTAAATCAGTTTCACAAAAATATCGATTGCGCATTTGTTAACCGTTGGATCAAGCTGATTTTTGGATAGCATGTTCGCAACATTCAGGTCTTCGTTTTCAACAGTCGGATCGGCAAAATGACGTATGTTTCAGAAAAAAATCTATTATTTAAAACCAAAAATTATTTTTTAGGGTTTAAAGGATGTTTGTTGTAGGCCTAAAATATAAATCGTAGGTCAGGCTCAGGTCTTCCAAAGCCTGGCCTGACCTATTCCCACCCCTACTAATGCCTATGAATATTTCATTATGGTAACCTGACCTATAAGATAGAGATCCTAAGAATCAGGTTCAATGATTAATAACAAGTCGTGAAGTGATATATGATGAACGTATTATTATATCTCAGAGAAGCATGGTTCCTGAAACGATGAAATGATGAGATAATATAAACTCTTAATGAGATATGTACTCTATGTGGATTAGAGTGGAGTGGAGTACCTAGCTACATGAGTACTCTTGATATACTCATCACCTATGTGAATATGAAAGTAGGGTCGTTCCTATGGATGTTTGAGGCTGAATTCCTAGAGCATTCACTATTCTGTGACAGACATGCAGGGCCACTAATGCACAAGCTTTTGAGAATACATCATATGAAAAATTTGTTAGACATATGTTCGTTTTTGATGTTATTGACAAACATACAGCCTGAAATAAATCTAACATTGTAAACTGAGAAAAAGTTCAGCAACAACAATTCAATCCTACATACTCGAGACAATTGCTTGGAACTCAAGAAATCAACAAAAGCTTGAAGATCCATGAGCAAATCGATTAGTAAAATCGATTCTGTAACAGTGTTGAATGTTTTTATGAAGTCTGGGATTAACCAATCGATTGGCAAAATCGATTTGCACAACTTTGGAAAAATCAAATAGGCTATCAATCGATTAGACAAATCGATTGGTACACTTATTAGAAAATAAATTGTGCAAGTCAGAGAACCAGTTTGCCACAAATCGATTAGGCAAATCGATTGATTAAATCACCAAGACTGAACTGATTGTTTACATCGATTAGACAAATCGATTGGTACACTTACAAAAATTAAAATGTGCAAGTCAGTGGCATGTTTTGCAGGCAATCGATTTGGCAAATCGATTCAACCAATCACTTCTTTATTTTGATTTGTCTACATCGATTGATACAATCGATTGTAAATGTCCCACAGCCAAACCAATGTTTACTAAATCGATTAGGCAAATCGATTCACTAAAACAAATTTCAAAATAACTTTGGTCTGGAACATACACAGTCGATTAACACAATCGACTTATATACTTCTTTTGATACAAATGTTGGGATCCATCGACGTGGTAAATCGATTGAATGAACCAACTGATGAAAGGTGCTTCAGACTTAAAGTCCACAATCGGTTGACAAAATCGATTGGTACAAAAAGTTTTAGAAACAGAGATGACTGAATGATTGATTCGATTAAGTACATCGATTGTTTTGATCTCGTTGTTTGAACAAAACACTTCAAGTCGATTATGACAATCAATTCAATTATATACATTCATCAAAGTCTGAAGAACTCTTTAAAATAATCGATTGGGTAAATCGATTAGTGTGTGCAGTTTCAAGATTCAAGAAAAACAAGATTCGCGAAATCGATTGATGCAATCAATTAGCATGCTATATGACTTTAATGAATCGATTGGTTAAATCGATTCATATGTTGTTTTTCCTGAAACTATATAAATTGCTTTCATTCACTTCTTCTCATAACAACTACATAATAACTTCAACAACCTGATAATATTTTGCAATAATACATCACTAATTCTTTCTCAACTGATATTACTTTGAATATCCTTTTCAGCCATGAACAATATACACTTTGTGATCAACAAGGATGGAAAAAGACTGAATTGAGAAAGATTGCTTTGAGAAGAAGAAAGATCAAGAACTTTGTAAAATTGATATGTTTCAATTTCTGTAAACCATTGTCTGTAACCAAATTACTTTGAGAAAATCCAGTTGTTACTGGTGGTGTTCTTCGAGGTTGAAGGTAGTCAACAAGAAGACGCTTGACTGAATTCTTGGTCAAGTTTATGGGACTTAAACTTGGGAATTCAGGGAGGGAAAGATAGAACAAGTAGAACAGTTTAAGATTGGTGCGAGGCACTGTGTATAATCTGTAAACTGATTCTAAGAAGTTCTATAAGAAAGGCTAAGATCCTTTTGGATCTTGGGACTGGATGTAAGTCGTCACGGGACGGCTGAACCAGTATAAATATCTGCGTACACTTTTCTTTCCCTTATCTCGTTTAAATTTCTGCACTTATTACGTTTTTGATATTGATTGAATGCATGATAAAGATTATGTGTTAAGTACATTTACATGATTGATTGTCTTAACATGATTGTATGAAAATCAATATCTTGAATAATTGTCTCTGATGCATTTCTCCATATATACTATGATCCATATATTTTTGCATTCATTAGAATTGTATATTAGGGACCTTGTTTAATGTTGTGTTTAATAAATTTACAATTTGTTAAACTGTTGCGCATATCTCTTAGAATAGGCATTCTTCCGCATATTTTTCATCAAACAGAGGTTACTGTTACCATCAAAATTTGTGCGTGAGTTTGATGACAGAGATAGAGTTCAAGACTATGAGTCACTCTTGTTGAATCTGAATCTTACTTACTATGCAAAGGTTCACGTCAAACAACACATTTGTTTATGCGCGATCATATACAAACATTTGACACTATTTCAGCAACACTTTTTTAAATTCAAGTGTGGGATTGTTGAACACAAGTTGAAACTTAGAGCTAGTGTCGTATGAATTGAAAAAAATTGTATAAGCCCCAATTATAAGGACATCACACATTTATAAGGTAGATGTATAACATTTGAATATTATTTATTGGTACCTAACGAAAATAATAATAATAATAATAATAATAATAATAATAATAATAATAATAATAATAATAATAATAATAATAATAATAATAATAATAATAATAATAATAATAATAATAATAATATTTTATTTTTGTCTCCCACTAAGTCAAGAACAACTTATCCTAACTTTACTCCACTTTCTCAATTTTCCCAATTTTCGAGTATTAGTTTTGCTTGGTCAAAGAAATAGACTATACAACTTCATTTTTTTCGGTCATATTTTTTTTGGCTTATCCATCATTTTTGTAGTGGTTTGTAAAGAGAGAGGAAGTAGTTCCATAAAGATAAGCAACATTTTATGCTCCTATATGTGCATAATTCTTTATAAATAGATAATTACATAAAAGTTGGATGTGATTTCTAAATTTCTCTTATCTTCCTCTTCCACTCGATGCATTTCTGAGCCACTTTCCCCTTTTTTTTGTTTTTTTTGTTTTTTTTTTGTCCCTTTGTTATTTAGTGGTTCTAATACAACTTCCTTTTATAGTGGTTTGTGTCACAGACCTTCGAAAAGTGGTCACAATACTATATTATGATTGACTTTAACTGCAAGTTGTATTTTTAAAACGATTTTTTATCGTATAACAGAACTCCGATACAGTGTGTCTGAACTGTTTTATCATGGGTACTTCATGATTGATAGTCTATCTTGTACAATATAGACAGTGCCACAAAATGTCTTAGTCCACGACTCAATCTTGTAATATTTTCGATATCATAAATTTATTTTGAAATAGTTTTTCGAAACTAAATAACAACATCCTCTCTTTGCAAATCAACATTGGTTAGTCTCTCATCTCCTTCAATTACCTTCTTGCCACAACATGACCTTTCTAAGTGTAAGTTCCCTTCTTAACATGTGTCCAACTTCTCAAAACTAATTACCATAGTCCATAAAGCTGTTGGAGAGATGGAAATACAATGGCTGATAAAAGAAAAAGTGGTGTTGGATGGATCCCTGTCAAGTGGAAAACAATACATATATGTTAGATAATGTTATTATATATTAGTAGTAAGGGTATTTTAGACATTTCTATTATTTTGTATATATACTCATTGTAACCCTAATAACTAATGTTTGGTTCATTCTATGTTATGAAACCCTAGAGTGATTGTCTCTCTTCTTCCTCTTTTCATTGTTAACATGATATCAAAGAGCTTTGGTTGATTTTGGGATCTACTATAAAGAAGAGACTATTTTGATAGGAAAGACAACCACCAAAAGAGAAAAGAGAAGAGTAACCCTATTCCCGATTTTATTAAATCAGTTTCACAAAAATATCGATTGCGCATTTGTTAATCGTTGGATCAAGCTGATTTTTGGATAACAGGTTCGCAACATTCAGGTCTTCGTTTTCAACAGTTGGATCGGGGAAATGACGTCTGTAGAGGGAGAAATCATGCTCGCACAGCGCCAGATTATCCCTAATTTATTTTATCTCCGTGATTGTGTTTGTCGTATTTTCCTGACATTATTTGTTATGGCTGGTGCTAAGGATGATTCTCTTCAAACACATTGGAATGCACATTGTCCAAAATTGGGGAGAGCACATAAGAAAAATTTTAGGGGGCCATCGTCCAATGTTGTTGCTTCAGCTCCTCCAACCATTGGCTCTAGTTCTGGTTCTGTATACTCATATGAGACTGCTTCCCAAATATCTGATATTGCATAACAACTTCAAAAACTTCTTGCCACTCAATCACATGCCATGTATGCCACCTATTCTAAGGTTTGAACTCCTTCCATATGGATTCTTGATTTGGGAGCATCTCATCATATGACATACGATGATAAATCTTTTGTGTCTGTGAAACATGTATCGTCTGTGTCGGTTATGATTGCTGATGGCACTCCTATGCCACTAGCAGACATTGGTTATGTCTCCACACCTAACATGTCTCTTTCTGATGTTTATTATATTCCTAATCTTAATTTGAGTCTTGTAGAAATAATAGGAAGAGACTTTAAACACTAACAATGGAATTTAAGTTTGTCCAAAGAATCAACGATTTGATACATTTGTATAAATATGGGAAAAGTTTACAAAAAATTGGGTTGAAGAATGGCAGGAGAACACATAGCAGAAAATGATGAAACAACTTCTACACAATAAAAGTATGAAAATAAGAAGATAAAAAAGAAGAAAAAAAAACCAGGAAAAAGAGAAATGAAACGAGTAGCGAAAATAATAACATAAGTAGAAGAAGAAACTTCCCACCATCATCCTCTGTCGTCCCGCGAAAATTGTGTCAAGCATTGTCCAACTGGTCGCACCTCGTGACCAAGGTGTCTAAAAAATTGAAGATTTTTTTTTTTTTTTTAGATTTTAATTTATTTTTAGATTGAATATTTATTTTTGATATAAGGTATAATTATGAAATTTTAAAGTAATCGGTTCACAAAATTAAAAATAACGATGTAATTTTTAAAAGTTCAATATATTAGCCATAAACAAAAATTGGTGACCTTCTATAACTGGTGGAGACGTGTATCAATGTTCTAGTTGCACATAGTTGTCGTCTTGCTTGTGACCATCTATTATAACTTCAATTATCTATTTATTGCTCATTAATTTTTCTTTTAAGTTTAACTTTAACATTTGTATTTATTGGACAAAAATTTGATTATGTAAATTTCAATGATATATGATGTTTTATTATATCAATTATAAGCTATAAATAACACACATTTATAATTTATTTTAATATTCATGTAAAAACTTAATTTATTTACTAAACATTTATTTACAACACAATTTATTTACAAAAACACATTATATTTATAAAAACTAAAATCATATTAAAATCTTAAAATAAGTTTAAGATACGTAACTTCTTGGCCTGCCTGTGCTCTATGGTATGTATATGAATTGGAGAACAGGTTGCCTCTTAACCACACACCCCTTATCCACACACCCTTTTCCAAGATAATGATAAAGCTAAAATTTAGGTAGAGATCGAATTGATAATGAGTAGTAAATATAGCTATGGAGACCAAATTGACCCCGAATAGTATAATTGAGAGACCAATTTGATAGTAAAATTTGGTTGATACGACATTTAATTGTCAGTTATCTAATTTTATGGCTTTATTGGACCCACATAAAATATCTTAAAGATTACAAAATTTTGACACACATAAAAATATATTATTAAATTATTTAAAAAATAGATATTAGTTAATTTTTATTTATTTATTTTTGTTTGAATGTGTGTAAAACTTGTCTTTAGAATTTTGTGACCACACAAGAGTTGCCTTGAATCAACATTAAAAAAAATTATTGGAAATAATTTTTGATAAAATTAAACATATTTAAAATATTTATAATTTCATTAATATATTTGGAAGTCAGGAAGTGTTCTACGAAATTAAAGACTATTTTGTTGATTTAGAATTATATAATTATTAGAATCACTTTGTCATAAGCGTCTAGGCATAAAGAATATCAGTTTCAACGCAATTTTAACCAAAATTATTCCCAGAAAAATCAATCGCACACTAAAGAGATAAGATACAGATAAATAAGGATAGAATAGGGAGTAGGGAGATTACGTAGGTTTTTTTTCCAGAACATTACAACCACACCAAGGTGTAAATTTTGACTAAGTCAATACTTCAATATTAATTGCAAAAATCTCATAAGACACCGCCGCCACTTCCACATCCTCCACCACCGCCGCCACTTCCACATCCTCCACCACCGCCGCATCCGCCACCGTGTCCTCCTCCACCACCGCCGCCGCCGCATCCGCCTCCATGTCCTCCATGGTGGCCATGATTTTCAACTGAAGTGGGGTCAACAGGAGGGGTTGCTATAGAGGTCATAAAAACCATGTTACCATTTTTGGCGCCTCCATTGTTCTTCTTTATTTTAAAATCTCTTCTCTTTCCATGTCGTGAGCATAAATTTCCCATATCTATATATGTTGTCGGCTTTAAGGCATAGTTTGCTATAGCGCTTTACTCTTTATATATACACAAACAAGTTCTATCTATCAAAATTCTACCAAATTATTATTGGAGCTATTTGGGTGGGGTGTGGTATGTACGTCGATGTTACAATGCTAACTACAGTTTCTTTTAACATAATTCTCCCAACACATTTTGTCGACACATTTTTATTGAAACAATATAACGGTTAAATATATATTTTTTCCTCGTCAGTTAATTTTTATATTTTGTAATTTCTTTTATTTTAAATTCAATTAATTTGATATTGTTATAATATCGTTTTTTTTTGTAAGATACAGACAAAAAGGCAAGAAAAAAAAAGAACTTATATGATAAAAATAAAATGAAAGAGTATATGT
>JBBPBR010000006.1:41738744-41810305 GCA_037974775.1 Cicer pinnatifidum
TTAATTTTATGATTGTTATATTAACTTGGAGTAAAAATAGTTGCATACTTTACCTACTAATTGAAAAATCTTTGTTTCAATCTTTGTTAAATGATAAAAATTGATTAAAAGAAAAGTTAATTAATAATTTATTTGTGATCAATTTGTAAATATTGAATCGGTATGAGAATATTCTACATCATGATGTCAATTGATGAATTAGTTATATGCATGTATATGATTATGTAAATATGAAATTGTTTGTGTTTCAAGTGTTCTAATTTTTGGGAATAAGTGTATAGAGTTAGAGTAGTCGAGAGCATTTAAAAGTGAAATAGTTCTATATTTCTTCAATCGAATTATTGAGTATATATTGATGTTATTGTTCTTTCTTTTGTTGTTGTAACTAGTTGTAAATTACAAATAAATTATTGTGAACGTGTAATTATGTGTGTTTTTAACTTGAAGTAAGGAGTAGAAGTTGTGGCGCCGCCTTCGCACTCCTGAACCACGTTAAAGATACTTTTAATTATCCATATTTGAATTTGAATGACTGCAGTTATAGTTCCTTAAGTAATTGACTAGATGAGTAGGAAGGACTAGCTACCCCGATGACTCATCGTCAATAAAAGAGACAACGATAACTCATTATTTTGTTAAAAGTGCCTTTTAATTTTATTTTTAAATAATTGAAAAATATGTTCATTGCTTATATCAATTGAATGAATTTAATTATTAAATATATGTTATTGGGAAATAGTATATCCATCATTAATTTTTTTCCTTGATTATATATATAATATGTTTTTATAGAGTGATTGATTGTAATTCTATTATAGTGTTATTAAGTTGTTAGATGTGTTTTATACTTTAAAAGTTTACTCTCTTTGTCAGACCTATGTTAAATTTGTTAAATATTTCGTGATATGATTTAGACTTTATTTTAAGGAGTAAAACTAGTAATATTTGGTTTGAAAGAAATAATTGAAATTGACAACATACTTGCAATGTGTTTCATTTAACCAAACTAAATGAACTACGTTATTATTGACAAAATCTTTATGTTATGTTTTATATGTAAATTATAGTGAGTAACTCTATGGTATTTTATTTCGTAATTAAATGGCAAACGTGATAAGTATTTTATTTCATAATTGAATGATAAATATTATACGTGTTAATTGATTTATTTTGTCATGTTAGTCTATCATGTTATGTTAGTTGAATTTTATATGATGTGCTTAATGGTAGATTGAATGTCTTAAATATGGTTATAGACTAAATTTGAATCTTGAGGATGATAAGTTGGATATTAGTTCACTCACCAAAAATTTCGAGGACGAAATTCTTTAACAAGGGGAGAATTGTAACACCCCAAATTTTATAATAAACTATCTTATTAATTAAATAGAATTTTAAATAATTAATTTGATGACTAATATTATTTTAGAATATATGTTGATAAATTTCGTGGCTAATTTTTGTTATATGGATGCTTTCTATGATGTGCTAGTATGATACATGTTATATTACATGAGCGATATAAATAATACATATTATATTTTTTTTATTTGATATATATATATATAAAAAAAATAGTATTTTAGTGTAATATATATTTTAAAGAAATAGATTTTATGCGATTTTACGTGTATATACGTGTACCCAATTAATATAATACTTTTATATGCGCTTGACTGAAGTTAAGTATACACGTAGTTATATTTCAATTATTTATAACTATTTTCTATTTTAAGTTATTTTTTTATAAACAATTATCTTGATATAGAATTGATATTGTGTTTGATTTTGTTTATTTTTAAATACTTGTCATGGTATTGTGATTTAATATATATTTATTATGATTTAGTAATTAATATAAAATATTGATGTTATATTTATTTATTTTATAATTTTGACTATTTTCTAATATGATGGTATTATTATAATGTGAGTATTTTGATAAATAAGTATAACTGTAGAGATTATTTTGAATGTGAGAGTTTTGATTATTAGTAATATGTTTTTTTTTATATTGATTATTTTGATTACTCTAATTTACAAAATATTAGTAATGTTTGAAAAACTAAATGGTGTTTGGAGGAATATTAAAAAGGAGATTAAATAATTATTAGTTTTATTTTAACAAAATAAAAATAAAAATAGTAAAATATAAATAAAGAGACCAATGGGTTTGACTCTACGAACCCTAATTGTTAATAAAATAAAACAAACAAAAAAAGGGAAGGGAGTTGGAAGGGCAGCCGTAAAACCAAGGAGAAAACACAACTCTATCGTTTGACACCGGTGATGTTCCAGAAAACTTTCTCCATTTTCGCCCAAATTTGAGTATGTTATTTCATTCATTTAACTCGTCAATTAAACATAATTTTTCATATTTTTAACAACCCGAATTTCTCCCTAAAATACCCGATTTCTCCGTTTACAGCAATCCTTATTTTGCACCGTTCTCCTTCACCGTAAGTTCGATTTTAGTGAAACCAACGCCAAAACGACCGTGTGAAAAGTGGCTATATTATCCACTGATTGGTTTTCTTATTTATGGTAATTTTCTTTGACCGAATTTCGAAATCAGTTTTTAGACTATTTTCGCATAATTTATTTTTGACGTTTACCCATAAATTGTCGAGTTAGATTGATTGAAGGACAAAAAGTCAAAGAACAAATATTGTTTGCTCGTGGAATTGTACTTGTGTCTGAAAGCGTCGAAATAAGGTAATGGGTGAGAGAGCGTTTGAATTCATGAGTATAATATATTGTGAGATGAACGGGAAAACCGTATTTCCCAACAATTCATCTGGGGCTTGCTACGTACGGCAATAGCCCTTTGAGAGATAAATTGATTAATTTGAAATTTGAGAATTGTGAGATTAAAATGTGAAATAGAAATTTTTATAAGGTGTTGATTGATTTAATTTTCGATACTTGTGTGGTAGTTGATATTTGTTATTATTGTGATGTTGGATGTTGAATGAAATTATGTGTACATGTTTGATTAGATGAAATTATGTGATGTGATAATAAAATATGGATGCATGGTTTGATATATGCTTACGTGATGAAAATGATGATTTTTGATTGATGATAGTGATGTTATAAAATTGTGATGAGTTTATACGATGATCATGATTATTTGTGATTAATGATATTATAAAATTGTGATGAAAATATTGCAGTACCCCATACTTGATGAGATAGTGATGATTCTTAAATATGGTGCTCTTAATGGAGTAGTCTAAGCTAACGGGGGGAGAAAATAAATATTGTGAATTTGTGAAGTGGAGATTATTTTGTCATCATATAGGTAGGGCCTGACAAGCCTAGTGATTCTGGGGAAGTACAACTGAATGAGCCTGATCGTGGCGGTCTGATATCGAGCCTTAAGGCAAGATTGTTAGACCTTGGAGGTATTCCGGTGGGGAATTCCTAGGTGACTTTGAGGTAGCACTCCAAATATCGGGAGCTACCATGCAACACACGTTTACCTCGACTGTCACGTATATGTGTCTTGGGTTGAGTTGAGGGGATTTATGAGGACAGGGCCAATTTGAATTGTCCGTCCACCGGGATGGTGGCATAGTATCATGGCCTCCTAACCAAGTACTTCAGAGTTAGAATGGTACCACATTGTGAAGTAGAGTCTAAGCTCATGCATAGCATTGCATTTCCTTGTGATTGTTTTGTTGTGATTGATGTGTTTCAAAGGTAATATTAATTAGATGATTTGATGCATATTATAATGAGATGATTATTTTACTTGAGTGACTTTAATGTTATAGTATGATACTATTTAATTGAATATTTTGATATATCGTAAAGTGATTATGATACGGTTTTATTATGATTGTTTGCGTGTTCTTCTTACTCATATTATACTATTAACATGATTTCAAAACTCATCTCCTTCGTTGTTTGTGTTTGATTGGCTGGGCCTGCGTTTGCGAAATCGCAATTATTACAGGTTAATGAGTCTTGAAGTTCAAGTTTGGGAGGAACCACGCCCTGATAGGTGATACTGGAAATAAGGGTTTTTATTGTTATTTTTGGGAAACGTGATATCCTAAATTAAATATAAAGTTTTTATTTTCTTGAAAATATATTTTTATTTATCCGCTGCAAATAAGAATGTGATATAAATTATTATATATATTATTTTGGGATTTAGGGTGTCACACTATATATTTTATACCAAAGAACAAGATGATCAGACCACTATACAAAATAGCGGAGTCAGTCTCGTAGATGAAGCAATGCATGTCTCAAGTGCAAAAGACAAAAACCCAATATATACAAATCTATCATATTTTGGGGTTATCGAGCGCATATGGGAGTTAGACTACTTAATGTTTCGTGTTCCCATATTTGGTTGCAAGTGGGTCGATAATAATAATGGTGTTCAGATTGATGAGTCAGGATTCTTGCTTGTCGATTTTAATAGGGTGGGATACAAAGATGAGCCTTTTATTTTAGTGTCGCAAGATCAACAAGTGTTTTATGTCACCGATCCTTCTGATGATAAATGGTCTGTTGTCCTATCGACCAATAAAATAAGTGATGATAACAATAATGATGAAGATGTTGGTAATGATCTTTTATTTGCAGCATCACAATAGCCACATGAAATTGATTCAACTGATGATGGTTTATATCTTAGAGATGATCATGATGAGGGAATTTAGATTAATCCATCGTTTTGTATTATAAATGGACAAACAAATGTGAATCCCACCAGGAAAAGAAGAAGGGCATCTTAATGTACATGTTTAATTGTTTTATATAAGCCATGTAATCTGAACTGTGTTAATGTAAATTTATTTGTTTGAACATGTGTTTTATATAAGCAGCCATGCATTTGATTTTCTGATTAATTTATTTTCTGCTTATATTTAGCTTGATTTGAGTGTTTTTTTTACTAAGTTCATGTAATTTAATATAAACTAGTAATTTACATGAACTGAACTGAATATAAATTAGTAATTTGCATGAACTGAACTGAACTAAACTGAAAAAGAGCCTTAAATATAAAAATAAAACAAGGAGACCTTTTACAACGGTTATTTGAAAAAGCGTTGTAAAAGACCCTTTTAAAAATAAAATAAAGAGACCTTTTAGAGCGCTTATTTGAAAACGCGCTGTAAAAGGCTTTAAAAAAAACAATCATATAACATAAGAAACAAGGAGGTCTTTTACAGCGCTTATTGGAAAAAAACGCTGTAAAAGGCTTTAAAAAAAACATTCATATAATATTAGAAAACAAGGAGGTATTTTACAGCGCTTATTGAAAAAAGCGTTGTAAAAGATCCTTTTTAAAAATTAAATAAAGACGCCTTTTAGAGCGCTTTTCAAACAAGCGCTGTAAAAGGCTTTAAAAAAAAACATTCATATAATATTAGAAAACAAGGAGGTCTTTTACAACGCTTATTGGAAAAAACGCTGTAAAAAATCGTTTTTAAAAATTAAATAAAGACGCATTTTAGAGCGCTTTTCAAACAAGCGCTGTAAAAGGCAACACGTTTTCAAACAAGCGCTGTAAAAGGTGCATCATAATGCATATACTGGGTGCACTTTTTACAACGCTTTTTCAAATAAGCGCTGTAAAATGTGCATATCAAGCGCGTAATATATCTATATGTTTTACAGCGCTTTTTGGTTTTAAAAAAAAAAAAAGCGTCGTTGTATCTTTTATAGCGTTCGATTCCACAACGTTTTTTCTTTTATAAAAAAAGCGCTGTAAATGGGTTTAAAAAAGCGCTGTAAAATCCTAATTTTCGCGTAGTGTAAATAACTTTTGATGACCTCAAAGTTTTATGTTTCATCCTTACTCTGATCAAATTAAAGATGATGCATAATTTTCCTTGTAGATACATTTAGTAGTTATTCAAATTTTAGGAAGGATTTCTTGTAACTACTATTAACGAACTTGAAATTTCATAAGTAATTGAGCTAATAACTCTTAATTGTGATTACTTAATGTTAAGATTTTATGGACCTAACTTTTAGAGCATTCAAAAAATTTGATACGGCTATGCTCATAGTGTAATACGGTTTTATAATTACGCACTCACTTCAAATTATTCGACTAACTCGCGTTTGTCTTTGTCAAACTTGTGACTGGCTGTGGATGTGCCTTTCTAATCTTTGCATTCCCAGATTTCTAGATTAAGGCGGTTGAATTGTAAGCTTTCTATCTCTCCCTAATTGTGGATCTTATGAAAATAGGCCTTGCGTACTTATGTGTAGTTCATATTAACTTGAATAATTTAAATTTAATATCTAACTACTCTAGCTGATTCTGCTTACTTTGAGTCAAAACCCCCTTTTTGCATTAAATTGTTAATGGGATCACTTTTAGCTTGGTCTAAAACCGTATTTGGCTATCCACTTAAAATTGTTTTGAATATTGAATTAAATTGAGTAAGTTGTTTTATACGTTAAATTTGATCAAACAAAATTTTGAATTAGTAACTAAATATATATGTTGTCACGTCATGAAAAGCCATAAAAGAAATTAAAAATAATGGAATGTTTATGACGAAAGATTTAATATGAGATTCATACATATATCAAGTGATTATTAAGTGAGCTAAAAGGACAAACATGACATAACCATGCAAGACATCAAATGGTAAGATTAGCATCTCAACTATATGGATACTTCAAAAATACCACATATCATTTGCAGCATTCTAATAAATACAATGAATAAAATAAAAATAAAAAACTAAAAGTTGGGGGATTAGGCCAAAACTAAACTAGACAAGTGTAGACAATAGTGCCTCATTAAAAATCTTACTAGGAAAATCTAAAGGGATAATACCAAGATGGAGGAAAAAAGTGTTAGAACCAAGTTGATTTGAAGAACTATGACCATCACTTGTATTGATGATAACCATATTATTTTGTGAGAATAATTTAAAGGACTAATGTTCTATTTTAGTGTCCAGTCTCCATATTAGGTTATTCTATATGAGTTCATGCTCCTTCCTGTAAGACCCATAGTTTTAAATCCTAAATTATATGAGTTCAATACCTAAATACACCCTAAATTTTTGGTGTATTTAGGTATTGAACTCTGAGGCTTTTTAGCTAATTTATTGATATTTTGTGAATTTAATGCCCAAACATATCCTTTGATGCCGATTAAAATTATTCGTCGATAAATAAATTAGATTAAGTATAGTGGATCTTTTGTCGAAGAATAACTTATTTAGGTTATGAAGAATTTAATTCTGGGCAGTTTTGTTCAAAATATCTCGGGTTGCTGAAAATTGGATCTGTCAATTGAGTTGCGACGAGAGTAGATATTTTTATCAAAATAGTTTGAGATGTGAGTGAAGTGATGTGTGAAAGAGTTGTTAGATATTTGTTGGGGTTTGAATTTAAGTATAATATATATATATATATATATATATATATATATATATATATATATATATATATATATATATATATATGTGTTTATAAGGAATATATGAAAACAAGAGGAAATGACACAGAGAAAACATAAAACGTTTCCCTCCCTGCCTCGCGATACCTTTTCTTCGTTCTCCCTCATTCTTCTTGCTTTTCTTTTGCTTTCTTTGGCTTAAAGAAAAGAAACCCAAGGCTTGGTGGGTGAAAAAGAACAAATTTCCAAGCTTCATTCTTCTCCTTAGATTCAAAAACGGAGAAAAACGGTGTTGGTGTTTTCAAAACCGTTAAACGCAAACTTCTATGTTTCATCTAGATCTAAGCTTCGTTTCGCGAAGAGATAGAAGGGAAAGTTGATCACCACCACGCTACGGTGCTAGTGAACTAACTTTGGAAGTGACGTCACGAGCAGAGATTTTACCGGATTTACTCGCGGTACCGTAATCGCACGTTAAAGCTAACGTTAAGGTAAGGGCTCCTTCCAAACTTTTAGTTTGCATTTAGGGACTTATCTGTGGTTGTGTGGAAAAGAATTTTTGTTAGGGTTGAAGTGTTGATTTGGAGAAAATGAATTTAATACTTTTATGGGTAAAATCTTAGAGTTGGGTTTTGTTGATATTGATGAGTGTTTTGTGGAAAATGAATTTAACTCATTTATGTATGATTTTGAGGAAATGAAATTTGATGTGTTTGAGTGGTGGGTTGTGATGATTTCTGTTTGTCGTATTTGACGTGTTCATAATTAATACTTATAAATTTTGAGATGTGTTTGTGTGGATTTTGAGGAAAAATGAACTGATGTGATTTGGTGTGAATTGTGGATTGAATTTGAGAATATGTTTGAGTATGCTCTGTGTGGAATTTGAAAATCATTAGAGTTAAACAAGTATTAAAAAAGGGGAATCTTTTAATATCTCTGTTTACTTAATGTTTGTCGTGAAAATCATTAGAGTTAAACGAGTATTAAAAATGAGGAATCTTTTAATATCTCTGTTTACTTAATGTTTACAGTGAAACTCGTTAGAGTTAAATGAGTATTAATAATGGGGAATCTCTTAATATCTCAGTTTACTTAATGATTGTCGTGAAAAATTGTTAGAGTTAAATGAGTATTAAAAATGGGGAATCTGTAATATCTGCATTTACTTAACGATTGTCGTGGATAGAGTCAGAGTATGCTCATGCATTTCATAGTACATGGCGACCGGATGGGCCATGGTGATAGTGGTGACCGGATGGGCCACGAGATGATTCCATGTGATTTGTTGGTTCATCTTATCCTTGCGGGGATTGTCGCGTCGTGTAAGGTCTGCGATAGACTGCACATTTTTGGTAAATCGTGCTGACCCGTGATATGTGGAACCTCGGTAAATAGTACTTCGGCCTGTGATAGGCGGTACGTTTACCATTTATGTTTTTAGTAAATCGTGCTGACCCGTGATAGGTGGCACCTCAGTAATTTAGTACTTTGGCCTGTGATAGGCGGTACAATTATGATTTACGGCCCTTCGAGGAGGGTTTTGGTTTGGAATTTCGAGTCCATGCATTTTGCCATATACACATTGCATTAGGGTGCTTGGCACACGAATCGTGTTTGATTGAAGATTATGATTGAGTGTTTGAACTTAAGTTGTCGTGTATTGTGTGTGAGTGTGATTGATTGCAAAACCATTTCAAAACTTAAGTTGTCGTGGTAATTGCGTTATAATTGCTAAGTGTTATGTTTTGGAATTGTGTGTAATTGTGATGGATTCAGTTTATGTATTTTTAGAAAAACTGCAGAAAAATCGATTTCCCAATTGATTCGGTTAAAAAGTAATACCAACTTAATCGACTGCCTAATCGATTATTACGCTTCTTGTTTTGTTGAATCTTGAAAATATATTGAACTAATCGATTTGCCAATCGATTTGGCTCGTTACAGTAGCTCAGCTATTTATTTCAATCGATTGTTCAATCGATTTCTTTAATCACAGGACACAGGTCTGATAAAACCATTTAAGAAATCGATTTCCCAATTGATTGATTTAAACCCAGAATACATGTTTCACTAAAAACATTTAAGAAATCGATTTCCCAATCGATTGTCCAATCGATTGATTTAAACCCAGAATACAGGTTTCACTAAAAACCTTTAAGAAATCGATTTCCCAATCGATTTACTTAGTAAAAACTTTTATTCTGAGTCAGACAATCGATTTCCCAATTGATTCATCAATTGACTGGTCAGTTGATTTATTACTTGAATGATTAAAACCTTATTTTTGATTTCATTTTTACTTGGCAAGTATTATATGAATGTTTAGCATATGGAAACCTTTTTAAGGTGCATGATAAGTTGAAAGGTTATTTTGTGCATTGAAAACTTAAATGTTATGTGTTAATTGTTAATTTCGGTTTGTGACCCTTTACACTATTGTGCAAATCTGAGCTTTAAATTATGTTGACTTAATTGTTGTTGTGTTGTGACTAAAATATTTATCCAAAGATACTTCCTTATTTATTTCTTTGTTTTATGAATTTGTTTTGAAAAAAAAAAATACACTCTCGCTGTTAAAAATCGGGGTGTTACACTTCCTCTGATCTCTTAGTCTAAGTGTAACACCCCAATTTTAAAAGCGAGGGTGTATTTTTTTCTCAAAAGAAATTAAAATAAAACAGAGAAATAAATAAGGAAATACCTTTGGATAAATATTTAAGTCATTTCAATTTATAAGCAGCGGAAAAGTTCTCTGAAATATGAATCCAAAGTATTTACACCTCAAAAAAGGGTACATGGAACCCATCGAAAATAAACTGTCATGCTGACAATATTAGTAAAGATACAATTTTCAAATTTAAAATAAATGCAATTCAAAATAAAGACATCTGTTCCCTCTATGTCAACCTAATCTGATCATTCTACCAAAAACTATATACCCTGAGTGATCTCCACGCGCCCC
Source organism: Cicer pinnatifidum (assembly GCA_037974775.1). Classification (NCBI taxonomy): domain Eukaryota; kingdom Viridiplantae; phylum Streptophyta; class Magnoliopsida; order Fabales; family Fabaceae; genus Cicer; species Cicer pinnatifidum. Next base: position 41,749,097 of record JBBPBR010000006.1, read on the forward strand.
GTAAGATCCTCCTAATGTAGCTCCAGTCAAGCATTCCCATCTACATTCCCATTCGTAGGGTACGAATTGGTAGGATTTTCCTGGCTCTCATTTGAGGGCAAAGCCCAGATTTCCACAATAGTTGTAAAGAGTCACCAACCGAAATTAATAGTTAACACATAACATTTAAGTTTTCAAATGCACAAAATACCCTTTCAACTTAGCATGCACCTTATAATACTTGCCAAATAAAAATGAAATCAAAATAAAGTTCTCAATCCATCAAGTAATACATAACTGACCAAAACATTGATAAATCAATTGAGCAATCAATTATCTAACTCCAAATAAGAATTTCTACTAAGCCAATCGATTTCCTGAAGGTTTTTAGTGAAAACTGTACTATGGGCTTAATTCAATCGATTGGGAATTCAATTGAATGAATAATTGAGCCCCTGTATTAAAGCCAATCGATTTCCAAATCGATTTTGTCAATTTGGCTGTGTTCCTGTAATGGCCAAATCGATTTCCAAATCGATTTTGTCAATCTGGCTGAGCTCCTGTGATAAATCCAATCGATTGCTAAATCAATTTCAAGGAATAGTTTTTAATAGAATCGATTTGGGAATCGATTTCCCTGCATGTTTTTCGAAAAATACATAAACTAACTCAATCACATTCACACACAATTCCAACACATAACACTTAACAATTTCAACACAATCACCACGACATTATGAGCTTCGAAATAGTTTTGCAATCAAACATGCTATCACACAATTCCAAAACATAACTCTTAGTGAAATCAACACAATCACAATGACATCTCAAGTTCAAACACTCAATCATAAACTTGAATCAAACACACTTACACACAATTTCAAAACATACCGCTTAATAGTTACAACACAATACCCACACAGACAAGATGAACCAACAAATCACATGGAATCATCTTGACTCGACAATCCCAACACAGACAAGATGAACCAACAAATCACATGGAATCACGTTGACTCGAAAATCCCAACACAGACAAGATGAAATAACAAATCACATGGAATCACCTTGACTCGAAAATCCCAACACAGACAAGATGAACCAACAAATCACATGGAATCACCTTTAATCGACAATCCCAACACAAACAAGATGAACCAACAAATCACATGGAATCATCTTGTCGCGACAATCCCCCCACAAACAAGATGAACCAACAAATCACATGGAATCACCTTGACTCGACAATCCCAACACATACAAGATAAATCACATGGAATCACCTTGACTCGACAATCCCAACACAAACAAGATGAACCAACAAATCACATGGAATCATCTTGACGCGACAATCCCCGCAAGAATAAGATGAACCAACAAATCACATGGAATCATCTCGTGGCCCATGGACAAGAAGAACCAAAAAATCACATGGAATCATCTCGTTTCCCATGGATGAGATGAACCAACAAATCACATGGCATCATCTCAGTTACCACTATCACTATGAACGACCTGAGCATACCCTGACTCTATCCACGACAATCGTTAAGTAAATGCATATATTAAAAGATTTCCCATTTTTAATACTCATTTAACTTAAACGGTTTTCACAACAAACATTAAGTAAACAAGACATTAAGAGATTCCCCATTCTTAATACTCATTTAACTTAAACGATTTTCAAAACAAACATTAAGTAAACAAGACATTAAGAGATTCCCCATTCTTAATACTCATTTAACTTAAACAATTTTCACAACAAACATTAAGAACAGAAATATTAAGAGATTCCCCATTCTTAATACTCTTTTAACTTAAATGATTTTCAAAACAAAAACGTTAAGTAAACAGAAATATTAAGAGATTCCCCATTCTTAATACTCTTTTAACTTAAACGATTTTCAAAACAAACATTAAGTAAACAGAGATATTAAAAGATTCCCCATTTTTAATACTCGTTTAACTCTAATGGTTTTCAAATTCTACACAAAACAAACTCAAACATTTTATCAAATCCAATCCACAATTCACACCCACTCACATCAATTCATTCTTTTCACAAAAATCCAAACAAACTCATCTCAAATTTCATAAGTATTAATTAAGAACACGTCAAATACGACAAACACAAATCAACACAACATACCACTCAAACACACCACATTTGATTTACTCAAAATCATACATAAATGAGTTTAAATTCATTTTCCACGAAACAAATTCATCAATATAACCAAAACCTAACTCTAAGATTTTACCCATAAAGCCTTAGATTCATTTTCCCCAAATCAACACTTCAACCCTAACAAATTCTTTTCCACACAACCACAAATAAGTCCCTAAATGCAAACTAGAAGTTTGGAAGGACCCCTTACCTTCACGTTAGCTTTAACGTGCGATTACAATACCGTGAGTAAATCCGGTAAATTTTCCGCTCGCAACGCCGCTTTCAAAGTTGGTTCCCTAGCACCGTAGCGTGGTAGTGAGCAACTTTCCCTTCTATCTCTTCGCGAAACGAAGCTTAGATCTAGATGAAACGGGGAGGTTTGTGTTTGAGGGTTTTGAAATCCCTAATACCGTTTTCGGATCCGGGAGGAAGGAAGAAGCTGGAAATTTGTTCCTACTCACCCAAAATCCTTGGGTTTCTACTCTTGAACAAAAGGAAGCAGCGAAAATGGAGGTAGAAGGAGGGAGAAGAAGTGGGTTTTCACGCGAGGCAGAGGAAGAAGGAGGAAAACGTTTTTCCTTTGTTTTATTTTCTTCCATTTTCTTTCTTTTCTTTTCCTTTCTATTTCTTTCTCCTTTCCTTCCTTTCCTTTTCTTATACATATATACATATATATATTACTAATAATAATAATATATAATATATATGTAATATATATATATATAATATATATATATAATAATAATTAAACCTAAACCGATAAATATCTAATAACTCTTACATCCATCACTTCACTCACATCTCAAACTATTTTGATAAAAATATCTACTCTCGTCGCAACTCAATTGTCAGATACAATTTTCAGCAACCCGAGATATTTTTAACAAAATTGCCCGGTATTAAATCCTTCGTAACGTAAATAAATTATTTTTCGACTAATAATTTTAATCCAATTTCTAAAAATATATTTTTGGCATTTAAATCACTCAATACCAAAAACTGGACTAACAACCTAAGAAATTCCACACAAAATACCCTAAAATTGTATAATTTAGAATTTAAAAACTATGGGTCTTACACTAAGTTAAACGAATATCAAGACTCCACTATATTCTCTGCATTCTAAGTCGAGTGAATGCGCTCTAAAACTCACCTCTAGTGACTTTATCAAATACAAGAAATGCTCTGATTAGTCCGACTCTAATAATCACAACAAGCATTTGATCTCTCCGCCTTTAATAACCTTGACAAGCAAGTGATTGTCTGCCTATAATAATTGTATCAAGCATTTGTTTGTATGACTCTATTAATAGTTTATGCTCTAATGAAAGTCAATGTTCTAAAAAGTCAATGCTATGAAAGGACAACATTTTGAATAAGACAAAGCTTTTGTGCATCCTCTATTGAACATCCAGACAATAACGTACTCAATTTCAAGGATATGTTTGAAAATGTTAAATGGCGAATCAATCTCAAAAGATTTGATACAAAATATCATGATATATGTTGATTTCTTGCAATCACTACAACGATAAAAAAACCTAAAAATCTATATAAAAGGATGTGCAACCCTTATTGAAAAGTACAAGTAACAACATACCACAATACAACCGTCTTTGCATAGTTACTCTTAATTTTTTGTCTTTATTAAATACCGATAAATATTTTGTAAGAGTACAACATTGTAAACATCCTCTTATAAGAGTTATTCACAAAAACCTTAAACTTGTTCTTTTGTAACCTAGCCTAACAGTGGTTGCATCCTTCAATAGCTTGACTATACTAAGCTAGAAGATTGAGAAGATTTGATCACAATCAGTTTGACTAGTAGGTGTTCAATTAAAGTTAATTCCATTGATTAATTAGTGGATTAAATCCTTTTGGTTGAAAGGGCTAGACGTAGTTACCTTGTTGGTGGTGAACAAGAATAAATTAGTTGTCATTATCGTGTTTCTATTATTTGCTTTGTTTTCATCACTTTATTTTAGCTTTGTTAAAACGGTTTTAAAATAAAACACAATTCAAAGTCCCATTATCTTATGTTTCTCGTTCTACAAATGGCATCAAACTCGAAAAAGTTGAGCACTTAAAAGTGTTTGATGAAAGATATGTGTTATTATGACTAACTCTAGTTATGAAGTTATAGGTGGAAATGTTAATAAGTCTCCTCTATTTGATGAATAATGAAAGGCTTAGAAGTTTCTATATCTCTCATGATCCAAAACTCTAGGACATAGTTGAAGATGACTATGATGCTCCAAAAGAAGTTGCTTGTGTTAAAATATCTAGAAAGGATCTCATTTTTGATGAATAATGAAAGGCTTAGAAGTTTCTACATCTCTCATGATCCAAAACTCTAGGACATAGTTGAAGATGACTATGATGCTCCAAAAGAAGTTGCTGGTGTTGTGACACCCTAAACCCCAAAGAAATTTTTTTTTTTTTTTTTTTTTTGGCAAAGAATATCACATAATCATAAACGTGTCACGTAAATTCAAAACTTCCATCAAACGTAATGAAATCGAAATCAGAATGTCAAACAACAAAATCCTTTTTGAAGTATACGTACTTATGTTTTAAACTCAGTGTAAATAAAGTCCCCACCCGATGTCACTATCAGAGCGGAAATTCCCAAAATAAAAATACTCCAAAGAACATCAATACAATGCATATAAATAGAGTCTTCAAGACATGACGGCTTCCGCCTCTCTGATGGTATTAATCATCACCTGCAACTTACAGCTCGTCTGCGTCCGTCGCAAACGCCAAACACAAACAACGAGGGGTGAGTATCGAAATTATGTAGCAGTATAAAATGCACGAGGAGAACACGCAAACAATCAAATTATCACAATCTCCAAAAATAGTCAAGGGTATAATATCAACGACTTATCAAATCCATTCATAATAAGACAATCAAAATAATGAAATGCTATGCATGTCCTATACTCTATACTTCATCATCTGGTACCATTCTACTCTGAAGTACTTGGTTAGGAGGCCTGATACTATGCCACTACAAGAGTGGATGGACAATTCATGAATGGCCAAGTCCTCATAGATCCCCTCAACTCAACCCGAGACACATATACGCGACAGTCGGGGTACTCTTGTGTTGCACGGTAGTTCCCGGCCTTAGGGAATAACCCACTAATCCACTTAGGAATTCCCCACTAGGTGTACCCCCAAGGTCTATCAGTCTTACTTTACAGTTCGACTGTAGCCCTCCACGATCAGGCTCATTCAGTTGTACTTCCCCAAATCACTAGGTTTGTCAGACCCTCCCTATATGATGACAAAATAATCCTAACTCCAAAATCTACAACACCGGTCTCAGACTTACTCGGTCATCACAACTCATTAAGTTTCAATCTGACTTCATAATATTTCATCATTATATCTTTATCAGTCAATCACAATAAAATCACAATATTTGGTTTACACTACTCACAATACACAATCCAATAACATCAATCACATAATAAGGGATTCAATAGGTGGCGCATTTTAGTAATATCACAAATTCAATCAAGTGACAAAAACATTCAAGTATATATCATTCACACGTTAACAATTAACATAAGATTTCATAAAATCAAACAGCATGCAACCTTGATATAAATTCACAACAATTCTATTGGTTGCTAAATTATATTTTAGTCCTCACTATTACCATTCACATTTTATTAATTAATTATTAGTGCTCAATAGGGCTCAACTGTACGTAGTAAGCCCCGAATTAACATATGGGAATTTCAATATTCCCGTTCATCTCACGTTATTTTATACTCATAAAATCGAACCTCATCTCACCCCTTACCTTAGCTGAAGATTTTTCCCAACGAAGTCGATCCGCTGATTCAACGTGTCCCGTCTTCGTCAATCACCGGCTCTAACAGTCCACGAGCAAGAATAAATCAACGCAACAACCAATTACAATTTAGTTACTTGCTCCAACGAATAAATACTTTACTTATTATTAATACATAAATTAATTATCTGCTATTTGTATTAAAATCTAAAGATATATTTAATATCATCGAAACATACATATTATTATACTAATCGAAAATAATTTCTAATTTTAATTAAAATATGACAGAGTCACACATTTAAATTATTATGACGTATATTTGTAGTTTCGGTGTTAAAAGCATAATTAAAGGCACCCTAACGAGATTATTTTCTAGAGTGAGATTAGTCTAATTACTCATGGCTGATTTGTATGTTATTATAATGACAGTACCATTTTTCCAATGCCTCCAATTGCTTGCAGAACAACAAAATTTTGATATTATGCATGTAAATCGTAACTACTAGTCTTAGAAATTCTAGTGGGTAACTAAATAATCATTTTAGTAACAAGGCATATTAATCATGTTAAATAATTCTGCATCAAGTCAGGAGATAAATTGAGGAACTATGGTTTGCACAAGACATTGTTTCTCATAGTTAGCTAGTGGGTATATACTGCCTGAACACAAACGTGGGGTTTGACCTGAATAAAAGAAAAATCCTAAATATTAGATAAATCACCGCTTAAGCTAGGCAAAAGAATTGTTCAGGGGGGTTCTCTATTTGGAATCACAATTCTTATATTTTTTTTTTTTTTTTACAGCTAGGAATATGTAGTTCACCCCCAAGAGGAGATTGAGGAGGCTAACTATGACTACCCCTATACTGCCCAATATTTATATGACTCGATCAATAACCCAATTTCGATATAGTCGATAGAATTAGGAAACATACTCCTTCAATTTATTCAGATCAATTAGTATTCGTTGATGGAATTAAGGGAAGATACCTGTCGTATGGTTATGCTATGTTGTAATGTTGTTGTTAGAACCCCAGGACTAAACACCGTTGCGGCAGACACGTTTTCTTTTTCTTTCGTTCAGTGCCTATGCGTAACTTAGGCTAATTGTATTTATATATATATGGCACATACCTGTTGACCTATCAGCTAATGTACATATGGCAAGGGCATATATGGTACGCATATATACATATACGGCCAATGTATATCAGACTCTCATATGATTATTATTATTGATATTATCATGTATTATTATTATTTATTCTTATTATTATAAACCCATTTTATTAGTTCTAAAATTAATAGGTTAGTGCAGCAACACAAATTCACTCCCTGAATGATTTTATTTAAATATATATATATATATATATATATATATATATATATATATATATATATATATATTATTTATTCATATTGTAAGTTAATTATAATTAATATTAATAATTTAAAATCAATTACTAAGGCAATACACAAACACACACATAAAGAGATTAGAACACATATTAACACTCATATATATAAAAATAAAATAATAATAAATATGATATTGCAGCATTATACTATTTAAAATAAAGTAGCGAGAAATTGGGGTGTTATATTTCTCCCCCTGTTGAAGAAAATTTCGTCCTCGAAATTTACCTGACGAAAATAGTTCGGGATAAGAATCGCGCATCTGGCTTTCAACCTCCCACGTAGCACTTTCACCAGTAGCACCTCCCCAGACAACCTTAACCAATGAAATCGCCTTACCCCTTAATTCTTTGGTCTTTTGGTCCTCAATCCGTAGCGGTAAGGTCTCAAAAGTTAAATTCTCTTTTATTTGGACCTTGTTTGACTCAATCACGTGTGAGGGATCGAAAATGTACTTGCGAAGTTGAGACACATGAAAGACACTATGGAGATTAGAAAGAGACGGAGGCAACGCGATCTGATATGCTACGTTACCGACACGTTTGAGAATTTGGTAAGGTCCTATAAACCGAGGTGTAAGCTTTCGCATTTTTAATGCCCGACCAACCCCAGTTGTTGGAGTAACTCTCAGAAATACATGATCGCCTTCTTGAAATTCGAGGTTTTTCTTTCTTTTATCATGGTAACTCTTTTGCCTACTTTGAGATGCTCTCATTTTTTCCTGAATCATTTTTACTTTATCAGTAGTTTGTTGAACAATCTCAGGTCCTAACACAAGGTTATCACCCGTCTCAAACCAACACAGAGGGGTCCTACATCTTCTCCCATACAACGCCTCAAAAGGGGCCATTCCAATACTAGAGTGGAAACTATTGTTATAGGTAAACTCTATAAGTGGCAAAAAGCTATCCCAACTTCCATTTTGTTCCAACACACAAGCTCTCAACAAGTCTTCTAGAGATTGATTGGTTCGCTCAGTTTGACCATCTGTCTGTGGGTGGTAGGCTGAACTCATCCTAAGGCTCGTACCTAAAGCGCTTTGTAAACCTTGCCAAAACTTAGAGGTAAACCTAGGGTCTCTGTCCGAGACTATGCTTGATGGGATTCCATGCAACTTCACAATTTCTTTTATATATATTTCAGCTAACCTTTCCATAGAATAAGTTATGTTTATTGGAATAAAGTGAGCAGATTTAGTTAGTCTATCCACAATAACCCAAATGCTATCGTACCTTTTTGGAGTTCGAGGTAAGCCTACCACAAAGTCCATAGATATGCTATCCCACTTCCATTCGGGAATGCTCAAAGGTTGCATCAAACCGGAAGGTTTTTGATGTTCTACCTTAGATTTTTGGCAAGTCAAACAAGCATACACAAATTCAGCAACATCTCTTTTCATTTTAGGCCACCAAAATATCTTCTTGAGGTCCTTATACATCTTTGTGGCTCCAGGGTGAATACTTAGACAACTCCTATGTCCTTCCTCTAAGATCATCTTTCTTAACTCCTCTACATCGGGAACACAAATCCTCTCCTTAAATCTCAAAATTCCATCCACACCTATTTTAAAGTCAGGTTCTCTCCCTTGGTCAATCGATTGTAACTTATCTAAAAGATATAAATCCAACTTCTGACTCTTTTCAATCTCTTCCAATAGTCCACTAGTTACCTTCAACATTCCCAATTTAATACTTTCTGGTGTCACTTCACAAACTAAACTAAGGTCTCTAAACTGTTCCAACAACTCACTATGCTTAACCATTAAGGCGGACACACTCAAAGTCTTCCTACTCAAGGCATCAGCCACTACATTGGCCTTTCCAGGGTGATATTTAAGCTCAAAATCAAAATCTTTAAGGAATTCCATCCACCTACGTTGTCTCATGTTCAACTCCTTCTGATCAAAAAGATACTTAAGGCTCTTATGGTCACTAAAAACCTCAAATCTAGATCCATATAAATAATGTCTCCACATCTTAAGTACAAAGACAACTGCTGCTAGTTCTAGATCATGGGTAGGGTAGTTTCTCTCATGAATCTTCAGTTGCCTAGAAGCATATGCTACTACCTTTCCATCCTGCATAAGTACTCCACCTAATCCGGAACTACACGCATCACAATATACTACAAAAGGTTCACTCAGGTCAGGTAATACTAAGATTGGTGCAGAGGTCAATCGTTTCTTAAGCTCTTGGAAACTATTCTCACAATGAGTATCCCACACAAACAATTCCCCTTTTCGGGTCAACTTAGTCAAAGGTAAGGCCAACCTGGAGAATCCTTCTATGAACCTACGATAATAACCTGCCAATCCTAGGAAACTCCTAATCTCAGTCACTGATTTAGGTGCTTTCCATTCTAAGACACTCTCCACTTTGGTAGGATCAACAGCTATTCCCCCTTTTGAAATTATATGTCCTAGGAAACTTACTTCCTCTAACCAAAATTCACACTTAGACAACTTGGCAAATAATTGTTTCTCCTTAAGGGTTTTCAAGACTATCCTTAGATGTTCACCATGTTCTTCCCTAGTCTTAGAGTACACTAAGATATCATCTATAAACACAACCACAAAAGAGTCTAGGTAAGGATGAAAGACCCGATTCATGTAATCCATAAACACTGCTGGTGCGTTAGTCACACCAAAAGGCATAACCAAATACTCGTAATGGCCATAACGGGTCCTAAAGGAGGTCTTAGGGGTATCAGAAGGTTTCACTCGGATTTGATGGTAACCTGACCTCAGATCGATCTTACTAAACACACATGATCCTCTCAATTGATCCATCAGGTCATCTATCCTAGGTAGCGGATACTTATTCTTGATTGTCACTTTATTAAGTCGACGGTAATCTACGCATAACCTCATAGAGCCATCCTTCTTCTTAACCAACAACACAGGTGCACCCCATGGTGAAACACTAGGCCTTATAAATTGTTTATCTAAAAGCTCTTCCAATTGTTTCTTAAGCTCAGACAATTCTAAGGGAGACATCCTATACGGTGCCATGGATATGGGTCCAGTACCTGGTACAAGGTCAATGCTAAACTCAGTTTCACGCTCTGGTGGTAAACTAGTGACATCTTCAGGGAATACTTCAGGGAATTCACACACAACAGGAACATCTCGTATTACCACTTTTTCTTCAAATTCCAATGAGGCAAGGATCATGTATAACTGGGCATCTTCTTTCAAGAGCGCCTTCACTTGGTTGGTGGATATATTGCTAGGCTTATCCCTCTCTTCCGACTCCATGAATTCAATGGTTTTACTAAAAAAATCTACGCGGACACGGTTGGCAGATAGCCAATCCATACCAAGAATCACATCAACCAGACGCAAAGGTAGACACACTAAGTCAACTCGAAAGTCCCTTCCACACACATGGATAGAAATGTCAAGACAGACACTAGAGGTATCAACAGAATCACTAGTTGGGGTATTCACAATCAACTCATACTGTAAACGAGATACATGTAGTCCTAAACGTCTAACACAATCAAGAGAAACAAAAGAATGAGTGGCACCACAATCAAATAGTACAAATAAAGGAGTATCACTTATGAGACATGTACCTTGGATCAAGTTGTCTTTCTCAGACGCTCCTGCACCACTGAGGGCAAAGACTCTTCCATTGGATTTAGGTCGGCTGGCTTGGGAGCTCTGGTTTCCAGGCTGTGGAGTCTTCTTTGGGTAAGGGCATGTGGTGCTAATGTGGCCTTGTTGTTGACAATTAAAATAAGTAATTCCAGCATCTCTACATTCATATGTCATGTGACCCTGCTTTCCACACCTGCTACATCGGATCGGAGTAGCTAGATAACCACTATTACCATTGTTGTTGCGCGAGACTTGACTCATGTTGTTACTATTTCCGCTACTAACTCCTCGTCCATTGGGGTTTCCTCTACCACTCCCATAACTATAATTGTTCCCATTTCCTTTTCCATTACCACCACTAGCTCCTTTTCCAGCTGAAAAACTGTGTTGTTGATAATTCAAATGACTTCCAGATCTACTAGGAGGGAAAGAGTAAGGTTTTCCTCTATTATGATGCATAGGCCTCTTGTCCTTCATGATTCCAGTGTTTCGGTAATGTGCCTTTTCAGCACGGCTATCCTCATCATAAATCCTACTCTTATTCACTAGGGTAGGAAAGTCGCGAATCTCTTGCATTCCAACCTGTTTCTTGATCTCTGGCCTGAGTCCCATTTCAAACTTGATACACTTGGACTTTTCTCCTGCTTCTCCAACATAGAGTGGGTAGTACCTGGATAATTCCTCGAACTTAGCCGCATACTCCGCAACCGACATATTCCCCTGTTCCAATTTAACAAATTCCATCTCCTTTCTATTACGGATATCTTCGGGAAAATACTTAATTAGAAACATGTTCTTGAATATAGTCCAAGTAATTGCAGTCCCTGCATTCTCTAAACGTTGGCGGGCATTATCCCACCAATGTTCAGCTTCCTCCGTCAACATAAAGGTACCAAGATGCACTTTCTGACCTTCGGGACATGCCACTCCTCTGAAAATTTTCTCAATTTCTTGTAACCACTTTTGAGCTCCATCAGGATTATAGTGACCTTCAAATGAGGGGGGGTTAGCCTTGTGAAATCGATCCATCACCATGAATTCATTTATCTGCACATTTCCTTGGCCACCACTATAGCTAGTAGCTTGAGCAACAGCTTGAGCAGCAATCTGTGCAGCTTGAGTAGCAGCTTGCGCAGAGGCTTGTGCAGTAGCTTGGGATTCAGCCAAAGCTTGGAGAGCCTGCACTGTAACTCCTGCCATGGACTCTAGAGCCTCAGCAATCGCAGCATCATTCCTTCCACCAGCCATCACTACCTACGTCAATCAGATAAGCCAATCGAATATGGTGAGACACTTAGGGAAGTGAGGAACTAACTTAGCTCTACAATACTAACACAATAATGACCACAACTACAAAATACATAACAGAGTACACAAGGAAACATAGCGAACACATAACACATTTACGGTCTGATTGGACAGACCAGCTCTGATACCACTAATGTGACACCCTAAACCCCAAAGAAATTTTTTTTTTATTTTTTTTTATTTTTTTTTTATTTTTTTTATTTTTTTTTTTTAGGCAAAGAATATCACATAATCATAAACGTGTCACGTAAATTCAAAACTTCCATCAAACGTAATGAAATCGAAATCAGAATGTCAAACAACAAAATCCTTTTTGAAGTATACGTACTTATGTTTTAAACTCAGTGTAAATAAAGTCCCCACCCGATGTCACTATCAGAGCGGAAATTCCCAAAATAAAAATACTCCAAAGAACATCAATACAATGCATATAAATAGAGTCTTCAAGACATGACGGCTTCCGCCTCTCTGATGGTATTAATCATCACCTGCAACTTACAGCTCGTCTGCGTCCGTCGCAAACGCCAAACACAAACAACGAGGGGTGAGTATCGAAATTATGTAGCAGTATAAAATGCACGAGGAGAACACGCAAACAATCAAATTATCACAATCTCCAAAAATAGTCAAGGGTATAATATCAACGACTTATCAAATCCATTCATAATAAGACAATCAAAGTAATGAAATGCTATGCATGTCCTATACTCTATACTTCATCATCTGGTACCATTCTACTCTGAAGTACTTGGTTAGGAGGCCTGATACTATGCCACTACAAGAGTGGATGGACAATTCATGAATGGCCAAGTCCTCATAGATCCCCTCAACTCAACCCGAGACACATATACGCGACAGTCGGGGTACTCTTGTGTTGCACGGTAGTTCCCGACCTTAGGGAATAACCCACTAATCCACTTAGGAATTCCCCACTAGGTGTACCCCCAAGGTCTATCAGTCTTACTTTACAGTTCGACTGTAGCCCTCCACGATCAGGCTCATTCAGTTGTACTTCCCCAAATCACTAGGTTTGTCAAACCCTCCCTATATGATGACAAAATATTCCTAACTCCAAAATCTACAACACCGGTCTCAGACTTACTCGATCATCACAACTCATTAAGTTTCAATCTGACTTCATAATATTTCATCATTATATCTTTATCAGTCAATCACAATAAAATCACAATATTTGGTTTACACTACTCACAATACACAATCCAATAACATCAATCACATAATAAGGGATTCAATAGGTGGCGCATTTTAGTAATATCACAAATTCAATCAAGTGACAAAAACATTCAAGTACATATCATTCACACGTTAACAATTAACATAAGATTTCATAAAATCAAACAGCATGCAACCTTGATATAAATTCACAACAATTCTATTGGTTGCTAAATTATATTTTAGTCCTCACTATTACCATTCACATTTTATTAATTAATTATTATTGCTCAATAGGGCTCAACTGTACGTAGTAAGCCCCGAATTAACATATGGGAATTTCAATATTCCCGTTCATCTCACGTTATTTTATACTCATAAAATCGAACCTCATCTCACCCCTTACCTTAGCTGAAGATTTTTCCCAACGAAGTCGATCCGCTGATTCAACGTGTCCCGTCTTCGTCAATCACCGGCTCTAACAGTCCACGAGCGAGAATAAATCAACGCAACAACCAATTACAATTTAGTTACTTGCTCCAACGAATAAATACTTATTATTAATACATAAATTAATTATCTGCTATTTGTATTAAAATCTAAAGATATATTTAATATCATCGAAACATACATATTATTATACTAATCGAAAATAATTTCTAATTTTAATTAAAATATGACAGAGTCACACATTTAAATTATTATGACGTATATTTGTAGTTTCGGTGTTAAAAGCATAATTAAAGGCACCCTAACGAGATTATTTTCTAGAGTGAGATTAGTCTAATTACTCATGGCTGATTTGTATGTTATTATAATGACAGTACCATTTTTCCAATGCCTCCAATTGCTTGCAGAACAACAAAATTTTGATATTATGCATGTAAATCGTAACTACTGGTCTTAGAAATTCTAGTGGGTAACTAAATAATCATTTTAGTAACAAGGCATATTAATCATGTTAAATAATTCTGCATCAAGTCAGGAGATAAATTGAGGAACTATGGTTTGCACAAGACATTGTTTCTCATAGTTAGCTAGTGGGTATATACTGCCTGAACACAAACGTGGGGTTTGACCTGAATAAAAGAAAAATCCTAAATATTAGATAAATCACCGCTTAAGCTAGGCAAAAGAATTGTTCAGGGGGGTTCTCTATTTGGAATCACAATTCTTATATTTTATTTATTTATTTTTTTTTTTACAGCTAGGAATATGTAGTTCACCCCCAAGAGGAGATTGAGGAGGCTAACTATGACTACCCCTATACTGCCCAATATTTATATGACTCGATCAATAACCCAATTTCGATATAGTCGATAGAATTAGGAAACATACTCCTTCAATTTATTCAGATCAATTAGTATTAGTTGATGGAATTAAGGGAAGATACCTGTCGTATGGTTATGCTATGTTGTAATGTTGTTGTTAGAACCCCGGGACTAAACACCGTTGCGGCAGACACGTTTTCTCTTTCTTTCGTTCAGTGCCTATGCGTAACTTAGGCTAATTGTATTTATATATATATGGCACATACCTGTTGACCTATCAGCTAATGTACATATGGCAAGGGCATATATGGTACGAATATATACATATACGGCCAATGTATATCAGACTCTCATATGATTATTATTATTGATATTATCATGTATTATTATTATTATTATTATTATTATTATTATTTATTCTTATTATTATAAACCCATTTTATTAGTTCTAAAATTAATAGGTTAGTGCAGCAACACAAATTCACTCCCTGAATGATTTTATTTAAATATATATATATATATATATATATATATATTATTTATTCATATTGTAAGTTAATTATAATTAATATTAATAATTTAAAATCAATTACTAAGGCAATACACAAACACACACATAAAGAGATTAGAACACATATTAACACTCATATATATAAAAAATAAAATAATAATAAATATGATATTGCAGCATTATACTATTTAAAATAAAGTAGCGAGAAATTGGGGTGTTATATTTCTCCCCCTGTTGAAGAAAATTTCGTCCTCGAAATTTACCTGACGGAAATAGTTCGGGATAAGAATCGCGCATCTGGCTTTCAACCTCCCACGTAGCACTTTCACCAGTAGCACCTCCCCAGACAACCTTAACCAATGAAATCGCCTTACCCCTTAATTCTTTGGTCTTTTGGTCCTCAATCCGTAGCGGTAAGGTCTCAAAAGTTAGATTCTCTTTTATTTGGACCTTGTCTGACTCAATCACGTGTGAGGGATCGAAAATGTACTTGCGAAGTTGAGACACATGAAAGACACTATGGAGATTAGAAAGAGACGGAGGCAACGCGATCTGATATGCTACGTTACCGACACGTTTGAGAATTTGGTAAGGTCCTATAAACCGAGGTGTAAGCTTTCGCATTTTTAATGCCCGACCAACCCCAGTTGTTGGAGTAACTCTCAGAAATACATGATCACCTTCTTGAAATTCGAGGTTTTTCTTTCTTTTATCATGGTAACTCTTTTGCCTACTTTGAGATGCTCTCATTTTTTCCTGAATCATTTTTACTTTATCAGTAGTTTGTTGAACAATCTCAGGTCCTAACACAAGGTTATCACCCGTCTCAAACCAACACAGAGGGGTCCTACATCTTCTCCCATACAACGCCTCAAAAGGGGCCATTCCAATACTAGAGTGGAAACTATTGTTATAGGTAAACTCTATAAGTGGCAAAAAGCTATCCCAACTTCCATTTTGTTCCAACACACAAGCTCTCAACAAGTCTTCTAGAGATTGATTGGTTCGCTCAGTTTGACCATCTGTCTGTGGGTGGTAGGCTGAACTCATCCTAAGGCTCGTACCTAAAGCGCTTTGTAAACCTTGCCAAAACTTAGAGGTAAACCTATGGTCTCTGTCCGAGACTATGCTTGATGGGATTCCATGCAACTTCACAATTTCCTTTATATATATTTCAGCTAACCTTTCCATAGAATAAGTTATGTTTATTGGAATAAAGTGAGCAGATTTAGTTAGTCTATCCACAATAACCCAAATGCTATCGTACCTTTTTGGAGTTCGAGGTAAGCCTACCACAAAGTCCATAGATATGCTATCCCACTTCCATTCGGGAATGCTCAAAGGTTGCATCAAACCGGAAGGTTTTTGATGTTCTACCTTAGATTTTTGGCAAGTCAAACAAGCATACACAAATTCAGCAACATCTCTTTTCATTTTAGGCCACCAAAATATCTTCTTGAGGTCCTTATACATCTTTGTGGCTCCAGGGTGAATACTTAGACAACTCCTATGTCCTTCCTCTAAGATCATCTTTCTTAACTCCTCTACATCGGGAACACAAATCCTCTCCTTAAATCTCAAAATTCCATCCACACCTATTTTAAAGTCAGGTTCTCTCCCTTGGTCAATCGATTGTAACTTATCTAAAAGATATAAATCCAACTTCTGACTCTTTTCAATCTCTTCCAATAGTCCACTAGTTACCTTCAACATTCCCAATTTAATACTTTCTGGTGTCACTTCACAAACTAAACTAAGGTCTCTAAACTGTTCCAACAACTCACTATGCTTAACCATTAAGGCGGACACACTCAAAGTCTTCCTACTCAAGGCATCAGCCACTACATTGGCCTTTCCAGGGTGATATTTAAGCTCAAAATCAAAATCTTTAAGGAATTCCATCCACCTACGTTGTCTCATGTTCAACTCCTTCTGATCAAAAAGATACTTAAGGCTTTTATGGTCACTAAAAACCTCAAACCTAGATCCATATAAATAATGTCTCCACATCTTAAGTACAAAGACAACTGCTGCTAGTTCTAGGTCATGGGTAGGGTAGTTTCTCTCATGAATCTTCAGTTGCCTAGAAGCATATGCTACTACCTTTCCATCCTGCATAAGTACTCCACCTAATCCGGAACTACACGCATCACAATATACTACAAAAGGTTCACTCAGGTCAGGTAATACTAAGATTGGTGCAGAGGTCAATCGTTTCTTAAGCTCTTGGAAACTATTCTCACAATGAGTATCCCACACAAACAATTCCCCTTTTCGGGTCAACTTAGTCAAAGGTAAGGCCAACCTGGAGAATCCTTCTATGAACCTACGATAATAACCTGCCAATCCTAGGAAACTCCTAATCTCAGTCACTGATTTAGGTGCTTTCCATTCTAAGACACTCTCCACTTTGGTAGGATCAACAGCTATTCCCCCTTTTGAAATTATATGTCCTAGGAAACTTACTTCCTCTAACCAAAATTCACACTTAGACAACTTGGCAAATAATTGTTTCTCCTTAAGGGTTTTCAAGACTATCCTTAGATGTTCACCATGTTCTTCCCTAGTCTTAGAGTACACTAAGATATCATCTATAAACATAACCACAAAAGAGTCTAGGTAAGGATGAAAGACCCGATTCATGTAATCCATAAACACTGCTGGTGCGTTAGTCACACCAAAAGGCATAACCAAATACTCGTAATGGCCATAACGGGTCCTAAAGGCGGTCTTAGGGGTATTAGAAGGTTTCACTCGGATTTGATGGTAACCTGACCTCAGATCGATCTTACTAAACACACATGATCCTCTCAATTGATCCATCAGGTCATCTATCCTAGGTAGCGGATACTTATTCTTGATTGTCACTTTATTAAGTCGACGGTAATCTACGCATAACCTCATAGAGCCATCCTTCTTCTTAACCAACAACACAGGTGCACCCCATGGTGAAACACTAGGCCTTATAAATTGTTTATCTAAAAGCTCTTCCAATTGTTTCTTAAGCTCAGACAATTCTAAGGGAGACATCCTATACGGTGCCATGGATATGGGTCCAGTACCTGGTACAAGGTCAATGCTAAACTCAGTTTCACGCTCTGGTGGTAAACTAGTGACATCTTCAGGGAATACTTCAGGGAATTCACACACAACAGGAACATCTCGTATTACCACTTTTTCTTCAAATTCCAATGAGGCAAGGATCATGTATAACTGGGCATCTTCTTTCAAGAGCGCCTTCACTTGGTTGGTGGATATATTGCTAGGCTTATCCCTCTCTTCCGACTCCATGAATTCAATGGTTTTACTAAAAAAATCTACGCGGACACGGTTGGCAGATAGCCAATCCATACCAAGAATCACATCAACCAGACGCAAAGGTAGACACACTAAGTCAACTCGAAAGTCCCTTCCACACACATGGATAGAAATGTCAAGACAGACACTAGAGGTATCAACAGAATCACTAGTTGGGGTATTCACAATCAACTCATACTGTAAACGAGATACATGTAGTCCTAAACGTCTAACACAATCAAGAGAAACAAAAGAATGAGTGGCACCACAATCAAATAGTACAAATAAAGGAGTATCACTTATGAGACATGTACCTTGGATCAAGTTGTCTTTCTCAGACGCTCCTGCACCACTGAGGGCAAAGACTCTTCCATTGGATTTAGGTCGGCTGGCTTGGGAGCTCTGGTTTCCAAGCTGTGGAGTCTTCTTTGAGTAAGGGCATGTGGTGCTAATGTGGCCTTGTTGTTGACAATTAAAACAAGTAATTCCGGCATCTCTACATTCATATGTCATGTGACCCTGCTTTCCACACCTGCTACATCGGATCGGAGTAGCTAGATAACCACTATTACCATTGTTGTTGCGCGAGACTTGACTCATGTTGTTACTATTTCCGCTACTAACTCCTCGTCCATTGGGGTTTCCTCTACCACTCCCATAACTATAATTGTTCCCATTTCCTTTTCCATTACCACCACTAGCTCCTTTTCCAGCTGAAAAACTGTGTTGTTGATAATTCAAATGACTTCCAGATCTACTAGGAGGGAAAGAGTAAGGTTTTCCTCTATTATGATGCATAGGCCTCTTGTCCTTCATGATTCCAGTGTTTCGGTAATGTGCCTTTTCAGCACGGCTATCCTCATCATAAATCCTACTCTTATTCACTAGGGTAGGAAAGTCGCGAATCTCTTGCATTCCAACCTGTTTCTTGATCTCTGGCCTGAGTCCCATTTCAAACTTGATACACTTGGACTTTTCTCCTGCTTCTCCAACATAGAGTGGGTAGTACCTGGATAATTCCTCGAACTTAGCCGCATACTCCGCAACCGACATATTCCCCTGTTCCAATTTAACAAATTCCATCTCCTTTCTATTACGGATATCTTCGGGAAAATACTTAATTAGAAACATGTTCTTGAATATAGTCCAAGTAATTGCAGTCCCTGCATTCTCTAAACGTTGGCGGGCATTATCCCACCAATGTTCAGCTTCCTCCGTCAACATAAAGGTACCAAGATGCACTTTCTGACCTTCGGGACATGCCACTCCTCTGAAAATTTTCTCAATTTCTTGTAACCACTTTTGAGCTCCATCAGGATTATAGTGACCTTCAAATGAGGGGGGGTTAGCCTTGTGAAATCGATCCATCACCATGAATTCATTTATCTGCACATTTCCTTGGCCACCACTATAGCTAGTAGCTTGAGCAACAGCTTGAGCAGCAATCTGTGCAGCTTGAGTAGCAGCTTGCGCAGAGGCTTGTGCAGTAGCTTGGGATTCAGCCAAAGCTTGGAGAGCCTGCACTGTAACTCCTGCCATGGACTCTAGAGCCTCAGCAATCGCAGCATCATTCCTTCCACCAGCCATCACTACCTACGTCAATCAGATAAGCCAATCGAATATGGTGAGACACTTAGGGAAGTGAGGAACTAACTTAGCTCTACAATACTAACACAATAATGACCACAACTACAAAATACATAACAGAGTACACAAGGAAACATAGCGAACACATAACACATTTACGGTCTGATCCAATTTCTCGCTACTTTATTTTAAATAGTATAATGCTGCAATATCATATTTATTATTATTTTATTTTTATATATATGAGTGTTAATATGTGTTCTAATCTCTTTATGTGTGTGTTTGTGTATTGCCTTAGTAATTGATTTTAAATTATTAATATTAATTATAATTAACTTACAATATGAATAAATAATATATATATATATATATATATATATATATATATATATATATATATATATATATTTAAATAAAATCATTCAGGGAGTGAATTTGTGTTGCTGCACTAACCTATTAATTTTAGAACTAATAAAATGGGTTTATAATAATAAGAATAAATAATAATAATACATGATAATATCAATAATAATAATCATATGAGAGTCTGATATACATTGGCCGTATATGTATATATGCGTACCATATATGCCCTTGCCATATGTACATTAGCTGATAGGTCAACAGGTATGTGCCATATATATATAAATACAATTAGCCTAAGTTACGCATAGGCACTGAACGAAAGAAAAAGAAAACGTGTCTGCCGCAACGGTGTTTAGTCCTGGGGTTCTAACAACAACATTACAACATAGCATAACCATACGACAGGTATCTTCCCTTAATTCCATCAACGAATACTAATTGATCTGAATAAATTGAAGGAGTATGTTTCCTAATTCTATCGACTATATCGAAATTGGGTTATTGATCGAGTCATATAAATATTGGGCAGTATAGGGGTAGTCATAGTTAGCCTCCTCAATCTCCTCTTGGGGGTGAACTACATATTCCTAGCTGTAAAAAAAAAAAAAAAATATAAGAATTGTGATTCCAAATAGAGAACCCCCCTGAACAATTCTTTTGCCTAGCTTAAGCGGTGATTTATCTAATATTTAGGATTTTTCTTTTATTCAGGTCAAACCCCACGTTTGTGTTCAGGCAGTATATACCCACTAGCTAACTATGAGAAACAATGTCTTGTGCAAACCATAGTTCCTCAATTTATCTCCTGACTTGATGCAGAATTATTTAACATGATTAATATGCCTTGTTACTAAAATGATTATTTAGTTACCCACTAGAATTTCTAAGACTAGTAGTTACGATTTACATGCATAATATCAAAATTTTGTTGTTCTGCAAGCAATTGGAGGCATTGGAAAAATGGTACTGTCATTATAATAACATACAAATCAGCCATGAGTAATTAGACTAATCTCACTCTAGAAAATAATCTCGTTAGGGTGCCTTTAATTATGCTTTTAACACCGAAACTACAAATATACGTCATAATAATTTAAATGTGTGACTCTGTCATATTTTAATTAAAATTAGAAATTATTTTCGATTAGTATAATAATATGTATGTTTCGATGATATTAAATATATCTTTAGATTTTAATACAAATAGCAGATAATTAATTTATGTATTAATAATAAGTAAAGTATTTATTCGTTGGAGCAAGTAACTAAATTGTAATTGGTTGTTGCGTTGATTTATTCTTGCTCGTGGACTGTTAGAGCCGGTGATTGACGAAGACGGGACACGTTGAATCAGCGGATCGACTTCGTTGGGAAAAATCTTCAGCTAAGGTAAGGGGTGAGATGAGGTTCGATTTTATGAGTATAAAATAACGTGAGATGAACGGGAATATTGAAATTCCCATATGTTAATTCGGGGCTTACTACGTACAGTTGAGCCCTATTGAGCAATAATAATTAATTAATAAAATGTGAATGGTAATAGTGAGGACTAAAATATAATTTAGCAACCAATAGAATTGTTGTGAATTTATATCAAGGTTGCATGCTGTTTGATTTTATGAAATCTTATGTTAATTGTTAACGTGTGAATGATATGTACTTGAATGTTTTTGTCACTTGATTGAATGTGTGATATTACTAAAATGCGCCACCTATTGAATCCCTTATTATGTGATTGATGTTATTGGATTGTGTATTGTGAGTAGTGTAAACCAAATATTGTGATTTTATTGTGATTGACTGATAAAGATATAATGATGAAATATTATGAAGTCAGATTGAAACTTAATGAGTTGTGATGACCGAGTAAGTCTGAGACCGGTGTTGTAGATTTTGGAGTTAGGATTATTTTGTCATCATATAGGGAGGGTCTGACAAACCTAGTGATTTGGGGAAGTACAACTGAATGAGCCTGATCGTGGAGGGCTACAGTCGAACTGTAAAGTAAGACTGATAGACCTTGGGGGTACACCTAGTGGGCAATTCCTAAGTGGATTAGTGGGTTATTCCCTAAGGCCGGGAACTACCGTGCAACACAAGAGTACCCCGACTGTCGCGTATATGTGTCTCGGGTTGAGTTGAGGGGATCTATGAGGACTTGGCCATTCATGAATTGTCCATCCACTCTTGTAGTGGCATAGTATCAGGCCTCCTAACCAAGTACTTCAGAGTAGAATGGTACCAGATGATGAAGTATAGAGTATAGGACATGCATAGCATTTCATTATTTTGATTGTCTTATTATGAATGGATTTGATAAGTCGTTGATATTATACCCTTGACTATTTTTGGAGATTGTGATAATTTGATTGTTTGCGTGTTCTCCTCGTGCATTTTATACTGCTACATAATTTCGATACTCACCCCTCGTTGTTTGTGTTTGGCGTTTGCGACGGACGCAGACGAGCTGTAAGTTGCAGGTGATGATTAATACCATCAGAGAGGCGGAAGCCGTCATGTCTTGAAGACTCTATTTATATGCATTGTATTGATGTTCTTTGGAGTATTTTTATTTTGGGAATTTCCGCTCTGATAGTGACATCGGGTGGGGACTTTATTTACACTGAGTTTAAAACATAAGTACGTATACTTCAAAAAGGATTTTGTTGTTTGACATTCTGATTTCGATTTCATTACGTTTGATGGAAGTTTTGAATTTACGTGACACGTTTATGATTATGTGATATTCTTTGCCAAAAAAAAAAAAAAAAAAAAAATTTCTTTGGGGTTTAGGGTTCTATATCTCTCATGATCCAAAACTCTAGGACATAGTTGAAGATGACTATGATGCTCCAAAAGAAGTTGCTTGTGTTAAAATATCTAGAAAGGATCTCATTTTTGATGAATAATGAAAGGCTTAGAAGTTTCTACATCTCTCATGATCCAAAACTCTAGGACATAGTTGAAGATGACTATGATGCTCCAAAAGAAGTTGCTGGTGTTAAAATATCTAGAAAGGATCTCATTTTTGATCAAAAGAAACAATACAAGATGCATCATAAGAAACATAACTTTCATGATGAATACTATCACCTTTAAAGAGTTAGAAAAATGCAGCAACAAATAAACATAAAAGAGTATCTTTGATGCTTTGGTTTGCATCTACGAAGGAAATAAGCAAGTAAAAAAAGCTAAGGAAAACTTACTTGTCAAGAAGTATGAAGTGTTCTAGATGGAAGAAGATGAAGATATTGTGACGTATACTAGCCTAAAGAAAATAAATCAATTGGAACCAAGTGAGTTTTCAAAAACAAATTGAATGAGAATTGTGAAATGGTCAGAAATAAAGCTAGATTGTAACTCAAGGACACAATCAGCAGTAAGTTATTGATTACACTAAAAGTTTCACTCTTATGGCAAGGTTAGAGGCAATCAAAATTTTACTTTGATTTGTAGTTTTTTATGTAATGATTTTATATTAGATGAGTGTTGACAAACCTATTTTTATAGGATTTTAAGATGGTATTCACCCTCTATATTGTCTTATTTTATAGTTTTGATGTCAACTTCTTCTTGTTTATTCAATTATTTATGATATTTGCATAATTGATCATGAGATGATAAAATACATCAAATTGGTTAAATCTACTAAGTTTTTAGTGCAAAAAACTTATCAAGTTTAATATTCCAATTGATGACTACAAGAAAGAAAAAGAGGTTTGATGCACGCTTCAAAGGTTGAATTTTATGATAGCAAAATGATGTCAAAGAAAGGGGGAAGGGTTGTTGCAAAACATTAAGATCTTCTTGTTATCATAACAAAGAGAAATCAAAACAAAAAAGGAGCCACACACGAGAAACACAATCGGAGAGGCAGAAAAACTAGAGAAAGAGAAAATAAGGAGAAACAACTTAGAAACTTAGGAGTGTTTGAAGCTGGAGTAAAGTGTCTCAAATTTTGGAGAAAAAAATATACTCTTCTAGAGTTTTATTTCTTTTTTCTGTAATTGATGAACACTTTTATTATTAACTTTATTTTCTATATGTCAATGAGTAACTAAGCTCTCTTCTAGGGTCTTTGGTGAATCTTGTGATTAAGATACCTTTTTTTACAATGTCTTGGTTTTAAATTTTAGTTTTATTTTATATTTTTGTTGTTTATCTCAATTAAATTATTCTATTGTTTTATTTATATGTTTTGGGTGGCCGACCTTTGCATGCCATAATCAATCAATTTACTACTGACCAACTACAACTAATTGATAGATCTATAGAATAATTGAGATTAAAAATCTCGTATGACAAAACATAGATACTAATCTTTCAATCACTCAACCTCTTGGTTCTTTATGCTTTCTCTTAATTATATTTTTTGTATGATAAATTAAAGAATTAATTTAGGGAAACAAATATTACATTGAATGACGAATCTTTGTTAATAGTTTTAAAGAAAGATTGATAATTGAGAAAATAAATAAGAATTTATATAAAGCTAGGATTTGAGGTATTGATACTACAAGTGAAACCATGACCTTAGGTTGACTTTCTATTAATTCAAAGTTGTGTTATATACTTTCGCTATAATTTTTATGTTTTTGTTATCACAAATCAACAATAATTTTCATTAGTCTAAATAATATAACATCTTAATTAATTTGATAGTTGTTAAATTCATCTATGTGGATATGATAATCTTATATACTGCTACTTGGTACATTTGTACACTTGTAGAATTTTGCCCAACCAGTTTTTGGCACCGTTGTCATGTATTAAATTAATTATATTAAGCGAAATATTTTTATTACTTTTGACATTGTTTTATTTAGTTTAATTTTAATTATTTTATCCAAAACCAAAAAAATAAACCAGTTTGTTTAAATTTTTGTTGTTACTATTAATAATATATTTAATTTTTTTAATATGTCCTTTTTCTTTGTTATTATTATCATTTACATTTTTTTATACTTTAGTTAATTAAAAAGAAAAAAATTATTTATTTATCTAGCTGTTATTAATTTTATTAGTTTTTTTTAGTTACTTGTGCATGCTCACCCTCTCCTCGGAGTTTGTTTGCAGTTGATTTTTGTTTTTGTAGAATAAAAAATATGGTAAAGTGGAAAACTACGGAAGATTATATCTGGATAACCAAAAAAAAATCAAACCTAAGAGGAAAACTATGAGAGATTATATCCTTGATAACCAAGAACAAATCAAACATAAGAGGAAAACTATGGGAAATTATATGCTTCAAGAAAAAATCAAACCTAAGAGGAGGATTACTATTGATCCCCATCAAGTTTGCAAAAGAACAAATTTAAAGGTTTTGTGAGAAACTCTCACAAGAATTGTTTACAAATGTGTACTTTTTGAAATACATTTTTCAACACTTAGACAAGACAAAAGATAAAGAGAACTAGTTGAATTTTAAATATAAAAAATAGTAAACAAGAATGAACTCTAGTTACAAATAATATTTTTATGTGAACATATATTCTAAGGTCAAGTTATCAATTACATTAGCTGAAGGGACAAACATGATAACTCAATGTACATTAGAGACACTTCTTAATTATTGTATTGTAATGAAGGGTTTCTTGCACTAACATAACTTCTAAAATAAATTTAATGGAAGTAAACATAACATTAGGTTACTATTATATAAGGTGATGAAGCAATTGTTTACTTGTCACATAAAAAGGTAGAAAAAAAATGGCCGAAACGCTCAAGGTTGTTTACACTGTGATCCTTTTAGTGTCCCTGTTTCTTCTTTTAGTCGCCGTTGGTGGTAAGTTTATCCTCATATTTTCTTGTTATACAAAACCTTCCATCATCTTTAAACAACATTTGTTTATTTTTATTTTACCTTACAGCAAAACATAGTTGTAAGTTAGAAACTGATTGTAAAAAGTATCGGTGTCCTCCTCTCCAATTCATGATTTGCCTTGATCGTCATTGTGAATGTATAAGGTAACACTTAAGTTAAAACTAATTTCTATATTTTGTTAAAGCTTTTAATTTTCTTTTTCTATTGTAATGTTTTTTTCTCTTATATATAATTTCTCTCACACGTTCATATATTTCTTGTGAACTTTCGATCTCCTTAATAGCTTTAGAATCACGTAAATTTTTTATTAAGAATTAGGTGTTTGATATATCATCTAAAAAACTTAGAACTGAAGTTTAGATTTCATGGGAGGATAGTAATTTATTGAGTTTTACACTTTGAGGTGTTATCTATATGATGTCTTTGTAAAACTTATAATTACTTGATAATATCGTCTTTTTGAGAGTACACACAATGCATATAATTTAGAGGGGTGTTGCACTTTGTATATGACATAAAGCATAACTTCTCAATCCATGTTTTCCTACATTATGTTGGAACCACATGAATTTCAAGGAGTGCATTTTGAGCATTAAAAGATCATTCTTTTATATCGTCTGATTTTTGTGATCATGTTATATATGATTCATGGATATATGGTCATCTATTTTTTACTTATTTATTTTACATGATGGAAGATCTACTCACATCTTCTTTGTGTCTCCTCTTATTATATATTTGTATGCAGCTATCCTTAAATTTGGTGATGACAAGAAATTAATGGAGCTTTTCTTGTGATAATGGAGTTTTTTCAATATTGTTGATTTTGTTGTATGAGTGGAGATCCATTGAATTGAAATGTAACTCTAAATTTAATAACTACATTTAAAACTCTTTGTATTCCTCAATATTTATTGTTATTATTTGTTTTATCTTATAATTTTCAAACTTATAAGTTATAACATTATTGTTATTAGTTGTTTTATTTTATATCATTTAAACTTATGAAATATAACATTATTGTTATTATTTGTTTTTTTCCTTCATAAAAAAAATGTTTTTGTAATACTCTAAATTTAATTACTACCTTTATCTTTAATTATAACTTTTTATTCATTATCTTCTTTACAAATATTAAGAAAAGTAGGTAATAAATATAACACATCAATTTTATATGTTGATATTGTTAAAATTTCATTTCGACTTTTCATTTATGAATGGTTGACATTATACTCGCTCTAATTAGTTATGTATGTGTATAAAATAACAACCATTTATTTTGATGATCAATAGTTAATATTATTTACTTTATTTTTTAAAGTAAATTGCTCATTCTTGAAGCACCAAATCTTAAGGAAAATTGAGAAAAACCTCTAAATCCCAAATCCCTCGTAAGTCATAATTGTTGGGTATTGGACACCCTTAGGTGAAAGACCAAAATATTGTAGACACATACTTATTCAAGTAGAGAGAGCTCTTCTTAGGGTTGAAAAGAAAGGCCCACATGTAATATTGTCAATAGAGTTAGTCATAATAGCACATATCTTTACTCAAACATAGTTAAGTGCTCATGTTTGAGAACGAGCTCTAATGTCAATTGTAGAACGAGAAACACAAGAAATGGAGGATTTGAATTGTATTTTATTTTTAACGCGGTTGATACATCGATTCGCTTCAACCTGAATAGAGGGTTTGAATTGAACGACACAACTAATTTAGCCTTATTCACCACTAACACGATTGATACATCAATTCGCTTCAACCTGAAGGATTTAATTCACTATTTCACCAAGTGAATTACACTTCCACAAAACACCTTCTAGTCAAACTTATTGTGTTTAAGTCTTCTCAACTTTCTAGCTTAGTACAATCAATTTATTGAGGGATGCATCCACTACTCGTCTAGGTTACAAAACAAAAGTTTAAGGGTTTTGGAATAACTCTAGCAGGAGGGTGTTTACAATATTGTTTTCTCAAGAAAATATTTCTCAACACTTAGACAAGATAAAAGGTAAATATCATGAATGCAGAGATGGTTGTATAGTGATTATTACATCATGTTGTTGCTTTTATTATTATTTTTAGAGTTTTTGGTGTTTGTCCAGATTCCAAGAAATCAACATGTATCATGAAGTTTTATATCAAATCTTCTAAGATTGATTTTCCATTAAACCTTGTAAAAAATATCATTGAAATTGATTATGCAAATCTTGATATGGAAATAGAAGGAGTAAAGGATATTGTGATTAGATGATGTTGCATAGACCTTTAGAGTGTTTATTTGGTGATGCGTAAAAGCTTTCTCTTCTTCTGAGTGTTGACTACTATTAGAGTGTGGAATTATTAGAGGGTTGAATATTATCAGAGTTAGACAATCAAATATTTGACACAGTTTATCAGAAGCAAAATAGTTGGATGTATGTTCTAGTCGTTAGAGCCAGGCTAATTAGAGCATTGCTTGTAATAATAGAATCAATAGATGTGTGTTTTTGAGCACATCCACCAAACTTAGAGTACGAAAATAAAAAGTGGAGTCTTGGTGTCTGTCTAAATTAGATCTAACATTGGAGGATGCAACGTGAACTTATATGGAATTACCAGTTTTGAAGGTTGCACGCTAAAATACAAGATAAGTAAATTGATCCCACAAAATAATATTTTCATAAAAAAAAATATAAAGGTCATAATTCTTCAAACCAACTTGGTTCTAACATATTTGGTTTCTACTCTTAACATTGACGAGGACAAATAATTTCATGTTCATGCCATTGTCAATCATTTCATTCAAGATGGTGTTCCTTTTGTTCTCTTACATATTTACCCCTAGTTGGTTGCCTTGCTTGCCAAGACTACTATTCCTAATTTTCATTGTGAGGATCGTCTGGCATGGAGAATAAAAAATTGAAACGTATTAAGTTTTAAGAAAGCTCGTCTATTCTTCATGCTTTTTGGGCAAAATTCATTGGGGCAAATTTATTTGCCATAATAACATTCATGTATTTATATCTCTCAGGTATTTGAGATTTTTGCCTAACAAGATGCCTACTTTTCTACTAATGATAATGTAATCTCTTGACATTGTCAAATTATTTCAAAATGTGAACTCTGTAAATGTTAAATGGAAACTAACACTCATCACTATTTTTCTTGCTCTTTTACTACTAGACTTTAGGGTTATTTAAGCTCAATTTTTCATTCTCAAATTGGTATTAGTTTGGTTCAAAATATTGTTGGCACATGTGACAATGGTTTGTCTCATCAATGCAAATATGTTATTTTTGCCATCATCACCTTTACTATTGATACTATTTTGTATTATATAAATCAAGATCAATTTAATGGAAAAAGTATTGTTTTTCATGTTGTTATCAACAAAATGATTGTCAATGTATCTTTATCTGACAATCAAACGTCTAGCACAATCTTTGAATCTGTCCATAAATTTCAAATTCTCATATACTTTCAAGTTTGAACTCATCCTCCTAAAGAATTTACCGTCAAGGAAGTGATATGTAGCTTCCAAAGGGTATTGGATTATATTTAATACTTATTGAGTTGTATTTAGATGTCTCGGTCCTACTACTTGTGGAGGTATATTTAGAGACAATTTTGCTTTGAGTTGTTTTGCTATGAATTTGGAGATTAGAACTGCATTATATGTTGGGTTACGGGAGTTATGATTTATATTGAAACAACTTATAAGAAAATAATGATTTTTATGGATTGAATTTGATTTGCAATTGATAAATTTGACTTTTGGGAATACTAGCCTTATTCCTTGATCTATTAGAAATAAATTACTTAATTGTCTTGAGATGGTTAAAACAATGAGGTTTAATATATCTCATATTTTAGATAATGAAATAAATGTGGGAGTAAAATGGCTAATTTGGGACTTTAGATTTTTATTAGTCATTGGTGAGACATTTTTTATTTTAATATTTTCGATGTTTTCACTAGAAATAAGATTGCTTTTCTTGAATATTGATTTTCTAATATGTGTATGTGTTTATTGCACACTATTTTTTCATTTACCTTGATTTTATTCTCTGGGTTTTCCAGTTAAGGTTTTTAACGAGACGATAGTTTGTATCTCTAATGATTGTTTTATTGGGTTTTGGTATAGTTGTCAAATATGTTGTTTTTTTTTTGTTTTTTTTTTTACTTTTAATAATATTTTAGAGTGCTGCTAATGATAGGTGATTAACTTAGGGTGTCGATATAGTTGGATGTTAAGTTAATCAGGTGATTCCTTTGTTTGATGTTAAGTTAAGTTTATCTTTTCTTATTTCTTTGTTAAAAATAGAGAAAATCCAATAAATAATTTATACAACAATTTATAATTGCTCTACAAATAACCCAAAACAATTCCAAAAAAGTGTTTTAAAGTGGAGTTTATCAAATTTCCCGACTTAATATTTACTTATCCAAAGTAACCCCTAATTCCTTAGTGGATTTAAGATTAGAATTAAGCTTTACGGTACAAGAATTCTGTTATTAGACCACTTCCTTTGCAACAAATTTAGTTGATTTCATGACTTGCATTTATCCCTAGACTACAATATCATAAATTTCTCATATCAAGCATTCATAAAATCCACTTCCATTTCAAAATACGAATTGTAGAACATTTTAAAGTTTATCAAGCAATAAAAAGCATTAAGCACATAGATGAGAAAAATAATTGAATATACTCATTCATATATCTGGAAATTAAATTGAAAAAAATAAGGGTTTCATCTTGTTACACTCATCCCTAACAAATAGGGTTTAGTTACGCATGATATAGATAGAAAAGATAGAGATTAGAAAACAATTATAAGAAATATTCTTGATAAAATTGCTGCAATGGTGTTAGAAACGGCAGCCTTTAAGTTTCTTCGCTAGGGCACAAGTCTCCCAACTTCCCAATAGTCCAAAAAATCCTAAAAAGTGAGAAAAACATGTTTTAATGTCTTCTAATGCGTGTCTTGTGCCTCAGGAGCGCCTCAAGCTCATTCTGGTAGGTCTGGTGCAGAAATGCTCTCCAGGCGCCAGTTTTGTGCTTCAAGCGTCCAACATCTTTTATCTAGCGTTTAGTGCATTTTTAGTATCTTTAGAGTCTGAATTTGGTTTTGGTGTCTTCATGAAAGTTGTAGCCATAGACCTTAGCTTTCATTTGAACTTGGTTTTACTCCAATTGGACATCAACAACTTAATTCAAAGGTTACTAAAAGTTAATAAGAAAAAATTGTGATAACTCTTCATCGTATGCATATTTTTCACTATTTTTAGTCTTATTTATCTTTAATTATTAGTTATTTGAAGGTGTTATTTGATATATTTTCTTGATTCTAGTACTTGCATTTAATACAATGATTATGTTCTTATTTCCTTGATTAAGTAGATATTTTTCATTGTTTCGCGTTGTTTCTTTGTTTTAGAGTAGTGCTGAATTTTGGCGAGGAATCAACATGACCTATGTGGAGTATTTCAACCATATATTGAGTTATAGATGTCCATTTGGAGTCAAACCAAGTTCAAATTAAAATCTAAGATCCATAGTTATAAATTTCATGAAGATACCATAACAAAATTTGGACTCAAAAGAAGGGAAAAAGCCGTAACTATCATACATAGGATGTTTGGGCCCAAAGCACAAAATCTATGCCTGAGGAGCATTTCTGCACCACTGAATCTGTCAAAATGCGCTTGAAGCAAAAATTCCGCTCCTGGGGCGCGTGGCACTCATCATTATGCATTAAAACTTTTTTTTTTGTTATCATTTTCTAGGTATCTTTTGGACTATGGAGAAGCTTCTAGACTTGTGCCCTAGCGGAGAAACTTAAAGACTGTTGTTGCTAACACCATTGGAGGTGATTTATCAAGAATCTTTCATGAATCTTTCTTGTAATTCTTCTTTAATCTCTATCTATTGTATCTCATTCATGAGTAACTAAACATTATTTTTTAGGGACGAGTGAAACATGATGAAACCCTTATTTATTTGATTTGATTCCTAGTTATATGAATAAGTTTATTGAATTATTTTTATTATCTATGTGCTTAATACTTTTTATTGCTTGACCAACTTTAAAATGTTTGACGATTCGTATTTTGATACATAATTGGACTTTACAGATGCTTGAGATGAGAAATTCATGATATTGTAGTCTAGGGACAGATGCAGGTCATGAAACCAATTAAACTATTTGTAGAAGCAATAGTTTATAAGGCAATTATTGTACCGAAAAACACAATTCTAATATGAAATCAACTAAGGAATAAAGGGTTAATTTGATATTAAAGGTTTTGTCACTGTGGAATTTGAAAATCGTTAGAGTTAAATGAGTATTAAAAACGGGGAATTTTTTAATATCTGCATTTACTTAAAGATTGTCGTGAAATCGTTAGAGTTAAATGAGTATTAAAAATGAGGAATCTTTTAATATCTACATTTACTTAATGATTGTCGTGGATAGAGTCAGAGTATGCTTATGCATTTCATTGTACATGGAGATCGGATGGGCCACGAGATGATTCCATGTGATTTGTTGGTTCATCTTATCCTTACGGGATTATCGTGTCATGCTCGTCTGTGAGAGATTGCACTAGAAAATAGTGTATGGCCTGTGATAGGTGACACTTTAGTAAATTGTGCGGGCCTGTGATGGATGGCACCTTGATAATTACTATAAGGCATGTGATAGGTGATACAATTATGATTTACGCCCCTTCGATGAGGGTTTTGATTGGAATTCAGAGTCCATGCATTTTGGCATATACGCATTGCATTAGGGTGCTTGACACACGAGTCATGTTTGATTCAAGATTATGATTGAGTGTTTGGACTCAAGTTGTCAGGGTGATTGTGCTATAATTGCCAAGTGTGAATGTTTTGGATTTGTGTGTAAGTGTGATTGATTGCAAAACCTTTTCAGAACTCAAGTTGTCACGGTGATTGTGCTATAATTGCCAGGTGTGAATGTTTTGGATTTTTGTGTAAGTGTGTTTGATTGCAAAATCTTTTCGAAACTCAAGTTGTCATGGTGATTGTGCTATAATTGCTAAGTGTGAATGTTTTGGATTTGTGTGTAAGTGTTGATTGATTTTGAAACTCTTTTAAAAGCTGAATTTTGCTGTTTTTATGTTTTTTTCTTATGTGTAGTCGAATATAGAAGGTTGTATTCGAATACAAACATCCTGTTTTAGCTACTGACTTATGTGTAGTCAAATACAAAAGGTTGTATTCGAATAGCGACATCTGTAACACCCTAAATTTGATAATATACTATTATATTAATTAGATAGGATTTTAAATAATTAATTTGATGTTAAAATTATTTTAGAATATATGTTGATAAATTTTGTGAGTAATTTTTGCGTTACATGAATGGTTTCTATGATCTGCTAGTTTTATAAGACTAAATGAGTAATATTGTAACACTGTGAATTTATTGTTTTTAATGTGGTGGGATAATGTTTTTTTATCTAATTTTTTTTATCTACTTGTCTTAGTGATTTATTTAAATTAGCTATTATTGATATTAAATTCAATTTTTATATTATATATAAGTATAGATTCATAAATGTTAATTTTAGATTGTTATTATGTTAAGCTTAATATTTTAATATTATTGTTAACTAGACCTTTGGTACATATATATAAATTAATTAATATATATAAAATAACTAAATTATTTATAATATAAATAAACAAATTAGTTTATATAAATAAAACATAACAATGATGACCGAAGAGACGAGATGCGGCTATCCCTTGTGAAGTTGTGAATTCCTAGTATACATATTATATCGTGGCCCAGCTATTAGGGATACTAATAACCTAATCTTGGTTTATATCTTTTCTTCCAGCGGCGCAAAACATAATGTATACCTTCCCTCTCCAAATTTTAATTCCTTTTTTCTTCAGTCACGTGAAACCTATTATCCAATTCGACTTGTAGAACCAAGTTTTTGTAGATGTGATTCTAACTAAAAGACCCATTACTTTATTTTAATTCTCCCTTATACGTTGAAAAACCACCATGGTTGCCGTATGTGATCTATCTCGAATTATCTCTCATTTCACCATGGAAATAAATGAATAGTTGGTTTCACACACAAAATCCATCGATGCACTCGTTTCTGGCCTTGCTTTGGTTGATTGAGACTCCATTTAACTGTAAACAACCATTTTTCGTCCCTTGGACAAACTGTTTTTGGGATAATCTGGAAACCACATTCATACTTTCGAAAAATGGATATCATATTTGGATTTCCCTCGTCAAAACTTTCAAGAAACATTACTCATTTTCATTTTTCGGTGAAGTTGACTTAAGACCCTCCTGGCGCTCTGACGAGTCGGTGAGACTTTTTCTACAGTTTTTTCTCGTCGTTTTGACTCCATTTTTCTCCTAAAATTATTATTAATTATTTAACATTCATTTTTATGCCCTGCATAATTTACCAGTTGCTTCTCGATGATTTTGTGAACTCGCCATTTATTCCAATTCATTTGTTGTACGTTGTTGATAAGCAGTTGTTGTGAAAACTCCCATTGATTCCTGGGTTTGTTAAAGCGTCACAATAAGGTAAGGGGTGAGAGAACGTTTGAATTCATGAGTATAATATATTGTGAGATGAACGGGAAAACCGTATTTCCCAACGATTCATCCGGGGCTCGCTACGTATGGCAGTAGCCCTTTGAGGGATAAATTAATTAATGTACAAATATGAAAATTGTGAGATTAAAATATAGAATAGAAATATTTGTAGGGTGTTGATTGATTTAATTTATTTGAATGTGTGATATTGATATTATTGTGATATTGAGTGTCGAATTAAATTTATATATATGTTTGATTAGATGAGTTTATGTGATGTAATAACAAAATATGGATGTGTTGCAATAATTTTATGTAATGATGATGATGTACGATTAATAATTGTGATGTTATACATTTGTGATAAGTTTATGTGATAATGTTTGAATGATGATAGTGATGCTATAAATTTGTGATGAGTTTATGTGATGACGATGATAGTGATGTTCTAAACCGTGATGAGAATATTGAATTAACCCCATAGTTGATGAAATAATGGTGATTTTAATTTTTGTTTGAGAAGCCAGTTTTAATGGAGTATCATATACCAACGAGGGGAGAAATTAAATATTGTGAATATGTGAAGTGGAGATTATTTTGTCATCATATAGGTACGGCCTAACAAGCCTAGTGATTTTGGAGAAGTACAACTGAATGAGCCTGATCGTAGCGGTCTGCTGTCGAGCCTTAAGGCAAGATTGTAAGACACGTTTACCTCGACTGTCACGTATATGTGTCTCAGGTTGAGTTGAGGGGATCTATGAGGACAGAGCCAATTTGAATTGTCCGTCCACCGGGATGGTGGCATAGTATCAAGCCTTCTAACCAAGTACTTCAGAGTTAGAATGGTACCACATTGTGAAGTAGAGTTTAAGCTCATGCATAACATTGCATTTTATTGTAATTGTTTTGTTGTTATTAATATGTATCGTGTGTGGTGATAATTTATCTTAGACAATTTGATGTTACAGTGAAATCTATTGATTTTCCTTGAGTGTTTTTGACCTTTGAATGTGATATTTTCTTGATGGAATATTTGTGTAATGATACGGTGCTATCATGATTGTTTGCGTGTTTTTCTTACTTGTATTATACTATCATCATGATTTCGAAACTCACCTCCTTCGTTGTTTGTGTTTGACTGGCTAGGTCAAGTTTAGCAATAAGGGTTTTAATTTGTATTTTACTTATTTAATTTAAATTAAATTTTTGTATGAAAACCTTAGAAGTACTAGTAAGTTTTTAGAATTAAATCAAGTAATTATACTTAAATCAAGCTTATCGAGATTGCACTATTTTAATGGATAAAATAGGTTTAAAATTTATTATTTTTATTTTTTTGGAAATATATTTTTATTTATCCGCTGCAAATTTTATACGAATGTGATATAAATTATTATATATATTATTTTGGGATTTAGGGTGTCACAACATCCTGTTTTTGCTGCTGATATATGAAACAACCTTGTATTCGAATACAGAGATGTTGTATTCGAATACAACAGTGCAATTTTGTTTAAAACTTCATTTTTCAACTTTGTTTATGTATGTTTGGCATATGGAAACCCTTTTAAGGTGCATGCTAAGTTGAAAGGTACATGCATGATAAGTAGAAAAGAGGGAAAGAGAGATCCATGCTGCTGAGTCAAGAGGATTGGAAGAGTTTCTTCGTTACCATCCTCCAAAGTTCAAGGGTGATTAGAACTCAGTAAATGTTGATCAGTGGATTCAAGAAGTGGAAAAGATCTTCGAAAAGACGAATTGTCAGGTAGGGTTGAACGAATTTTGATGTCATGGGATTTATGAAGTGGTTGCAAGGACACAAAGGCTATGTTGTTGATGGTAACTCGAAGATGATAGGTATGGATGGATTAAAGTTAGACTAATAGGCGATTTGATGTAAAGATATAAGTGGAGAGCTTTTTAAGAAGAGTATTAGATGTTCGCCTAGTAGATTTCAGAATGAGATTGGATGAAGTTTGATAATTGCCAAAGAGGTGTGAACACCATGGAATTATTGAGAAGATAGGGGTTCCATTTGGAATAGCATTTGGTGCTTAGGTGTCAATGAAAGATACTTGTATAGAAGTTGAGGGGCACTGCACAATAGGAGTAAATACTCCTTTGGTTAGATAAAATACGCTTTGAGGAATAGTCGATACCTTGAGGGATAAAGTCGAGCATTCGAGTTAAACTAGATTCGCAACTCGAATTATTAATTATGAATCTCATGGCAAGTATAGGAGTGAGAATATATATTTTGTTGATAAGTGACAAATCTCTTTGTGGTTTAGGAGATAATACGTATGGATAGTGATTTTGGATGGAACTATAGATGCGTAAGTGTGAGTTTTGAGCGATGTTCGGAAAAACATAAGGAGTTAAGACTTGATGTATTGAACCGCATGTAACTATTAAATGGAATTGAAAGTACATCGTACGGGAATATTTAGAGATTGTAACAATGTAAGATTTGAGAGTCTATTAAAGGATGGTAATTACTAGGAGAATGTTAATATTTTGATAGGTCAGAGGGATTGTTCGAGATTTGATTTGGGACCCTAAGTTGGTTTTTTTTGTTGTTGATGATTTAAAATCCACAAGGTGGGATGGAGAAGCAAGTAACACCTTAAACTTGTGTAATCGAGGGAGTTGAGGCAGAAAAATGATAAATAATTCATGTTATGGATGGAAGTGTTTGAAGATTTACTAATAATATTGTGTTATGATTAGAAGAGTTTTCATTATTACTAAGACGGTTAGGGTCAATGATGAATAAGACCTTCTAGTATATCTGAAGATGAAATGGATGAATTTAGACTAGGTGATGAGTATTTGGAGATTTCGAGGATCAGATTTTTTAGAATTTTATCCAATGAATCGAGAGTGAAAAAGGAGAAATGTGACAAATGATTTATGGTTTAGTTATTGGTCTTGGGAAGTCAAGCATGAAGATTTGAAATGATCGTTTCAGTGACTAGATGGACGGCGAAAGGTATGTGGGTCTTGGAGATATTTTACTACAAAGTTATGAGGATGAGGCTTGTAGATAACAATACATTAGAAGATGCTTATTGGGAACGTTTGAGGAATAGTTCTGTAGGACGTTCGATTGTTGGGACTCTTTTATTTTGTACCTCAGTGAAGGTTGGGAACGAATAAGAATCCAACAAGTAAACCACATTTTGGAATTACGTGCTACGAAGACTCGTTGGAGCTGCACATAGATATGTAGCTTATGACAATTAAAGATTGATGAAAGGAATTATCTCACCTATAATTCAGACATTGTTATTATAAGGGTATGTCAATGATATAAAGGCACTACTTGAGTGCATGTCATGGAGGTTGCTATTGTGTTCGTCAGTCAACATAGTTAAATGTTTGTTTGGTAGGGAAGAATTGAGCATGAAATGGAAAAGTTTGGTGGGTACTAGTAAGGCTTGATTTATTGAAATCACTATAATGAGGAAAGACGAAGTATGATGGAAGATGAGCTAAGCCAATAAAGGACTCTAGATGTTGACCACATGGACGGTTGAATGACGGTAGAGATGAAAAGTGGTTTGAGATATATTTTGGATGTAGAATATTTCATATGAAGTGTGAAAATTAGGAGGAATTAAGATTTGGTTTGAATTGTTGAAGGAATTCTTAAGGACCAGAATAACAAGCTTATTCGAAGGAAGGAAAGTTTAATAGTAAGAGGAAAGACAAAAGAAAATTCAAGTTAGGACAAAGGATACTTTGAGATATAATGCACAATAGTGTGTACCAATTGTGGTTGTCAAAGAAGAGAGCAATTTATAGAAAAAGACATACGCGTGTAAGCTAAGTAATGATTTCAAAATAATGAAGATGTATCAAGGTTCGAGGTAGAAATTTAAGGTTTGTATAAATGGAAAAGTGATGGAGTGAATACAATGTGTTTGACATGTCGTAATGAAAATATAATCATCAAGCTGCAAATAAAGGATCCAGAGAAATTGAGAAGTATCAGAATGAATGCTGGCAATAGATGTAGTAAAATTATTTTTGAGTTTGTGTAGAATTGCGAAGTATGTAAGAAAATGTCTAGCGAAGCGTGAATTTGAGGTATTAGGCATGAGACAAATTAAGACCTTGATCTGTAAATTAAATTCAAGTTGGATTTTGTTGGAAATGTGACTCTTGAAATGAAGTACTCAACTGAAAGGAAGTTTGTGTGTCCTAAGTAGTATAGTCTTTGGCATGACTTCAAAAATATTTGAGGAAGCTTGGATCACCAAGCAGATGTGGGGATAGAATTATTAAAGTTATAATTGGAATAACATATTGATAAGAACACTACAATTTGACGTAGTTGTACGACTAAAGAAAAATCGAGGATTTGTGGAAAATGGAGAAATTTAGGAGTTCTCGGCTTTAGTGATTGTTTTGTGCTCAGTGTGTTGGTTTCATACTTAGTGTTTCGGTTTGGTACCAAAGGGATGTTTCG
This sequence comes from Cicer pinnatifidum, assembly GCA_037974775.1. Classification (NCBI taxonomy): domain Eukaryota; kingdom Viridiplantae; phylum Streptophyta; class Magnoliopsida; order Fabales; family Fabaceae; genus Cicer; species Cicer pinnatifidum. Next base: position 41,788,476 of record JBBPBR010000006.1, read on the forward strand.
TACCAAGTGGATGTAAATAAGGCTAGGTGACATAGCTATGGGCAATTGTACTTCATCGACATGATGAAAGTTATAGGAAAATAAGGGAAACTTAGTGGATTTTGAGAAGATTGATGACCGCTTGTACATTAGGATAACCTTAAGTACAAGTTGCAGGGAGCGCTATTAAAATTCAATTAAAATATGCCAAGCCACCATCATGGTTGTTGGCTATTTATTGACAAATGGAGGATTTGATCATCCTTAATCTCTTGTTGATAGTAGACAAAATCATGTTGAATGGAACGGACGAGCCTTTCCGGCAATGGTAGTTGAGGATTTGATCATCCTTAATCTCTTGCTTTGTTTTCATCATTTGATTTTAGCCTTGTTAAAATCATTTTAAAATAAAACACAATTCCACCCTACCCCATATTTCTTGTGTTTCTCGTTTTATAATTGGCATCAAACTCGAAAAGGTGAGCACTTAAACGTGTTTGAGTAAATATATGTGTTATTATGACTAACTTTGGTGATGAATTTAGAGATGGAAACGTTAACAAGTCTACTTTGTTTGATCGAGAAAGACAGGCTTATAAAATTCAAGATGAATGTTATAACTTCCAAAGAGTTCGAAAATTGCAACAACAAAGAAACTGAAAATGGTATCTTTAATGCTCTGGTTCACAACAACCAAGGAAATAAGAAAGTACAAAAAGCTAAGAAAAATTTACTTATCAAGAAGTATGAACTTTCCAAATGAAAGAAGATGAAGACATTGAGATATATGAGATCTTGTCCCCAACCCTAAAGAAAAGAAATCAATTGGAAACAAGTGGATTTTTAAAAACAAACTAAATGAGAAAGGTGAAGTGGTCAAAATCAAAACTAGGGACTTAGCACAAAGATACCAGTAAAAAGGTATCATTTTTCGTTCTACTAATTGCAAGTTGTAATGTCCTAAAATTTAAAGACTAAATATAATTAGAATTTCAAAATTTAAAATGTTCAAACTTATAGATTATTATTATTGTTGTTATTTTATTATTGTCTTCTTAATTGATGTGTTTATAATTTTTTTATAAAAAAAAGTTGTTTAATATATTATATTAAGACAAATAATGTTTTTTTAAGTATTTTATAAATGAATACACGTGTAAAATGTTTTTTCAACGACCAATTTGCTTAAAATAAGGTAACCGTAGAAAGTTGTTTTGTTTGTTAGACGTTTATAAGGTAATAGAATTTGTTTTGTTTGTTAAAGACTAATGTGCAATAAATAATGACAAACAAAGTTAGTATAATGACTTTTGTAATCTAATTATATAGTATTAAGGAGTCAAATAAAACGAGCAAAAATCAATTCTCAATTAAAAGAAAAATTCGTAGGAGACAATATTACTGATGCACCAAAATCACATATAAGCACATGCAAAAAAAAAAAAAAAGAAGCATATACCTCTAGACACCGACAAGTAAATTAATCAAATAAATATTGGTCAATTTTAATTCAACATTGACTTGCACAGATTGAAAGTGCAAACACGAGAAGTGCAAGATAGAGTTTGGGATAAACAAATGAAGGTCATGCAAAACGGTTAGAACAAATCAATCATATCATGTACTTTTCCTTAAATAAAACATGGAGAAATAAATATACCAATTTAATTTTCAATTAATTCTCCTTTTTATTTTTCTGTTTTTGAGTATTTTTGTTGTTGTAATTATTGTAATTGAAATTGACACTCCATCGCATATCTTTAATATATAGATTTTTTTTTAAATTCACCACTATTTACTCCAATTAATTTTCTAGTTTCTACACTACTAAATATGTCATAATGCACTTGAAGCAAAAATCCCGCTCCTAAGGTGCGTGCCACACATCATAATGCATTAAAACATGTTTTTTTTTTTTCTCACTTTAAATGGATCTTTTTGGCTATTGGAAAGTTTGGAGACTTGTGCTCTAGTAGAGAAACTCATAATTGGTTGTTCTAACACCATTTGAGTAGTTTTATCAAGAATTATTTATGGATCCTTCTTGTAATTATTCCCTATTTTCTATCTCTGTCATGAGTAACTAAAACCTATTTGTTAAGGTTGAATGGTATTTTTATTTTTTTGATTTGATTTCTAGTAATATGAATCATTTTATTGAATTATTTTACTCATATCTATGCTTGATGCTTTGTATTGCTTGATCAACTTTAAAATATTCTACGATTCGTATTTTGAAACAGAAGTGGACTTTACGAATGCTTGAGATGAGAAGTTCATGATATTGTAGTCTAGCGATTAATGAAGGTAATGAAACTAATTAAATTTGTTGTAAATTCAGTAGTTTAATAAGAGAATTATTGTACCGTAACACTTAATTTTAATCTTAAATCCACTAAGCAGTTAGGGATTACTTTGGAATTAAAGGTTCTTTCACTAAGACGTTAGGGCAAGAATATAAATAGAATTTGGTAAAAATTCAATAAATGAATTTAGTAACTAGGATCAAATTAGAAACCAAGGATGGACTCGTAGTGAAACTCATCCGTGACATTTTTCTTAGTATAAAAGTTCAATTCTATTACTCTTGTTAATTTTAAATATTATTTCAATCAATTCAGAAATTTGTTGTTTAATCTTAGTATTTAAACACAACTCGATAGTAAAACACAATCCTTCAGTTCGAAATTCGGTACTACCATTTTATTATTATTAGCAACAATTCAATAAATTTGTTGAAATGTTATCAATGACCTAAAACAAAGAGAATGGTATATATGGATAATTTTAGCACAACTCCTATAACAAGCTCAAAATTCACATTTAGTAGCAAATATCTAAGAAATGGATCATACACAAAACTTCATACTAATTTTCAGCTTTCAACTGAACACTTTAAAGAAAAATCAAATTAAGATCTATCAATATTTAGTATTTAAATATCCTTGAACATCAAATCATTCACAAAACTTGGAAGATCCATAGTTTTAAATTCTAATTTATGTATTTTAGTGTATTTTGGTATATAACTCTTAGACTTTTTAGCCAAGTTATTGATATTTCGTGAGTTTAACGCCCAAAAATATCTTTCGAAGCCCCGATTAAAATTATTCGTCGATAAATAAATTAGATTAAGTACGGTAAATCTTTTGTCGAAGAATAATTTATTTTTGTTACGAAGAATTTAATTATGGGCAGTTTTGTTAAAAATATCTCGAGTTGATGAAAATTTTATTTGTCAATTGAGTTGCGACGAGAGTGGATATTTTTATCAAATGGTTTGAGAGGTTATGGGTGAAATGGTAATTTTGATAAATATCTAGATATTTTTAGATATTTGTTAAGTTATAATTAATATATATATGTTTGGAGGGAAAAATAAAGGAAAAGGAAAAGAAAGAAAAGGAAAGGAAGGAAAAAAAAAAGAAAGGAAAACTAAAAGAAAACGTTTTCTTCCTCCCCGGTTGTCACGCGAATCGTCCATCTTCTTCCTTCTCACTTCATTTCCGTTTGCTTCCTTTTTCTTCAAGAAAAGAAACCCAAGGCTTGGTGGGTGAGAAAGTGTAACAACCCAATTTTTTTTATTTTTTTTTTAAAAATAAAATCCAAATATCGAATTTCAGAAATGAAGGAATAAAGAAGGAAATACTTTTGGATAAATATTTAAGTCGTAACATAACGACAAAGTCAACAAACATTTACAAGTAGCGGAATAGTTTTTGAAATCAAAATCCAAAGTATTCAAACATCAAAATACACCGAGGTTATGAGGCCTATCAGACATAGCTCATACCCCTGGGGTATTCTCGGCAGACACATGTACAAAAGTATTAACCCAAGAATTTTAACTCCCCACATCACATCAAAAAGTGGTACATGGAACCCATCAAAGTAAAATGTCAAGTTGACAGTATTGGTATAGGTACAGTCTTCCAAATTAAAATAAACACAACCCAAAAACAAAGACATCCTAATCATTCTACAGAAAACTATACATCCCGGATGGTCTTCACGCGCCCCGCAAGATCCTCCTGACAAAGCTCCGGTCAGGTGTGTCCAACTACATTCCCATCCACATGGTACAAACCCGTGGGAAGATCCTGGTTCTCATATGAGGGCAAAGCCCAGATTTCCACAATAGTTGTAATGGGTCACCAATCGAAATTAACACTTAACACATAACATTTAAATTTTTTAAATGCACAAAATAACCTTTCATCTTAGCATGCACCTTGAAAGGGTTTCCATATGCCAAACATGAAAAAACAAGGTTGAAAAATGAAGTTTTTAACAAAACTGCACTGTTGTATTCGAATACAATATCTCTGTATTCGAATACAAAGCTGTTTCAACAGTCAACAGTAAAAACAACATGTCTGTATTCGAATAAAACCTTTTGTATTCGACTACACATAAGTCAGCAGCAAAAACAACATGTCTATATTCGAATACAATCTTCTGTATTCGAATACACATCTGACATCAGCAGAAAAATAGAAAAATTCAGATTTTAAAAGGGTTTCGAAATCAATAAACATTTACACAGAAATCCAAACAATCACACTTAGCAATTATAGCACAATCACCATGATGACTTGAGTTTCGAAAAGGTTTTGCAATCAATCACACTTACACACAATTGAAAAACATTCACACTTACCAATTATAGCACAATCACCACGACAACTTGAGTTTCGAAATGGTTTTGAAATCAATCACACTTACACACAATTCCAAAACATCCACACTTGGCAATTATAACACAATCACCATGACAACTTAAGTTCAAACACTCAATCATAATCTTGAATCAAACACGACTCGCGTGCCAAGCATCCTAATACAATGCGTATATTCCAAAATGCATGGACTCGAAATTCCAAACCAAAACCCTCCTCAAAGGGCCGTAAATCATAATTGTACCGCCTATCACAGGCCAAACTACTAAATTACCGAAAAGCTACCTATCACGGGTCAGCACGATTTACTAAAAGCGTAAATCGTAAATGTACCGCCTATCACATGCTGAAGTACTTTTTATCGAGGTGCCACCTATCACGGGTCAACACGATTCACCAAAAATGTGTAGTCTATCGCATACCTTACACGACACGACAATCCCCGCAAGGATAAGATGAACCAACAAATCACATGGAATCATCTCGTGGCCCATCCGGTCACCACTATCACCATGGCACATCGGGTCGCCATGTATTATGAAATGTATGAGCATACTCTAACTATATCCACGAGAATCGTTAAGTAAATGCAAATATTAAAATATTCCCCATTTTTAATACTCATTTAACTTTAAAAATCATTAAGTAAACGCAGATAATAAAAGATTCCCCATTTTTAATACTCATTTTACTCTAATGATTTTCAAATTCCACACAGAGCATACTCAGACATATTCTCAAATTCATTCCACAGTTCACACGAAATCACATTAATTCATTTTTCAACAAAATCCACACAAACACATCTCAAAAATTATAAATATTATTTATGAACACGTCAAACATGACAAACACCAATCATCACAACCCACCATTCAAACACATCAAATTTCATTTCCTCAAAACCACACATAAATGAGTTAAATTTATTTTCCACAAAACACCAATCAATAGCACCAAAAACCCAACTCTAAAATTTCACCCATAAAAGCATTAAATTCATTTTCCCCAAATCTACACTTCAACCCTAACAAATTTCTTTTCCACCCAACCACATACAAGACCCTAGATACAAACTAATGTAAGACATATGACTCGCTTATTATGACTTTGATATAGGTGGAGAATACTAGACATATGCCTCCCTGATCATGATTTTGATATAATGTCCAAACATACAATGTATATGCATTATTTGATTGATCTAATGGTTTGAATTGAGAAACATTTCAGGAAATGAACAAACACTACACATTTGGACAAAACTTGGAAGTCAAGCAATCACTCAAAGAGGGACGATATACTACCAACTTGAAGAATGATGTATAAATGTTTCTAGTGTTAATAGTGTCTATTAGGTAGACTTAATCATAATGATTTCTCACATAATATCTGCCAATGAAATCATAAAAAAAGGTTTTAATCAATCAAGTGATAAATGAACTGATAAGTCAATTGAAGAATCAATTGGACAATCGATTGTCTGACTCAGAATAGAAGTTTTCACTAAGTAAATCGATTGGGAAATCGATTACTTAAAAGGTTTTTAATGAAACCTGTATTCTGGGTTTAAATCAATCAATTGGACAATCGATTTGCACATCAATTGAGTAATCGATTTTGTGATTCACAGAACCAAGCTCGTGTTGAGTTAATCGATTGGCAAATCGATTACAAAAATACTTTTCCATCAGACATGAGTTCTGTGATCAACGCAATCGATTGGACAATCAATTGAAATAAGTTTCTTAAGTTGCAAGGTATGCACTAATCGATTAGGTAATCGATTGAAATAATAAATTGGTTAATCATTTATCAGAAACATGTTGCATAATCGAGTGGCACATCGATTTCAACTAAAATAGCTGAGATATTGTAACAAGCCAAATCGATTGGCAAATCGATTGGATTAAAATATTTGAGTCACTGTGACCAGTTAAGTCGATTGGCAAATCGACTGGATTAAAACATTTGAGTCACTGTGACCAGTTAAGTCGATTGGCAAATCGACTGGATTAAAACATTTGAGTCACTCTGATCAGTCAAGTCGATTGGCAAATCGATTGAAGTAAAACATCCGAGTCACTGTGATCAGCCAAATCGATTTGCAAATCAACTGAAGTAAATGTTTGAGTTACAGGGAGAATTCAGTCCATTGCCAAATCGATTATGACAATGATTATGAGCCGACTGAGTAATCGATTGTTTTGATCTCGTTGTTTGAACAAAACACCTATAATAGATTATTCAATCGATTCTGATACAAACTTAGTATCAGTTTCTGATTTATGTATTAAAAGAATCGATTGGAAAATCAACTAGTTCCTATATTTTCAAGATTCAAGAAAAACAAGAAACACGATAATCGATTAGGCAATCGATTAAGTTGAACTTACACTTTAATGAAATCGATTGGTAAATCGATGGTTGTGATGTTTTTTTGAAAATATATAAACTGATTCAATCACAAATTTCACAACATTGATACGATTTTGAAACTGAAAAATAACACTTGAATCATAACAATCATTTTTCTCTCATAAACTCAATACTGAAATACACTTGGAAAAAGATTGTCATATCTCACTAAAGTACATTGGCAAATTCTATGTGAGATATTCATTTGTGATTGAGTCATTCTTCTTAGTCTTATTTTATTTCTTTTATAAGAACATCTATCTGTATAGAAGTTTCTGGAAAATCCAGTGGTGTAAACTGGTGGCAATCTTTGTTGGTGCTTGTGTTCATCAAGAAGAAGTCTCAACTTGATCTTGTGAGGGTTTGGCGAGTAGCTCTTAGGGATAAGTTGGTGTTGTAATAGAAGTGATTGTGAGTTGGATGGATAGGTTGTGATCAAGCTGGAAAGTCTGTAAAAAGTACTCAAGTCAATTCTAGTGAAAAGGCTGAAATCATTGTTGATTTCAGGACTGGATGTAGGCTATCAAACTGATCGCCGAACCAGTAGAAATTCATGGTGCACGATTTCCCTTATCTCTTCTCTTTATATTGATATTGCATGAATGTTTGTTCTTGAATGTTTGTATTTGTGAATCTTTGTTTCTGAATAATTTCTTGGGACTATCATTGTTAACTTGGTTAATAATCTTGTAAAATTAGTGAAGTTATTTCATATAATTTTTAATAATAGAGGCCATAATTTTCTAACAAAAACATTCACACTTAGCAATTATAGCACAACAACAACAACCACTTGAGTTCAAACACTCAATAATAATCTTGAATCAAACGTGACTTGCATGCCAAGCACCATAATGCAATGTGTATATGCCAAAATGCATGGACTCGGAATTCCAATCAAATCCCTCCTCGAAGGGGCGTAAATCACAATTGTACAGCCTATCACAAGCCTTATACTAATTATCAAGGTGTCACCCATCACAGGCCCGCACAATTTACTAAAGGGTCTCCTATCACAGGCCTTACACTATTTTCTAGAGTGCAATCGATCACAAATCAACATATTCTAGAGTGCAATCTCTCACAGATCAGTACGACGCGATAATCCCCGTAAGGATAAGATGAACCAACAAATCACATGGAATCATCTTGTAACACCGCGATTTTCAAAGCGAGGGTGTATTTTTTTTTTCAAAAGAAATTAAAATAAAACATAGAAATAAATAAGGAAACACCTTTGGATAACTATTTACGTCAAAATAATTTACAAGCAGCGGAATAGTTTTTCGAAATATGAATCCAAAGTATTTACACATCAAAAGGTGGTACATGGAATCCATCGAAAATAACATGTCACGCTGACAATATAAGTATAGGTACAGTCTTCCAATTTAAAATAAGCACAATTCAAAAGAAAGACATATGTTCCCTCTATGTCAACCTAATCTGATCATTCTACAAGACAAACTAAACACCCTGAGTGATCTCCACGCGCCCCGTAAGATCCTCCTAACATAGCTCCAGTCAGGCATTCCCATCTACATCCCCATCCGCAGGGTACGAACCGGTAGGATTGTCCCGGCTCTCATCTGATGGCAAAGCCCAAATTTCCACAATAGTTGTAAAGGGTCACCAACCGAAATTAACAGTTAACACATAACATTTATGTTTTTAAATGCACAAATAACCTTTCAACTTAGCATGCACCTTAAAAGGGTTTTCCATATGCTAAAAGTTCATATAATGCTTACCAAATAAAAATGAAATCAAAATAAGTCTCAAATCAATCAAGTAATAAACAACTGGCCAATCCATTGGCGAACCAATTGAGCAATCGATTATCTAACTCAAAAGAAGAATTTCTACTAAGCCAATCTGTTAGACATATGTTCGTTTTTGATATTATTGACAAACATACATCTTGAAATAAATCTAACATTGTAAACTAAGAAAAATTTCAGGAACAACAACTCAATCCTACAAACTTGAGACAATTGCTTGGAACTCAAGAAATCAACAAAAGCTTGAAGATCCATAAGCAAATCGATTAGTAAAATCGATTATGTAACAGGGTTGAGTGATATTATGCAGTCTGGGATTAACCAATCAATTGGCAAAATCGATTTGCACATCTTCTGAAAAATCAAACAGGCTATCAATCGATCAGACAAATCGATTGGTACATGTATTAGAAAATAAATTGTGCAAGTCAGAGAGCCTGATTGCCACTAATCGATTAGGCAGATCGATTGCTTAAATCGCCAAGACTGAACTGATTGTTTACATCGATTAGACAAACCGATTGGTACATTTACTGAAATCAAAATGTGCAAGTCAGTGGCATGCCTTGCAAGCTAATCGATTTGGCCAATCGATTAATCCAATCACGTCTTTATTTTTTGTTTGTCTACATCGATTGACACAATCGAGTGTGAATGTCCCAGAGCCAAACAAGTGTTAAATAAATCGATTAGGCAAATCGATTTACTAAAATAAGTTTCAAAAAAACTTTGGTCTGGAACATACACAGTCGATTCGCACAATCTACTTATATGATTCTTTTGAAATAAGTTTGGCATCAATCGACTTGGTAAATCGATTGAATGAACCAACTGATGAAATGTGCTTCAGACTTAAGTCCACAATCGATTAGGCAAATCGATTTATGAAAATCACCGTGTCCCTCGAACCAGTGAAATTGATTGACTAAAGCGATTGGTACTAAAAGTTTTAGAAACAGAGATGACTGAAATGGTTGAATCGATTAAGTACATCGATTGTTTTGATCTCGTTGTTTGAACAAAACACTCCAAGTCGATTATGAACATCGATTCAATTATGTACATTCATCAAAGTCTGAAGAACTCATTTAAAATAATCGATTAGTTAAATCGATTAGTTTATGCAGTTTCAAGATTCAAGAAAAACAAGATTCGCGAAATCGATTGGAGAAATCGATTAGTGTGCTTTATAACCTTAATGAATTGATTGGCCAAATCGATTCATATGTTGTTTTTCCTGAAGCTATATAAACTGCTTTCACTCTCTTCTTCTCATAACTTTGACATAACTTTTATACAACTTGAAATTCACAAAAGTCATAACTTTTACCACTAACTCTTTCTCAACTGATATTACTTTGAACATCTTTTTCAGCCATCAATAATCTACAGTTGTGTTCAATAAGGGTTGAAAAAGACTGAATTGAGAAAGATTGCTTTGAGAAGAAGGAAGATCAAGAACTTTGTAAAATTGATTTGTTTCAATTTCTGTAAATCATTTTCTGTAACCAAATTTCTTTGAGAAAATCCAGTTGTTACTGGTGGTGTTCTTCGAGGTTGAGGACTGTCAACAAGAAGACGCTTGACTGAATTCTTGGTCAAGTTTATGGGATTTAAACTTGGGAATTCAGGGAGGGAAAGATAGAACAAGTAGAATAGTTTAAGATTGGTGCGAGGCGCTGTGTATAATCTGTAAACTGATTCTAAGAAGTTCTTTTGAAAAGGCTAAGATCAAGTTGATCTTAGGACTGGATGTAAGTCGTCATGAGACAGCTGAACCAGTATAAAAATCTGCATACACTTCTCTTTCCCTTATCTTGTTTAAATTTCTGCAATTATTACGTTTCTGATATTGATTGAATGGATGATAAAGATTCTATGTTAAGTGAATTTGAATGATTGATTGTCTTGACATGATTGCATGAAAATCAACATCTTGATTAATAATTGTTTCTGATGCATTTCTCCATATATACCATGATCCATATAGTTTGACATTCATTAGAATTGTTCATTAGGGACCTTGTTTAATCTTGTGTTTAATAAATCTTGAATTTATTAAACTGCTGCGCATATTGTTAGAATAGACATTTTTCTGCATATTTTTCTATCAAACTGAGGTCATACCCCCTATCAATTGGTATCAGAGCCTATTTTTGTTTGAGTAACTGTCATCAAAAATCATGACCTCTGAATTCCTAGGAGAGGATGCGTCTTTAGCTAGGCCCCCTGCCTTTAACGGGGCCGCATACATGTACTAGAAACATCGTATGTTGATTTTCCTAGAGGCTGCTAGCGTAGATATATTGATGCTGTTTTAGAGGGACCATTTGTGCCAACTATTGCTGGCACTGGTGGAAATTCTATCTTGAAACCCAGATCGGACTAGTCTGATGATGACAAGAAGAAAGTAGGGTATAATGCTAAGGCAAAAAATATTATTACTTCTGCATTATCTGCTGACGAATTTTTTAGATTGTCTAATTGTAAAACAGCAAAAGTGATGTGGGACACCCTTCAACAGACACATGAAGGAACCACGGATGTGAAGAGAGCTCGTGTAAACACCTTGATGCATGAATATGAGCTGTTCAGTATGAAGAAAGAGGAATCAATTAACGACATGCAAACCAGATTCACACACATTGTCAACAACCTGAATGCATTAGGAAAAGAAATAGACAATGATCAACAAATCAGTAAAGTAATGCGATGCCTTACTAGAGAATGGCAGCCAAAAATTACTGCCATCGTAGAATCTAAAGATCTTGGAAGTATGGCTATAGCTACACTGTTTGGAAAATTGAGGGAGCATGAGATGGAATTGCAAAGACTCAATGAATATGAGCAAATTGACAGGAAAAGGAAAGGATTGCCTCTGAAAGTTCAAGCACAACAATCAAAAGTTGAACAAGAAAGCAGCTCAGATGAATCAAGTAGTGAGGATGATGAGGAGCTTGGATTACTTGTCAAGAAGTTTAAGAAATTTCTGAAAAAGAAAGACAGTAAATTCAGAAAACAATCCAGTTCGAAGAACAATGACAGTAAGACAATCACATGCTATGAGTGTGGAAAAACTGGTCATATAAAGGCTGATTGTTACAAGCTGCAGAACAAAAACAGAAATTCCAAAACTAAAGGCAAGTAACCAGCTCAGAAAAACAGAAAAGCATATATTGCATGGAATGACAATGAAGAATCCTCCACATCTTCCGAAACTGAAGAAGCAAATATGTGCCTCATGGCTAACACGGATTCTGAATCAGAAAGTGAGGTAAGTTCTCAATATAATCCTTCTTTCGATGAACTGCAAGATGCATTTAATGAACTGCATGCTGAATATGTTAAATCTGTTAAGCAGTTAGTTAGCACTAAGAAAATGCTTGAACAACAATGTATGTTGCATGATCAAATGAAAACTGATTATAGGAAGATGGAGGACTTATGTGAACAATTGAAAAAGGACTCACATGATAAATCTGCCAAATGCATTGAACTTGAGAATTCTGTTGCATTGTTGAAGTCTGATTTATTGAAATTCTCTAGTAGCAAGGATAAACTGGATGATATTCTTAGCAACCAGAGAAATGTCAATATAAAATCTGGACTTGGTTTTAACCGGAATATGCATGCTAATCAGAATAGGACTAAACATGGCTTAGGATATGGTAATGTTAGGCATAACCAGAAATCTGTTAAGTCTAGTCACATGCATACTGTCTTTGTCAAACCAAAACAGTATACTTCCTCTGCTGTCACTTGTCACTTTTGTTGCAGAAAAGGACACTATGTTTACAACTGCAAATTTAAAAGACTTGCTAATAGAGGATGTAAACAGATTTGGAAGATTAAGACACAAGATGCTAAAACTGACCCCCTAGGACCCAATTTGCATTTGGGACCTAAATTGAAATTATGATTTGATTGCAGGTATGCTTGAGATCCACTAAACACCAATGGTATCTTGATAGTGGATGCTCAAAGCATATGACAGGGGACAAGTCAATGTTTCTGTCCCTAAATCTGAAAGAAGGTGGATTTGTAAAGTACGGAGATAATAACAAGGGCAAGATATGCGGTGAAGGTAACATTGGCAGCGAATCAACTGTTATAATTAAAAATGTCTTATATGTGGAAGGGCTGAAACATAACCTTCTAAGTATAAGTCAGCAGTGTGACAATGGCTTTCACGTAAGCTTTTCACCACTTTCTTGCATAATTGAAAACAAGCATGATAAAAGTATGAAATTAGTAGGTGATAGAGTTAATAACATTTATATGCTGGATTTGACTGCTATGCCTGCTAATTCTGTGTGTTGCTTATTATCAAATGCTGATGAGACATGGTTATGGCATAAACGCATTGCACACATTCATATTGATCATTTGAATAGACTTGTTAACAAGCAGTTAGTCATAGGTCTTCCCAATAGAAAGTTTTCTAAGGATAGGCTGTGTGATTCTTGTGAGAAAAGTAAGCTTGTCAAGTCTACTTTTCCCCCAATAGATATTGTCAAAACCAATAGGGTTTTGCAACTTATCCACATGGATTTGTTTGGACCATCTCAGGTGAGAAGTTTTGGTGGCAATATGTATGGATTCGTGTTAATTGATGACTATTCTAGATTCACATGGACGTTCTTTCTGACGCATAAAAGTGACGCGTTTTCTGTTTTTAAAAAGTTTGCAAACTTGGTACAAAACGAAACTAGTCAGAAAATAACGTCAATCAACAGTGATCATGGAGGTGAATTCCAAAATGATGCTTTTGATAATTACTGTGAAGAGAATGGCATTCATCACATGTTTTTAGCCCCTAGGACACCACAACAAAATGGTGTAGTAGAGAGGAAAAACAGGTCTTTAGAGGAGCTAGCTAGGACTATGCTCAAAGACTCAAATATTCCTAAGTATTTCTAGGCTGATGCAATTAACACTGCCACACATGTTGTCAACAGGGTTTTGATTAGTCCAATACTTAAGAAAACTCCTTATGAGTTGTACAAGGGTAGAAAGCCTAATATTTCCTACTTTAGAGTGTTTGGTTGCAAGTGCTTTGTTTTGAACAATGGCAAAGAACACCTAGGCAAGTTTGATCCCAAGGCAGATGAGGGTATCTTTCTAGGTTATTCCCAAAATAGCAAAGCCTATAGAGTCTATAACAAGAGAACAAAAACAATAGAAGAGTCAGTTCATGTGAAATTTGATGAACTTTTTAAAGAAAAATTGAACAACACTCCTTCTATTGTTGATGCTTCTTTGGAAGAAGTTATAGAATCTGAACCTTTAGAACCAAAGGAACCTATAGCTCCAACAAATAGTGACTGTGTTGAACCTATTAGAATAGATGAGTTACCTAAGGAGTGGAAGTTCAATAGAAACCATCCCATAGATAACATCATAGGTGACATCTCTAAGGGAGTGGCAACTAGAAGGAACCTTAGTCACTTTTGTAACCTTACAGCCTTTGTATCTCAGATTGAGCCTAAGAATATTAAGGAAGCCTTACTAGATAGTGAGTGGATACTTGCTATGCAAGAGGAGCTAAATCAATTTGAGAGGAACAAAGTGTGGCAGCTATTACCTAAACCAGGAAACCAGCACATCATAGGAACTAGATGGGTGTTTAGGAACAAGCTAGATGAGAATGGTGTCATCACTAGAAACAAAGCTAGGTTAGTGGCCAAGGGTTACAACCAAGAGGAGGGAATAGATTTTGATGAAACCTATGCCCCTGTAGCTAGACTAGAAGCCATTAGAATACTCCTTGCTTATGCATGTATAATGGACTTTAAGCTTTATCAAATGGATGTGAAAAGTGCCTTTCTCAATGGTGAGATCCAAGAGGAAGTTTTTGTTAGCCAAACACCTGGCTTTGAAAATCCAGAATTTCCAAATGATGTGTACAAGCTAACAAAAGCCCTCTATGGATTGAAACAAGCTCCTAGAGCTTGGTATGAGAAACTTAGCAATTTCCTCATTTCACAAAACATTTTGAGAGGAAATGTGGACAAGAAACTTTTCATACAAACTAATGATAAAGATATCTTGCTGGTTCAAGTTTATGTTGATGACATAATCTTTGGATCTACTAATGATAAGTTGTGCAAAAATTTTGAAAATTTGATGAAAGGTCAATTTGAAATGTCACTGATGGGTGGACTATCATACTTTTTGGGATTTCAAATTAACCAAAACAAGCAAGGTATCTTCATTAGTCAAACAAAATATTGTAATGATTTGATAAAGAAATTCTCCTTTGATAGCTTCAAGCCCATTGATACTCCAATGAGCCAAGGAAACCTTCTAGATAAAGATGAAATAGGAAAACCAGTGGATGTCACAAGTATAGAGGCATGATAGGATCATTGCTCTATCTCACAGCAAGCAGGCCTGACATTTGTTCAGTGTGTGCATGTGTGCGAGATATCAATCCAATCCTAAAGAGTCTCACCTTAGTGCAGTCAAGAGGATTTTCAGGTATTTAGTTGGAACTAGGAGCCTTGGATTATGGTACCCTAAGGGATCAACTTGTTCTTTGGTTGGGTATTCGGATTCAGACTTTGCAGGATGCAAACTGGATAGGAAAAGTACCTCTGGTACTTGTCATTTGCTAGGTAATTCACTTGTATCTTGGTTCAACAAGAAGCAAACCAGTATTGCTTTGTCAACAGCTGAAGCTGAGTACATTGCAGCTGGAAGTAGCTGTGCTCAGATCATGTGGATGAAATAGCATCTGTTAGATTTTGGTGTGGACTTAGGAACTGTTCCCATCTTGTGTGACAACACAAGTGCGATCAGTATCACTAAGAACCCAGTTATGCATTCCCGGACCAAACATATCGAGATTCGGCATCATTTCATTCGGGATCAGTTTCAGTGTGGAAACATCAAGTTAGAGTACGTCAACACAACTGAACAGTTAGCATACATCTTCACCAAAGCATTGCCAAAGGATAGCTTCCATCACATTAGGATGAAACTGGGCATAATAGATCCTAGTCAGATCTGAATTATGTGTCTAATCGACAGGGTAAATCGATTATCCTGTGGATACACAGGAAAATGTCTTTATAAAATCGATTGCCCTAGTCGACTTGACCCATAATATGTCAATTTTCTCAAGGTTTGCACTCGAAATCGATTTGGAAAGTCGATTGGCCATCCCCAGGAAGCTTCAGATGTTCTTACTCTCCCAGTTAAATCGATTTGGGAAATCGATTGTCTTAAATAAAGTGTGAAATTTTTATTTAAAGAATCGATTTGGATAATCGATGCTGAGACAAGGTAGCTTCTGGACTGATATGAAAGATCTCTGAACAAGCTCGAAATCGATTTGGGAAATCGATTGTTAGAATTGGTTTGAGTTTTTCATTTAAAGAATCGATGTGGGAAATCGATTCTGAGATGGATTTAGTTCTGAACTGGTATGAAAGCTGCTAAGTTGATACGAAATCGATTAGGGAAATCGATTGAGTAACTAAAGGAATCGATTTGGATAATCGATTGACATTGTTACCGTTACGTTGTTTTTTTACTAGCCGTTGCAGACTCTAACGGCTCTGTTGATTGGACTTCCCCAGTAACGGTTATCTAATCGATTGGACCAATCGATTGACTCATCTGAATCTATAAAAGGAAGAGTGACAATCGATTCCAACCACTTGCTTTCACAACCTAAAATCGATTTCTCATTTAATATTGACTGCTGCATTTCATTTTGATGATTTCTAGTGTACGCCATAATCTGTTTCTGTTTATTGATCTGATACAAACTGTTTTTACTAAGTTTATGATCATACTGAATTTACTGCTCTTGTAAATAATATGTTCAAGTTTCATTGTATAGCAGTATTCAGGTGTGCTACCAACTCAGGGGGAGCAAACTTCTCTCTTTTACCTCTTTTTGACTTAATTGCCAAAGGGGGAGAGAAATTTATAACTTGTACTAACTTTATGCTATAAAAGTTTTTTTTACTTTGATATTTCTAACAGTTCTGATACCAGTAGTAAGCTCTAATACCAATAGTATTTCTGCACATTACTCTGATACGTTCTGCTATTGTCTGATTTAGCTCTAACCCTTATTTCACTATATGAAAAGAATGGTACTCGTATTTAGGGGGAGCTTCACTAGACTGTTATTATTATATTGTTTTTTTTCCTTTGAAATATTTCTCAAGTTAAAATTGCATGTTTGTCACTTAAATCAAAAAGGGGGAGATTTTTAGACATATGTTCGTTTTTGATATTATTGACAAACATACATCTTGAAATAAATCTAACATTGTAAACTGAAAAAAATTTCAGGAACAACAACTCAATCCTACAAACTTGAGACAATTGCTTGGAATTGAAGAAATCAACAAAAGCTTGAAGATCCATAAGCAAATCGATTAGTAAAATCGATTCTGTAACAGGGTTGAGTGATATTATGCAGTCTGGGATTAACCAATCGATTGGCAAAATCGATTTGCACATCTTCTGAAAAATCAAATAGGCTATCAATCGATCAGACAAATCGATTGGTACATGTATTAGAAAATAAATTGTGCAAGTCAGAGAGCCAGATTGCCACTAATCGATTAGGCAGATCGATTGCTTATATCACCAAGACTGAACTGATTGTTTACATTGATTAGACAAACCGATTGGTACATTTACTGAAATCAAAATGTGCAAGTCAGTGGCATGCCTTGCAAGCTAATCGATTTGGCCAATCGATTAATCCAATCACGTCTTTATTTTTTGTTTGTCTACATCAATTGACACAATCGAGTGTGAATGTCCCAGAGCCAAATCAGTGTTAAATAAATCGATTAGGCAAATCGATTTACTAAAATAAGTTTCAAAAAAACTTTGGTCTGGAACATACACAGTCGATTAGCACAATCTACTTATATGATTCTTTTGAAATAAGTTTGGCATCAATCGACTTGGTAAATCGATTAAATGAACCAACTGATGAAATGTGCTTCAGACTTAAGTCCACAATCGATTAGGCAAATCGATTTGGGAAAATCACTGTGTCCCTGGAACCAATGAAATCGATTGACTAAAGCGATTGGTATTAAAAGTTTTAGAAACAGAGATGACTGAAATGGTTGAATCGATTAAGTACATCGATTGTTTTGATCTCGTTGTTTGAAAAAAACACTCCAAGTCGATTATGAACATCGATTCAATTATGTACATTCATCAAAGTCTGAAGAACTCATTTAAAATAATCGATTAGTTAAATCGATTAGTTTATGCAATTTCAAGATTCAAGAAAAACAAGATTCGCGAAATCGATTGGAGAAATCGATTAGTGTGCTTTATAACCTTAATGAATTGATTGGCCAAATCGATTCATATGTTGTTTTTCCTGAAGCTATATAAACTGCTCTCACTCTCTTCTTCTCATAACTTTGACATAACTTTGATACAACTTGAAATACACAAAAGTCATAACTTTTACCACTAACTCTTTCTCAACTGATATTACTTTGAACATCTTTTTCAGCCATCAACAATCTACAGTTGTGATCAATAAGGGTTGAAAAAGACTGAATTGAGAAAGATTGCTTTGAGAAGAAGGAAGATCAAGAACTTTGTAAAATTGATTTGTTTCAATTTCTGTAAATCATTTTCTGTAACCAAATTTCTTTGAGAAAATCCAGTTGTTACTGGTGGTGTTCTTCGAGGTTGAGGACTGTCAACAAGAAGACGCTTGACTGAATTCTTGGTCAAGTTTATGGGATTTAAACTTGGGAATTCAGGGAGGAAAAGATAGAACAAGTAGAATAGTTTAAGATTGGTGCGAGGCGCTGTGTATAATCTGTAAACTGATTCTAAGAAGTTCTTTTGAAAAGGCTAAGATCAAGTTGATCTTAGGACTGGATGTAAGTCGTCACGGGACGGCTGAACCAGTATAAAAATCTGCGTACACTTCTCTTTCCCTTATCTTGTTTAAATTTCTGCAATTATTACGTTTCTGATATTGATTGAATGCATGATAAAGATTCTATGTTAAGTGAATTTGAATGATTGATTGTCTTGACATGATTGCATGAAAATCAACATCTTGATTAATAATTGTTTCTGATGCATTTCTCCATATATACCATGATCCATATAGTTTGACATTCATTAGAATTTTTCATTAGGGACCTTGTTTAATCTTGTGTTTAATAAATCTTGAATTTATTAAACTGCTGCGCATATTGGTAGAATAGACATTTTTCTGCATATTTTTCTATCAAACTGAGGTCATACCCCCTAACACAATCGATTGAGAAATTGATTTCCTGAAGGTTTTTAGTGAAACCTCTACTCTGGACTTAATTCAATCGATTGAATGAATAACTGAGCCTCTGTATTAAAGCCAATCGATTTCCAAATCGATTTTGTCAAAATGGCTGAGCTCCTGTAATGGCCAAATCGATTTCCAAATCGATTTTGTCAAAATGGCTGAGCTCCTGTAATAAATCCAATCGATTGCCAAATCGATTTTGAGGAATAGTTTTTAATAGAATCGATTTGGGAATCGATTTCCCTGCATGTTTTTCAAAAACTACATAAACTAACTCAATCACATTCACACAACTCCAAAACATAACACTTAGCAATTTCCAACACAATCACCACGACAACTAGAGTTTTCGAAATAATTTTACAATCCATCACATTTACACACAATATCAATACATAAACCTTAACAATTTCAAAACATATCACCTAACAGATACAACGCAATTGCCACAACATCTCAAGTTCATACACTCAATCATAATCTTGAATCAAACACGACTTGTGTGCCAAGCATCCTAATGCAATGCGTATATGCCAAAATGCATGGACTCGGAATTCCAAACCAAAACCCTCCTCGAAGGACCGTAAATAATAATTGTACCGCCTATCGCAGGCCAAAGTACCAATTACCGAGGTTCCACCTATCACGGGTCAGCACGATTTACTAAAAAACGTAAATCGTAAACGTACCACTTATCATGGGTCAATACTGTTTACCGAGGTGCCACCTATCACGGGTCAACATGATTTAATAAAAGAAAAAGCGTAAATCGTAAACGTACTGCCTATCACAGGCCAAAGTACTATGTACCGAGGTGCCACCTATCACGGGTCAGCATAATTTACAAAAAACGTAAATCGTAAACGTACCACCTATCACGGGTCAGTACTGTTTACCGAGGTGCCACCTATCACGGGTCAACACGATTTACCAAAATGAAATGCATGAGCATACACTGACTCTACCACGACAATCGTTAAGTAAATGCAGATATTAAAAGATTCCCCATTTATAATACTCATTTAACTCTAACAATTTTCATGACAATCATTAAGGAAACTTAGCTATTAAGAGAGTCCCCATTCTTAATACTCGTTTAACTTAAACGACTTTCACTGCACACATTGAGTAAACAGAGATATTAAAAGACTCCCCATTTTTAACACTCGTTTAACTCTAATGGTTTTCACGACAAACACTAAGTAAAGCAAGATATTAAGAGATTCCCCATTCTTAATACTCATTTAACTTAAACGATTTTCACAACAAACATTAAGTAAACAGAGATATTAAAAGATTCCCCATTTTTAATACTCGTTTAACTCTAATGGTTTTCACGACAACATTAAGTAAACGTAGACATTAAGAGATTCCCCATTCTTAATACTCGTTTAACTCTAATGGTTTTCAAATTCCACACAAAGCAAACTCAAACCTATTATCAGATCCAATCCACAACACACGCCAAAACACATCAATTCATTTCTCCGCAAAATCCAACATACACATATCAAATGTCACAAGCATTAATTATGAATACGTCGTATACGAAGAACACAAATCATCACAACATACCACTAAAACACATCACATTCCATTTACTCAAAATCATACACAAATGAGTTAAATTCATTTTCCACGAAACATCCATCAATATCGCCAAAACCTAACTCTAAGATTTTACCCCTAAAGCCTTAGATTCATTTTCCCCAAATCAATACTCCGACCCTAACAAAATTCTTTTCTACACAACCATAGATAAGTCCCTAAATGCAAACTAAAAGTTTGGAAGGAGCCCTTACTTTCACGTTAGCTTTTACGTGCGATTACGTATCGCAAGTAAATCCGGTAAAATCTCCGCTCGCAACGTCGCTTCCAAAGTTGGTTCCCTAGCACTGTAGGGTAGTGGTGAGCAACTTTCCCTTCTATCTCTTCACGAAACGAAGCTTAGATGTAGATAAAACGGGAAGGTTTGTGTTTGACGGTTTTGAAATCCCTAACACTGTTTTTCTTCGTTTTCGAAACAACGAGGAAGTATGAAGCTGAGAAATCCTTGCTCTCTTACCCACCAAGCCTTGGGTTTCTATCCTTGAAGCCAAAGAAGCAACGAAAATGAAAATGGAAGAAGGAAGAAGAAGGGGGTTTCACGCGAGGCAGAGGAAGAAGAAGGAAAATGTTTTGTTTTCTCTCCTTTGTCTTTCATTCCCTTGTTTTTCTTTTCTTTCTTTTTCCTTCTTTCCTTTCTATATCCTTTTCTTTTCTCCCCACACAAATATATATATATATATATATATATATTAATTACTTTTAACAAATATCTCAAAATATCTAGATATTTGTTAAATTACCATTTACCCCATAACGCATTAAATTCTTCGTAAAAGATTCACCGCAGTTAATTTAATTCATTCATCGACGAATAATTCTAATCGGGCATCAAAATATCTTTTTGGTCATTTAAACTCCCAAAATATTAATAACTTGGCTAAAAAGCCCCTGAGTTCAATACCAAAATCCACTAAAATTTATAAAGTATAATTTAAAATTATGGGTCTTACACATCTCGTGGCCCATTCGGTCACCACTATCGCCATGGACCATCCGGTCGCCTTGTAGAATGAAATGCATGAGCATACTTTGTAAGTACAGAAGTACGCCTAGGAGGGGGGGGGGGGGGGG
>JBBPBR010000006.1:41810502-41857977 GCA_037974775.1 Cicer pinnatifidum
GGGGGGGGGGTGAATTAGGTGTTAGTAAATTTTCTTGTTTTTAGTGATATGGTAGTTGGATTTTCTGAGTTTAAGAACAAAGCTTAATAATAAACTGCAGAAAGTAAAGGGACACTTTAAGATTTATCCTGGTTCCCCTTATAACCAAGGGTACGTCCAGTCCTCTTTGTAACACCCAGTTTTTCAAAGCGAGGGTGTATTTTTTTTTCAAAAGAAATTAAAATACAACAGAGAGATAAATAGGGTAACACCTTTGGATACATATTTAAGTCCTTATAATTTACAAGCAGCGGAAGAAGTTCACAATATATGTATTCAAAAGGTTTACATAACAAAAGTGGTACAGTCTTCCAGTTTAAAATTTAAAAGCAACCCACAAGAAAGACACATGTCCCCTCGGTGTCAACTTAGTCTGATCATTCTATACATAACCAAAAAAAACACTATACGCCTTGAGTAATCTCCACGCACCCCGAGAGATTCTCCTATCGTAGCTCCAATCAAGCACTCCCATCCACATTCCCATTCGGATGGTACGAACCGGTAAGATCATCCTGATTCTCATCTGAGGGCAAAGCCCAGATTTCCACAATAGTTGTAAAGGGTCACCAACCGAAATTAACAGTTAACACATAACATTTAATAGTTGTAACGGGTCACCATCAAGTAATACGTAACTCACCAAAACATTGATAAATCAATTGAGCAATCAATTATCTAACTCAAAATAAGATTTTCCACTACGCCAATCGATTGGGGAAATCAATTTCCTGAAAGTTTTTAGTGAAAACTGAACTCTGGGCTTAAATCAATCGATTGGGTAAATCGATTGACTTAATCGATTGTGTAAATCGATTTCCTGACAGACAGAGCCCCTGTATTGAATCCAATTGAATCCAATCGATTTACCAAATCGATTTCTTAAATGATTTTGAAAGACAACTTACAAAATCGGTTGGGTAAATCGATTTCGAGCAAAACAGGGCCCCTGTAACTCATCAAATCGATTGGGTAAATTGATTTCCCTGTATATTCTTTCAAAAATTCATAAACTAACTCAATGAAATTCAAACACCACTCCAAATCTTAACACTTAGTAATATCCATACAATCACCACGACATTATGAGTTTCGAAATCGTTTTACAATCTAACATACTATCACACAGTTCCAAAACATAACTCTTAGTACAATCAACACAATCACCATTTGAATCAAACACACTTACACATAGTTTCAAAACATAACATTTAACGGTTTCAACGCAATACCCACACAGACAAGATGAACCAACAATTCACATGGCATCACCTTGACTCGACAATCCCAACGCAGACAAGATGAACCAACAAATCACATGGCATCACCTTGACTCGACAATCCCAACACAAACAAAATGAACCAACAAATCACATGGCATCACTTTGACCTGACAATCCCAACGCATACCAGATGAACCAACAAATCACATGGCATCACCTTGGCGCGACAATCTCAACACAGACAAAATGAACCAACAAATCACATGGCATCATTTTGACCTGACAATCCCAACGCATACCAGATGAACCAACAAATCACATGGCATCACCTTGGCGCGACAATCTCAACACAAACAAGATGAACCAACAAATCACATGGCATCACCTTGACTCGACAATCCCAACGCATACAAGATGAACCAACAAATCACATGGCATCACCTTGGCGCGACAATCTCAACACAGACAAGATGAACCAACAAATCACATGGCATCACCTTGACTCGACAATCCATTTCTTCACAAAATCATTTTCACGACAACATTAAGTAAACGCAGATATTAAGAGATTCCCCATTCTTAATACTCTTTTAACTCCAACGATTTTCAAAACAAACATTAAGTAAACAAGACATTAAGAGATTCCCCATTCTTAATTCTCATTTAACTTAAACGATTTTCCAAAACAAACACACATTAAGTAAATAAGACATTAAGAGATTCCCCATTCTTAACGCCCAGTTAACTTAAACGATTTTCAAAACAACATTAAGTAACCAAAACATTAAGAGATTCCCCATTCTTAACGTCCAATTAACTTAAACGATTTTCACAAGTACACATTAGATAAACAAGACATTAAGAGATTCCCCATTCTTAATACTCGTTTAACTTAATGGTTTTCAAATTCCACACAAAACAAACTCAAAACATACTTTCACATTCAATCCATAATTCACATCAAAAGACATCAATCAACAAACATCAAGTATGAACACGCCAAGTACGTTGAACACAAATCAAAACAATAATTTCATTTATTCAAAATCACACATACATGAGGTAAATTCATTTTTCCATGAAACATTCATCAATATAACCAAAACCTACTCTAAGATTTTACCTATAAAACCTTAGATTCATTTTCCCCAAATCAATACTCCAACCCTAACATAATTCTTTTCCACACAACCACAGATAAGGCCCTAAATGCAAACTAAAAGTTTGGAAGGAGCCCTTACATTCACTTTAGCTTTTTCGTTCGATTTCGGTACCGTGAGCAAATCCGGTAAAAACCTCCGCTCGCAACACCGCTTCTAAAGTTAGCTCACTAGCACCGTAGTGTAGTGGTGAGCAACTTTCCCTTCTATCACTTCTTGAAACAACGCTTAGATCTAGATGAAATGGGGAGATTTGAGTTTGAATCCCTAATACCGTTTTTCTCCGTTCTCGAATCAAAGAGGAAGAGTGAAGTTGAGAAATCCTTGTCCTATCACCCACTATCAATTTCGAACTCAAAGGAAAGAAAAGAAAGCAAAAACGAGCAACAATGGAGGAAGGGAGGAAATGGGTTTCTCGCGCGCAGAGGAAGAAGAAGGAGTTTTTCAAGTTTTCCCTCCTTCCTCTTTCTTTCCTTTCCTTTTCTTTTCTTTCTTTCTCTTTCCTTTCTTTTTCTTTTTCCATCCACACAAACATATATATATATATAACTTATAACTTAACAAATATCTAGATATTTATTAAAATTACCATTTCACGCATAACCTCTCCAATCCACTTTTGTCAAAAATATCTACCTTCGTCGCAACTCAATTGATAGATAAATTTTTCTGTAACCAGATATATTTATAACAAAATTTCCCAGCATTAAATCCCTCGTAACAGAAGTAAATTATTTCCCGACAAATAATTTTAATCCACTTTCCAAAAATATATTTTCGGCCTTTAACTCACTAAATACTGAAAACTGGGTTAAAAGCCTAAGTAATTTAACACAAAATACCCTAAAATGGTATAACTTAGGATTTAAAATTACGGGTCTTACATTACTACCCCCCTAAAATTAGTTTCGTCCTCGAAACTTAAAGTACGAGTAGCAATCCTCACTAGGTTTGTACTCAAATTATACAAACTAGTCACAACTTATTTCACCCGGCCTTCTCGAAAAAGTGTTGCCTACCCCTTTTCATAGGGTGCTTAATAACTCTGCATCCATTCATAGTCGGTAAGGCTCGTCCGTTCCATTCAACATGATTTTGTCTACTATCGACAAGAGATTAAGGATGATCAGTCCCTCAATTTGTCAATAAATAGCCAACAACCATGATAGTGGCTTAGACTATCTTAACCGAACTATAATAGCGCTCCTTGCAACTTACAACTGAGGTTATCTTAATGTACAAGCAGTCAACAATCTTCTCAAGGTCCATTCAATTTCCCTTAATTTCCTATAACTTTGATCCTGTCGACGAAGTAAAATCCCTCGTCCACAAATCCTCGATTTTTCTTGAGTCGTACAACTACGTCAAACTGTAGTGTTCTTATCAGTATGTTATTCCAGTTATAAATTTAATAATTCCATCCCCACATATGCTTGGTGATTAAAGCTTCCTCAAATATTTTCGAAATCCTGTCCAAGACTATACCACTTGGGACACACAACTTCCCCTCAGTTTAGTACTTCATTTCAAGAGTCATGTTTTCCATTAAGATCCAACTTGAATTTAACTCATAGATCAAGGTCTACATTCGTCTCATGCCTAAAACCTCAGTTCTCGCTTCACTAGAAAATCTCTTACATACTTCGCAATTATGCACCAACTCGAAAATAATTCTCCTACCTCTACGGCCAACATTCATTCTGACACTTCTTAATTTCGCTGTGTCCTTCATTTGCAACTTCATGATTATCCTTTTATTTATGACAGGTCAACCGCATTGTATTCACTCCATCACTTTTCCATTTATACAAACCTTAAATTTCTACCTCGAACCTTGATACATCTTCATTATAGTGATTTCATTAAATCAAGGCTTACTAATTCCCACCAAAACTTTTCCATTTCATGTTCAATCGTTTCCTATCAAGTAAACATTTAACTCCTTTGATTGACGAACACAATAACAATCCCCATGACATGCACTCAAGTAATGTATTTACATCTTGGCATACCTTTATAATAATAATGTCTGAATTATAGGTGAGATAATTCCTTTCCTGAATCTTTAATTGTCATAAGCTACATCTCTATGTGCTGCTCTAACAAATTTCTTGGCACATTTTCCAATATTTGTTTCACTCGCTGGATTCGTATTCCTTCTCAACCTCACCGAGATACAAACTGAAAGAATCCTAACAATCGAACGTCCTAAAGAATTATTTCTCCCACATTCTCCAATGCATTTCCTAAGAAATAATTATCTATAGCTTCCTCGTCCTAAATTTTTGCCGTAAAATGTCTCAAAGACCCACAACCTTTCATCGTTCATCTAGTCACTAAAACACTCAGTTTAAATCTTGACGCTTGATTTCCCAAGACCAACAACTAAAACATAAATCATTCGTTACATCTCTTCCTTTTCACTTTCTATCATTTAATAGGATTCTAAAATTTGATCCTCAAAATCTCCAAACACTTCCATCCTTAACATGAATTATTTATCACTTGCCTGCCTCAACTCCTTCGATTATGAAAGTTCTAAGCATTACTTGGTCCTCCCTCCAACCTTGTGAGATTTTAAATCATCAGCTAAAAATCAACCATCTTAGGGTCCCAAATCAAATCTTGAATAATCCTTCAATCCTATCAAAATATTAACATCCTCTTAGTAATTTCCATCCTTTAATAGACTCTCAAACTTATATTACCGCAATCTCAAGTATTCTCGTACTCGATTACTTCAAATTCCACTTAATGGTAACATAGAGTTCAATACATCAAGGCTTAACTCATTAGGTTTTTCTGGACATCGCTCAAAATTCACACTTACGTGTCTATAGATTCATCCAATATTACTATCCATACTTAATAATCCAAGTTGCGAATCTAGTCTAACTCGAATGCTCGACTTTTCCCCTCAAGGTATCGACAATTCCTCAAAACGTATTTTATCTATCCAAAGGAGTATTCACTCCTAATGTGCAACGCTCCCTTAACTTCATTACCAGTCTCTTTCATTGACACCTAAGCACCAAATGTTATTCCAAATGGAAGCCTTATCTTCTCAACAATTCCATAAGGTTCACATCTCTTTGGCAGTTGTCAAACTTCATCCAGACTCATCCTGAAATCTACCAGGGAAAACATCTAATACTTTTCTTACCAAAAGTCCTCCACTTAGATCTTTACTTGAAATCCCTCATTAGTCTAATGTTAATCCATCCATACTCATCATCTTCGAGTTAACATCAACACATAGCTTCTGTGTCCTTGGAACCATTTCATAAATTCCATGCCGTCATGACTTGCTTCAACTCTGCCTGATACTCCGTCATCTCGAAGATCTTTTCCATTTCTTGAATCTACTAATCAACTCTTTTCCTGAGTCCTCATCACCCATGAACTTGGAGGATGGTAACGACGAGAATATTCTAACCCTCTTAATCTTAAGAGCATAAATATCTCTTTTCCTCTTCTCAAGATCCCGCAGAGTCTTTGTAGCAGTTCGTGCAACAACAAAACATCCAAGTTATTTGTAGCTTCAACCATTTGATCATCCCTACTGACGTTCATCCTTGCAACGTCGTTCCCTCTTGGAGGTAGTGTTTCCAAAAAACCAACAACAAGAAGAAGTGTTAACACCACTTCGAATAATTCCAAAACTAAGTTTCGAATATATCAACACATAATAACTACCCCTGATCTAATAACTCAGACCAATTACCCCGACGCATGATCAGACAACAACTCCTAACCTCCAATCTAGAACCTAAGGTTCCACAGCCCCCAAAAAAAACCAAACCAAAGCTCTGATACCACAATGTAAAACCCCGTTTTTCAAAGTGAGGGTGTATTTTTTTTTCAAAAGAAATTAAAATACAACAGAGAGATAAATAGGGTAACACCTTTGGATACATATTTAAGTCCTTATAATTTACAAGCAGCGGAAGAAGTTCACAAAATATGTATTCAAAAGGTTTACATAACAAAAGTGGTACAGTCTTCCAGTTTAAAATTTAAAAGCAACCCACAAGAAAGACACATGTTCCCTCGGTGTCAACTTAGTCTGATCATTCTATACATAACCAAAAAAAAAATCTATACGCCTTAAGTAATATCCACGCACCCCGTGAGATTCTCCTATCGTAGCTCCAATCAAGCACTCCCATCCACATTCCCATCCGGATGTTACGAACCGGTAAGATCATCCTGATTCTCATCTGAGGGCAAAGCCCAGATTTCCACAATAGTTGTAAAGGGTCACCAACCGAAATTAACAGTTAACACATAACATTTAAGCTTTTCATGCACATTGGTGTAGTCGAATACAAATTAGTGAATTTTAGCCTCTGACTTAACTTGTATTCGACTACATATGTGTGTAGTCGAATACACAAAAAGGAATTTTGGCCACTGACTTGAAGTGTATTCGACTACACATTGTTGTAGTCGAATACAACATTTAAATTTTTGCCTCTGACTTAAGTTGTATTCGAATACAACATGGTGTATTCGAATACACTTATGTACTTAGTCAAAAATATGATTTTTAAATACTTTGTTAATATGGTTTGGACTTTTGAAAATATTTTAAATGCATGTATAAATGTGACGTGTTCTCATGTACTTGAAGTATTGGTTAGTATCATATACCTATACATTTTATCATCTATTGTTTGGATTTGAAGCTTATTATGAAGCTTATTGATCTTCTTTTTGATCTTGTTGCATCGTCCATAATCGGTGGTCTTTGTCGTCATCAAAAATATGTAGTTTACATTCTCCCCCTTTTTGATTATGACAAAATGTTGTTGTTGTGAAGAGAGTATATAGTTGAAATCATTGCTCCCCCGTAATATATGCATACTCCCCCGTTGTATGTGATGATTTGAAAAAAATTGTTTTTGAGTACCTACAAGGTTTGAAATGCAACAACAATACCAACTTTTCTCCCCCTTTTGACATGATCAAAAAGAAGAAAAAAATAGAAAAAGAGACATACAAGTTGCGAGTATAAACACACACAAATGGCATATAAGGTAACAAGGAGAATATCATAAATGGAAATTAAGTCATAACATCATAAAAGTTAATACATAACAATTCCTAATTAGAGCAATACAAAATACACCATAATCCAAATGACAAATGAGTTCAAATATTAAGGTAGTACATAATGCAAATAGTCAAATTAGTACAGATACATGCCAAATAGCGAACTTAATCAAAATCTGTCGGAATGTGAAAGTGATCAATTTTGTCCGATAAGTCACTAATGTCTTGAGAAAGAGTGTTATGATTGCGAGCAAGAGTAGTTTCTATGTTCTGGAAGCGAGTGTCAATAGAGGTTGTCAAATTGTCGAATTGAGTTTGAAAGAAGGTTTGGAAGGAATCAAGGTGAGTCATGATCATTTGATTGGAGATATAATCATCATCAGATGCAGTTTCCTCTTCATCATCTTGAGCAGCAGCGTTTGAGGGTCCAACATTGTCATCCTGTGTAGCATCAGATGGTTGACCATGATCACCTTTATGCACAAAAGCTTCAAGTTCCTCATTCCATATTATCCGCATGCTAGGCAAGACACCTAAGTCTAACATATTTTCTTTGGTAGATGTAAACATAACTTCATCAGAGAAGTCCACACCAAAGTGTTCCAAAATCCGGGAAACTTCCTTTGCATAGGGTAAGCCAATCGCCTCACGAGATCCAAACATAACAGATTTCACAAAAAACGCCCAATTTAGTTGACGACCTTCAAACATGAAATTCATAATTTGTAGTTCAAACTCCGAAATTTGGGAGTAGTTCCAAGCCTTCGGAACTAGAATGTAGCTAAGGAAATAGTGCAGAAGGCGATAATCAACAGTATGATTTCCCACTCTATACCGTTGCTGGGCATATTTGGAACCTGCCTGAGTTCTCTTTTGTTCCATTGTGTTTCTGTCAAATCGACATAGAGAAACATACGCATCATATTTAGAAATATTGCCCTATTCACACAATTTGTTGGGACAAAACTTTTCACCATTAAAGGGGATATTCAAAATTTCTCCGATGGTTTTGGTATTTAACCGAATGGTTTTACCCTTAACTCTAGATACTAGCATATTCCCTCTTGGGTAAGATTGCAATAAAAAACCCTAACCAAGTATGGATAAACAGGACCTTTGTAACCTATAAACTCTTCAACATGTTGTGCTTTGAGTAACCTAGGAAAGTTAAAGTCAGAGAAAGAGTCTAAGGTACCATACTTTGGGATAATAAGTCGCTTGTCCGAGTAGAATGTGCGAAAACGATCAATTTCCTCTGGTGTGTGTAGAAGCCGGGATAGATCCGTGATGTTAGGATTCCTGGTTCGTTTTCGTGAGGGACCTACTGCTGCATGCTTGGTGCGTGGTCCTCGTTTGCGAGCATCCATGGTGAGAAAGGAGATTTTTGGTAAAAAATGGGTTTTAGAGAAAATGGGAGATTTGTGAGCAATCTGAAGAGTAATGACAAGAGAGAAGCAAAGAGGGATGTTGTTTGCTAGGTTGGGTGAATGGGTAAGTGAGGGAAAGGAGGATGGATGAGTTTTTGAGAGAAGAGAGAAAGACCTAGGGTTGTGTATTCGAATACCAAATAAAAATAACCCTAAAACTGTGAATCAACTTTTATTTCTGGGCAAAATCGCGAAGGTGTATTCGACTACACCTTCTTGTATTCGAATACACATTGTTCTGGGAACGTGTATTCGACTACACATACATTGTATTTGAATACAGGAATTTCTGGGAAAGTATGTATTCAAATACAAACTTTTGTATTCGACTACATAAGCACAGTTTTGCTTAAAAACTCATGTGATACACAAATTCATATATCAAAAAGCAATAAATAAGAGATATGACAAACTATGTATATCATGCAATGGTTAAATATCATTTTCACTCAAAATACCAAGTTCTCTTCGGATTTTATAAAATGAGTCTTTAGGTAACGGTTTTTTAAATATATCAGCCAATTGATTGTGTGTATCAACAAATGTTACCTCAACATTACCTTTAAGCACATGATCCCATAGAAAGTGATGTCGGATATCGATGTGTTTAGTTCTAGAGTGCATGATTGGATTCTTCGAGATGTTTATTGCGCTTGTGTTATCACATCTTAAGGGAATGCATCCGAGATCAACTCCATAGTCATGTAGTTGCTGTTTGAGCCAGAGAATCTGGGCACAACAGCTTCCTGCTGCAATGTATTCAGCTTCAACAGTACTAAGTGCAACACAAGCTTTCTTTTTACAAGACCATGAAACTAGTGCATTTCCTAAGACATGACACGTGCCACTGGTGCTTTTACGATCTGTTTTGCATCCCGCATAATCCGAATCAGAGTATCCAACTAGGCTACATATGCTACCCTTGGGATACCATAGGCCTACATTTGTCGTTCCTTTCAGATACTTCATAATTCTTTTAACAACTATTAGATGTGATTCTTTCGGATCTGCCTAAAATCTGGCACACAAACAAACACTAAACATAATATCTGGCCGGCTGGCCGTTAGATATAATAATGATCCAATCATACCTCGATATTTGGATATGTCGATTGAAATTCCTGATGCATCTTTATCAACATATGTTCCGGAGCCCATTGGAGTTGTACTTTCTTTGCAATTTTCCATTTCAAATTTCTTTAGTAATATCTTTATCAACATATGTCGATTGATGAAGATGCCGTGCTCAAGTTGCTTGATATGAAGTCCAAGAAAATAGTTTAATTTTACCATCATGGACATTTCAAATTCTCCTTGCATTATTGAAGAGAATTCTTCACATATGTCCTTGTTGGTTGATCCAAATATTATATCATCAACATAAATTTGAACCAATAATGTGTGACCATTATCTCTTTTGACAAATAAAGTTTTATCAACCTCCCCTTTGTCAAATCCTCGTTCACATAAAAAGGTACTTAATCTGTCATACCAAGCTCTTGGAGCTTGTTTTAGACCATAAAGAGCCTTTTTCAATTTGTAAACGTGTGAGGGATTTTTGGAATCTTCAAACCCAGGGGGCTGGTTGACATAGACTTCTTCATTTATGTATCCATTGAGAAAGGCACTCTTCACGTCCATTTGATATAACTCAAAATTCATGGAACAAGCATATGCTAGTAGTAGACGTATTGCCTATAATCTTGCTACCGGAGCAAATGTATCGTCAAAGTCTATCCCTTCCTCTTGATTGTATCCTTGAGCGACCAATCTAGCTTTGTTGCGAACAACTATGCCATTCTCACCAAATCACATCAATTCATTTTTCCACAAAATCCACACAAACACAACTCAAAATTTATAATACTGATTATGAGCACGTCAAACACGACAAACAAAAATCATCGCAACCCACTACTCAAACACATCAAATTTCATTCCCTCAAAACCACCCATAAATGAGTTAAATTCATTTTCCACAAAACACTCATCAATATCACCAAAATTCGTTTTGTAAGACCCATAATTTTAAAGTATACTTTATGTATATTAGTGTATTTTGGTATTGAACTCGGAGGTGTTTTTTTAGCCAAAGTTATTAATATTTTGGAGTTTATATGACCAAAAAGATATTTTGATGCCGATTAGAATTACTCGTCGATGAATAAATTAAATTAACTGTGGTGAATCTTTTACGAAGAATTTAATGCATTATGGGTGAAATGGTAATTTAACAAATATCTAGATATTTTGAGATATTTGTTAAAAGTAATTAATATATATATAAATATCTATATATATATTTGTTTGGGGAGAAAAGAAAAGGAAATAGAAAGGAAAGAAGGAAAAAGAAAGAAAAGAAAAACAAAGGAAAGAAAGAGAAAGGAGAGAAAACAACATTTTCCATCTTCTTCCTTTGCCTCGCGCGAAGCTTCTTCCTCCTTCCTCCATTTTAATTCATTTTTGCTTTCTTTGTTTCCCTTTTAGTTCAAGAATAGAAACCCAAGGCTTGGTGGGTGATAGGACAAGGATTTCTCAACTTCACTCTTCCTCTTTGATTTGAAAACAAAGAAAAATGGTGTTAGGGATTTCAAAACCGTCAAACACAAACCTCCCCGTTTCATCTAGATCAAAGCTTCGTTTCGTGAAGAGATAGAACGGAAAGTTGCTCACTACCATGCTACAGTGCTAGGGAACCAACTTTGGAAGCGACATTGCGAGCGGAGATTTTACGGGATTTACCTGCGGTACCGTGATCGCACGTTAAAGCTAACGTGAAGGTAAGGGCTCCTTCCAAACTTCTAGTTTGCATTTAGGGACTTATCTGTGGTTGTGTGGAAAAGAATTTGTTAGGGTTGAAGTGTTGATTTGGAGAAAATAAATCTAAGGCTTTATAGGTAAAATCTTAGAGTTAGGTTTTGGTTATATTGATGAATGTTTCGTGGAAAATGAATTTAAACTCATTTATGTATGATTTTGAGTAAATGAAACTTGTTGTGTTTGAGTGGTGGGTTGTGTTGATTTGTGTTCATCGTATTTGACGTGTTCTTAATTAATACTGATGAAATTTGATATGTGTATGGTTGGATTTTGTGGAGAAATGAATTGATGTGTTTTGGTGTGAATCGTGGATTGAATTTGATAATATCTTTGAGTTTGTTTTGTGTGGAATTGGAAAACCATTAGAGTTAAATGAGTACTAAGAATGGGGAATCTCTTAATGTCTTGTTTACTTAATGTTTTTTTTGAAAATTGTTTAAGTTAAAAGAGTATTAAGAATGGGGAATCTCTTAATATTTATGTTTACTTAATGTTTGTTGTGAAAATCGTTTAAGTTAAATGAGTATTAAGAATGGAGAATCTCTTAATATTTGGTATACTTAATGTTTGTTTTGAAAATCGTTTAAGTTAAAAGAGTATTAAGAATGGAGAATCTCTTAATATTTCTGTTTACTTAATGTTTGTTGTGAAAATCGTTTAAGTTAAATGCGTATTAAGATTGGGGAATCTCTTAATGTCTTGTTTACTTAATGTTTGTTGTGAAAATCGTTTAAGTTAAATGAGTATTAAAAATGGGGAATCTTTTAATATCTGCATTTGCTTAACGATTGTCGTGGATGGAGTTAGTATATGCTCATGCATTTTCATTCTTTTTGTAAATCGTGCAGACCCGTGATAGGTGGCACCTTGATAAATAGTACTCTGGCCTTTTATAGGCGGTACATTTATGAGTTACGTTTTTTGTAAATTGTGCAGACCCGTGATAGCTGGCACCTTGGTCAATAGTACTTTGGCCCGTGATAGGCGGTACATTTACGATTTACGATTTTTTGTAAATTGTGCAGACCCGTGATAGGTGGCACCTTGGTAAATAGTACTTTGGCCTGTGATAGGCGGTACATTTACAATTTACGTTATTTTTAGTAAACCGTGTAGACCCGTGATAGGTGGCACCTTGGTAAACAGTACGGGTCCGTGATAGGCAGTATGTTTATGGTTTACGCTTTTCAGTAAATCGTGCAGACCCGTGATAGGTGGTACAATTATGATTTACGGTCCTTCGAGGAGGGTTTTGGTTTGGAATTCCGAGTCCATGCATTTTGGCATATACGCATTGCATTAGGGTGCTTGGCACACGAGTCGTGTGTGATTCATATTTATAATTGTGTTATAATTGCTAAGTGTTTTGTTTTGGAGTTGTGTGTAAGTGTGATTGATTGCAAAACTATTTAGAAACTCAAGATGTCGTGGTGATTGCGCTATAATTGCTAAGTGTGATTGTTTGGATATGTGGGTAAGTGTTGATTGATTTTGAAACCCTTTGAAAAGCTGAAAAATGCTGAATTTTGCTGTTTTTCTGCTATTGTCTGATGTGTATTCGAATACAGCAAGCTGTATTCGAATACAGACATGCTGTTTTGCCACTGACTTACTGTGTAGTCGAATACAAACTGTTGTAGTCGAATACAGACATGTTGTATTTCCACTGACTTACTGTGTAGTCGAAAACAAGCATGTTGTTTTTGCTGCTAAATGCTGAAACATCCTTGTATTTGAATACAAAGATGTTGTATTCGTATACAACAGTGTTGTTTTGTTATGAATTTTTAGCATATGGAAACCCTTTTAAGGTGCATGCTAAGTTGAAAGGTTATTTTGTGCATTTAAAAACTTAAATGTTATGTGTTAACTGTTAATTTCGGTTGGTGACTTTTTTCAACTATTGTGGAAATCTGGGCTTTGCCCTCATATGAGAGCCAGGACAATCCTATCAGTTCGTACTCTGTGGATGGGAATGTAGATGGGAACGCCTGACTGGAGCTATGTTAGGAGGATCTTACGGGGCGCGTGGAGATCACTCAGGGTGTTTAGTTTGTTTTGTAGAATGATCAGATTAGGTTGAAATAGAGGGAACATATGTCTTTCTTTTGAATTGTGTTTATTTTAAATCGGAAGACTGTACCTATACTAATATTGTCAGCATGACATGTGATTTTCGATGGGTTCCATGTACCACTTTTGATGTGTAAATACTTTGGATTCATATTTCGAAAAAACTATTCCACTGCTTGTAAATTATATTGACTTAATTATTTATCCAAATGTATTTCCTTATTTATTTCTTTGTTTTATGAATTTGTTTTGAAAAAAAAATACACCCTCGCTTTGAAAATCGGGGTGTTACACGTTTCCTCTGTTTTCTGTTTTATTCCTTTCCTTTCCAACATATATATATATAAAAGTTATAATAATATATATATACTTATAATACTATATATATATATATATATATATATATATATATATATATATATATATATATATATATATATATATATATATATATATATATATATATATATATATATATATATATATATATATATGATAGTCAAAACCAAACCAAAAAGAATATCTAACAACTCTTATACAAATCACTTCATTCAGATCTCAAACTATTTTGATAAAAATATCTACTCTCGTCGTGACTCAATTAACAGATAAATTTTCAGCAACGAATGATATTTTTGACAAACTGTTCAATATTAAATTCTTCGCAATGTAAATAAATTATTCTTCAACATATAATTTTAATTCAATTTCCAAAAGTATATTTTTGGCATTTAACTCACTAAATACCAAAAATTGGGCTAAAAGCCTAAGAAATTCAACACAAAATACCTTAAAATTATATAAATTAGGATTTAAAATTAAGGGTCTTACATTACTTCCGTCCAAAAAGAAGTTTCGTCCTCGAAACATAAAGTAAGAGTAATAACCGCACCAGATTTGCATTCAACTCAACATTCATGATAGAACTTGATTCGTCATGCCTCTATGAAGAAAGTATCGTTTTTCCCTTTCCATAGATACTTAGTAACTATACACACTACCATAGCCGCTAAGATTCGTCAGTTCCATTCAACATGATTTTGTTTACTATAAACAAGAGATTAAGGATGACCAGTTCCTTAATTTGTCAATAAGTTGTCAACAACCATGATGGTGGCTTAGACTATCTTAACCGAACTGTAATAGCGCTCCTTGCGACTTACACTTTTGGTTATCTCAATGCACAAGCGATCAACAAACTTCTCAAGGTCCACTGAGTTTCCCGTATTTTCCTATAACTTTGTTCTTATCGACGGATTACAATCGCCCAAAACTATGTCACATAGCCTCATATACTTCCACTTGGTACGAATCATGCATTTGGTACCAAACTGAAACATTGCGTATGACATCAAGACACTGAGCACAAATCAATCATTACCGCCGAGAACTCCTAATTGTCTCCATGGTCCACACATCCTCGATTTTTCTTTAGTCGCATAACTACGCCAAAACATAGTGTTCTTATCCGTATGTTTTTCTAATTATAACTCTAATAATTCCATCCCCATATCTGCTTGGTGATCCAAGCTTCCTTTTTTTTTTTTTTATAACATGCCCAAAACTATACTACTCATGATACACAAACTTCCTTTCTATTTAGCAGTTCATTTCAAGAGTCACGCCTCCAACAAAATCCAACTTGAATTTCATTTCTGATTTAGACCTACATTGGTCTCATGCCTTAACACCTCAAATTCACGCTTCATTAATCCATTTCCTACGTACTTCGCAATTCTGGATTGTAGCTTGAGGATTATCTTTTCATTATGATAGGTTAAACACATTGTATTCACTCCATCACTTCTCCATTTATACAAACCTTAAATTTCTACCTCGAACCTTGATACATCTTCATTATTTTGAAATCATTACTTAGCTTACACTCGTATGTCTTTTTCAATAAATTGCTCTCTTCTTTGACAACCACAATTGGTACACACTATTGTGCGTTGTATCTCAAACTATCCTCCGCCCTAACTTGATTTTTCTTTTTTCTTTCCTCTTACTATTAAACTTTCCTTCCTTCGAATAAGCTTGTTATTCTGGTCCTTAAGAATTCCTTCAATGATTTCAAACAAAATCTTAATTCCTCCTAATTTTCACACTTCCTATGAAATATTCTACATCCAAAATATATCTCAAACCACTTTTCACCTCTACCGTCATCAACCGTCCATGTGGTCAATATCTAGAGTCCTTTATTTGCTTAGCTCATTTGCCATCATACTTCGTCTTTCCTCATTATAGTGATTTCAATAAATCAAGTCTTACTAGTACCCACCAAATTTTTCCATTTCATGCTCAATTATTCCCTACCAAACAAACATTTAACTCTTTTGATTGACGAACCCAATAACAACCCCATGATATGCACTCAAGTAGTGCCTTGGTACCATTGGCATATCCTTCTAATAACAATGTCTGAATTACAGGTGAGATAATTCATATCATGAATCCTTAATTTACACAAGCTACATCTCTATGTGTTGCTCCAACCAGTTTTCTTGGCACATTTTCCAAAATTTGGTTCACTCGTTGGATTCTTATTCCTTCTCAACCTTCACCAAGATACAAACTAAAAGAATCCTAACAACCAAACGTCCTAATGATCTATTTCTCAAATGTTCCCCATAAGCATTTCCTAAGACATAATTATCTATAACTTCATCCTCACAAATTTGCAGTAAAATATCTCAAAGACCCACATACCTTTCATTGTTCATCTAGTCACTGAAACACTGATTTTAAATCTTAACGCTTGACTTCCCAAGACAATCATCTAAACCATAAATCATTTGTTACATTTCTCCTTTTTCACTTTCTATCATTGAATAATATTCTAAAATTTGATCCTCAAAATCTCCAAATACTCATCACACCATTTAATTCCATCCATTTCATCTGAAGATACAATACGAGGTCGTATTCATCATTGACTTAAAGATCAACCATCTTAGGGTCCCAAATCAAATCTCGAATAATCCGTCCGACCTATCAAAATATTAACATTGTCCCAGTAGTTACCATCCTTTAATAGACTCTCAAAGCATACATTGATACAATCTCTAAGTATTCTCGTACTATGTACTTTTAATCCCACTTAATAGTAACATGCAGTTCAATACATCAAGTCTGAACTCCTTATGTTTTTCTGAACATCACTCAAAATCCACACTTTCATGTCTATAGTTTCATCCAATATGACTATCCATACTTACCATCTCCTAATCCACACAAAGATTTGTTACTTATCGAAGAAATATATAACCTCATTCCTATAATTGTCATGAGATTGATACTTAATAATCTAAGTCACGAATCTAGTTTAACTCGAATGCTTGACTTTACCCCTCAAGGTATCGACTATTCCTCAGAGCATTATTTTTCAACCCAAGGTTGTATTCACGCCTAATGTGTAGTGCCCCTTGACATTAATACAAGCCTCTTCTTGGACACATAAGCACCAAATGCTATTCCAAAAGGAAGCCTCGTCTTCTACCCCATTTGTAAGACCCATAATTTTAAATTATACTTTATGTATTTTAGTGGATTTTGGTATTGAACTAAGGGGCTTTTTAGCCAAGTTATTAATATTTTGGGAGTTTAAATGACCAAAAAGATATTTTGATGCCCGAATAGAATTACTCGTCGATGAATAAATTAAATTAACTACGGTGAATCTTTTACGAAGAATTTAATGTGTTACGGGTGAAATGGTAATTTTAATAAATATCTAGTTTTGAAGATATTTGTTAAAAGTAAATAATATATATATTAATATATATGTATATATGTTTGTGTGCAGGGAAAAAGAAGGAAATTAGAAGGAAAAGAAAGAAAAAGGAAAGAAAGAAAGAGAGAGGAAAAACAAAAGGAAGGAAAACGTTCCACCTTCTTCCTCTGCCTCGCGCAAAGCTCATTCCCCTTTCCTCCATCTTCATTCATTTTTGCTTTCTTTGCTTCCTTTAAGTTCGGGAATTGAAACCCAGGGCTAGTGGGTGAGAAAGATCAAGTTCTCAGCTCCTTCCTCCTTCCCGGATTCGAAAACGAAGTTAGGGATTTCTAAAACCATCAAACACAAACCTCCCCGTTTCATCTAGATCTAAGCCTCCTTTCAAGAAGTGATAGAAGGGAAGGTTGCTCACCTCCGTGCTACGGGGCAAGTGGACCAACTTTGGATGCGATGTTGCGAGCGGAGATTTTACCAGATTTACTCGCGGTACCGTAATCGCACGTTAAAGCTAACGTGAAGGTAAGGGCTCCTTCCAAACTTTTAGTTTGCATTTAGGGACTTATATGTGGTTGTGTGGAAAAGAATTTTGTTAGGGTTAAAGTAATGTTTCGTGGAAAATGAATTTTAACTCATTTATGTACGATTTTGAGTAAATGAAACTTGTTGTGTTTGAGTGGTGGGTTGTGCTGATTTGTGTTCGTCGTATTTGACGTATTCTTAATTAATATTGATGAAATTTGATATGTGTATGTTGGATTTTGTGGAGAAATGAATTGATGTATTTTGGTGTGAGTTGTGGATTGAGGAATCTCTTAATGACTTATTTACTTAATGTTGTCGTGAAAACGATTTTGTGGAGAAATGATTTGATGTGTTTTGGGTGGGAATTGTGGATTGAATTTGATAATATGCTTGAGTTCATTTTGTGTGGAATTTGAAAATCCATTAAGTTAAATGAGTATTAAGAATGGGGAATCTCTTAATGTCTTGTTTACTTAATGTGTGTTTGTTTGGGAAAATCGTTTAAGTTAAATGAGAACTAAGAATGGGGAATCTCTTAATGTCTTGTTTACTTAATGTTTGTTTTGGAAAATCGTTTAAGTTAAAAGAGTATTAAGAATGGGGAATCTCTTAATATTTCTGTTTGCTTAATGTTTGTTGTGAAAATCGTTAAGTTAAATGAGTATTAAGAATGGGGAATCTCTTAATATCTGCGTTTACTTAATGTCGTCGTGAAAATGATTTTGTGTAGAAATGAATTGTTGTGTTTTGGCGTGAATTGTGTAATAAATTTGTGAATATGTTTGAGTTTATTCTGTGTGGGATTTGAAAACCATTAGAGTTAAACTACTATTATGAATGGGGAATCTCTTAATGTCTTGTTTACTTAATGTGTGTTTGTTTGTGAATATCGTTTAAGTTAAATGAGTATTAAGAATGGGGAATTTCTTAATGTCTCGTTTACTTAATGTTTGTTTTGAAAATATTTTAAGTTAAATAAGTATTAAGAATGGAGAATCTCTTAATGTCTTGTTTACTTAATGTTTGTTTTGGTAAATCGTGCTGACCCGTGATAGGTGATACCTTGGTAAATAGCACTTTGGCCGTGATAGGCGGTACATTTACAATTTATGTTGTTTTAGTAAACCGTGCAGACCCGTGATAGGTGGCACCTGGGTAAACGGTACGGGCCCGTGATAGTCAGTACGTTTATGGTTTACGTTTTTTAGTAAATCGTGCAGACCCGTGATAGGTGGCACCTCGGTAAACAGTTTTGACCCGTGATAGGTGGTACGTTTACGATTTACGTTTTTGGTAAATTGTGTTTGTCCGTGAGAGACTGCACAGGTGTTTGTCCGTGAGAGACTACACTCTGGTAAATTGTGTTTGTCCGTGAGAGACTTCACAGGTGTTGGTCCGTGAGAGACTACTCGCTGGTAAATTATGTTTGTCCGTGAGAGACTGCACAAGTGTTTGTCTGTAAAAGACTACACCCTGGTAAATTGTGTTTGTCCGTGAGAGACTGCACAGGTGTTTGTCCGTGAGAGACTACACCCTGGTAAATAATGATTTGTTGGTTCATTTTGTCTGTGTGGGGATTGTCGCATCAAGATGATTCCATGTGATTTGTTGGTTCATCTTGTCCGTGTGGGTATTGTGTTATAAGTGTTAAGTGTTATGTATGGAATTGTATGAAAGCATGTTTGATTACAAAACTATTTCGAAACTCATGATGTTGTAGTGATTGTGTTACAAGTATTAAGTGTTATGATTTGGAATTATGTGATAGCATGTTGATTGCAAAACTATTTCGAAGTTCATGAGGTTGTAGCAATTGTGTTGAAATTGCTAAGTGTTATGTTTGGAATTGTGTGAAAGCATGTTTGATTGCAAAACTATTTCGAGACCCATGATGTTGTAGTGATTGTGTTATAAGTGTTAAGTGTTATGATTTGGAATTGTGTGATAGCATGTTGATTGCAAAACTAGTTCGAAGTTCATGATGTGGTATGATTGTGTTGAAATTCCTAAGTGTTAAGATTTGGTATTATGTATGAATGTGATTGAGTTAGTTTATGTATTTTTGGAAGAATAAGCAGGGAAATCGATTTCCCCAATCAATTGGATGAGTTACAGGGACTTCTCTAAGTTGATCAAATCGATTTGTCAATCAATTTTGTAATTTGTCTTTCGAAACACATTAAGAAATCGATTTGGCAAATCGATTGATATGTCTCCTGTCTTCTTGAATTTTGAAAATGTATTGAAGAAATCGATTGGCCAAATCGATTTGGCAAAGAAAGGAACTCAGCCAAATTGACAAAATCGATTAGGAAATCGATTGGCTTTAACACAGGAGCTCAGTTATTCAGTAAATCGATTTCCCCAATCGATTGATGTAAGTTCAGAGTTCTGTTTTCACTAAAAACTTTCAGGAAATCGATTGGCTCAGTATAAATTCTCATTTTGAGTTAGATAATCGATTGCTCAATTGATTTATCAATGTTTAGGCCAGTTATTTATTACTTGATGGATTGAGAACTTTATTTTGATTTCATTTTTATTTGGCATGTATGACATGAACTTTTAGCATATGGAAAATCCTTTTAAGGTGCATGCTTTGTGCATTTAAAAACTTAAATGTTATGTGTTAACTGTTAATTTCGGTTGGTGACCCTTTACAACTATTGTGGAAATCTGGGCTTTGCCCTCAGATGAGAGCCAGGATGATCCTACCGGTTCGTACCCTACGGATGGGAATGCTTGACTGGAGCTATGTTAGGAGGATCTCACGGGGCGCGTGGAAATCACTCAGGGTGTATAGTTTTTTGGTAGAATGATCAGATTAAGTTGACATAGAGGGAACATATGTCTTTCTTCTGGGTTGTTTTTATTTTATATTTGAAGAATGTACATGTACTAATATTGTCATCATGACATGTTATTTTAGATGGATTCCATGTACCGCTTCTTGATGTGTAAAAGCTTTGGATTTATATTTTGAGAAACTTTTCCGCTGTTTATAAATTTTAATGACTTAAATATTTATCCAAAGGTATTTCCTTATTTATTTCTCTATTATTTTTTAATTTCTTTTGAAAAAAAAAAAATACACCCTCGCTTTGAAAAACGGGGTGTTACAGTTATGAGTTCCTAATTAGGGAACATGACATTAGGTAGCTGTCTTTGAATATGTCCTTGAATTCATTCGAAACCAAACCAAAAAATCAATATAACACTTAAAATATAGTTCCAAACTGTGTTAAATTTACTCATGGAACAAGAGATAGAAAGGAACTAATTCCCTAATTGGAAAATTCGCTTAACAAATTTAAATTGCCTTAACAAATTTGACATGATACAAAATTATGTTTTTTTTCTTCTCGAATTTTAGCATAATGATTTTTCATTCCAACTCTAAAATCCCTCTTTAATCATCAATCAAATTAATCAAAAGTTATAAGATGCTCACATAAACATATATATAAGGCACAACACTGAAATTCAAAACATTCCAGACACATTTCAAAAACACCACGACATGCATTTAATCAAACTAACTTTGCCATAACACTTTCAACAAACACATAACATGTCATCAAACCAACTTTGACATAGCACTTTCAACAAAAACGTATGTGCCAGAACAAAAGTTGAAATTTAAGAATGGAAATAGAAATTTATATACTTAATCATTCTCAAAATGAAGATAAAACCCTAACACACCCTAAAGATATTTTAGTTGGGTTCTATGTTATGTTAGAAACTTTTTGAAGGAGATGAGAAATTCCTCAATGTAATCTTTATCTTTACACCATTATAGTAAACCCTAACATTCTCTGCTTCAAAGTTCTCAACTTTTTACCTCTTTTCTTCCTTCATACTCTTCATACTCTTCTTCTTTTATCTTTTTCTCACAGCTCACAAAAACAAGAAGGAATGATAATGATTATGTTGTTTTTCTTTCTCATTATGCTTAGGTGAAAGATGAGTTTAAATATAATGTTAGTAAGCAAAAAGGAGAAATAGATTATGATGTGGTCTATTTCAAGATGTGAAAAGAGTAGGATGCATGTGTTTCCAC
This sequence comes from Cicer pinnatifidum, assembly GCA_037974775.1. Classification (NCBI taxonomy): domain Eukaryota; kingdom Viridiplantae; phylum Streptophyta; class Magnoliopsida; order Fabales; family Fabaceae; genus Cicer; species Cicer pinnatifidum. The sequence continues at coordinate 41,832,621 of JBBPBR010000006.1, forward strand.
TGGGCTTAAGGATGAAAAGTGGGGTGTGGGAGTGGATTGGTTGTCAGGAGATATAAGAAAGAGTGAGGGAATAATGTCTCTACGCATAAGTTATGACAAAACTATCCTTAAGACTAAGTAGCTACTAGCTAAATGGGCTTAATTTGTCTACGCATACCTAGTTCTACTTCTAAACCTCTTAATTCTACACTATACAAATCAAACTAAATCAACCGTAGTAGTTAAGATTTGCAGTATAATTTTTAATAAATAACTGCTTATAAACTATGGTTACATAAAATATTATATGGGAATAGTAATACTAGTAAATTTTGAAATAAAAATACAAATGAGAGTAACAGTAAAATGTTGAAAGTAGCAATACTTGATCAAAGAAATTTGGGTTTTCACTCGGATTAGAAGTGTGGGACAAATTAGGAGGTAATTAAGGTCTTAGGACTTACTTATGATTGAGTCACAAGATTGGAATAATGATTTTAGTATGAGCAAGAGATTTTAGTTATGCTTTATTGAGATAACGATACTTGTTAATGAAGTTAACTCTTCCTATTTTATTGAGATAACGATACTTGTGCGATTGACGTGTTGATGTGCGTTCATAACTTCTATACACATTTGTTTGCGCTTTGTGTTATAAATATTTTGTGATAAATGCCAAGAGTATGCTATGTGTAATATGTGATGAGAATTATTAATCTTTGAATGAGATTTTAAAAGTGTAGAATGAAAAGAACAAAAGAACTTGAGTCAGAATTGTGTTTTTAAAAATGGTTGGCGACTATACTCAAAGTAAAGAAGATAATACACGTGTATGAAAACAAAGCAGAGAGAGAAACAATAATTCATCTTGTTTCACCACCAACACGGTTGCTACGTCCAGTCCCTTCAACTTGACTGATAATCCACTAAATTGTCACGAAATCAGACTTACACTTGAACACCTACTAGTCACACTATATGTGTTCAATCTTCTAAAACTTATAACTTAGTACAATCAAGATTTTGTGGAAGACAACCATGATTGGGCTAGGTTTTAATAAATAGGTATTGGGAGTTTATGTGAATTAGCTCTTGCAGATAGTGTTTACAATTTAGGCTCCACTTAAATTCTTTTAGCACTAAAAGGATGATAACAAGAATATAAATATGATTATAACTTGTTGCTTGTATATTGTGTATTCTTTGTAATTAATGCTGTATCTTTCTTTATTGAGGGATGCACGTCCTATATAGAGTACAAAGAGGGTTTTCGACCATTGTACTGATAACATCATATTAGGATAATCTATGAAGTTTCACATTGTATCTTTGCATATTGATTTGACAAAGAAACTCTCCAAAAAAGACTTATTTTATACTAATTTTGTGAGTTTGTTCGAAACAGTTGGATATTTTAGCGTTTCAGCAAGTGCACTAAATCATTGCAAGTAATAATTAAAATAGTAATACCGAGTGTCGAACTCAAGGATTGCGTTTTACTATCGAATTATATTGAATCACTAAAATTGAACAAAAAGTTCCCAAATTGTTTGAAATAATATTTAAAATTAGTAAGAGTAATAAAATTTATCATTTATTATAAGAAAAATGTCAGGGATGAGTTTCACTTCGAATCCAACCTTGGTGTCTAATTTGATCCTAGTTACTAAATTCCTTTATTGAGTTATTATCGAATTCTCTTTATTATTCCTGTTCTAATGTCTTAGTGAAAAAACATATAATTCCAAAGTAACCCCTAATTTCTTATCTCAAGCATTCGTAAAGTCCATTTGCGTTTCAAAGTATAAATCGTAGAACATTTTAATGTTGATCAAGCACATGCATGAGAAAAATAATTCAATTAACATATAGCTAGAAATCAAATCATAAAAATAAGGGTTTCATCTTGTTACACTCATCCTTAACAAATAGGGTTAAGTTAGTCATGACACAAATAGAAAAGAAAGAGATTAGAGAAGAATTAGAAGATCCCTAAAGAGTGAGAAAAAGATCCCTGAGAGTGAGAAAAAGATCCCTGAGTGATCTCCACGCGCCCCGTGAGATCCTCCTAACATAGCTCCAGTCAAGCATTCCCATCCGTAGGGTACGAACCGGTAGGATCATCTTGGCTCTCATATGAGGGCACAGCCCAGATTTCCACAATAGTAGTAAAGGGTCACCAACCGAAATTAACAGTTAACACATAACATTTAAGTTTTTAAATGCACAAATAACCCTTTCCACTAAGCATGCACCTTAAAAGGATTTTCCATATGCTAAAAGTTCATGTCATACTTGCCAAATAAAAATGAAATCAAAATAAAGTTCTCAATCCATCAAGTAATAAATAACTGGCCTAAACATTGATAAATCAATTGAGCAATCGATTATCTAACTCAAAATGAGAATTTATACTGAGCCAATCGATTTCCTGAAAGTTTTTAGTGAAAACAGAACTCTGAACTTACATCAATCGATTGGGGAAATCGATTTACTGAATAATTGAGCCCCTGTGTTAAGGCCAATCGATTTCCTAATCGATTTTGTCAATTTGGCTGAGTTCCTGTCTTGGCCAAATCGATTTGGCCAATCTATTTCTTCAACACATTTTCAAAATTCAAGAACACAGGAGACATATCAATCGATTTGCCAAATCGATTTCTTAAAGGGTTTCGAAACGCAAATTACAAAATCGATTGAAAAATCGATTTGATCAATTTAGAGAAGTCCTTGTAACTCATCCAATCGATTGGGGAAATCGATTTCCCTGCTTATTCTTCCAAAAATACATAAACTAACTCAATCACATTCATACATAATACCAAAACTTAACACTTAGGAATTTCAACACAATCATACCACATCATGAACTTCGAACTAGTTTTGCAATCAACATGCGATCACACAGTTCCAAATCATAACACTTAACACTTATAACACAATCACTACAACATCATGGGTTTCCAAATAGTTCTGCAATCAAACATGCTGTCACACAATTCAAAACATAACACGTAGCAATTATAACACAATACCCACACGGACAAGATGAACCAACAAATCACACGGAATCATCTTGACGCGACAATCCCCAGACAGACAAAATGAACCAACAAATCACTATTTACCAGGGTGTAGTCTCTCACGGATAAACACCTATGTAGTCTCTCACGGACAAACACAATTTACCAGGGTGTAGTCTCTCACGGACAAACACCTGTGCAGTCTCTCACGGACAAACACAATTTACCAGGGTGTAGTCTCTCACAGACAAACACCTGTGCAGTCTCTCACGGACAAACAAAATTTACCAAAAATGTAAATCGTAAACGTACCACCTATCACGGGTCAGTACTATTTACCGAGGTGCCACCTATCACGGGTCTACATGATTTACCAAAAGCATGAAAATGCAAGAGCATATACTGACTCCATCCACAACAATCGTTATGCAAATGCAGATATTAAAAGATTCCCCATTTTTAATACTCATTTAACTTAAACGATTTTCACAACAAACATTAAGCAAACAGAAGTATTAAGAGATTCCCCATTCTTAATACTCTTTTAACTTAAACGATTTTCAAAACGAACATTAAGTAAACAAGACATTAAGAGATTCCCCATTCTTAATTTTCCTTTAACTTAAACGATTTCCCAAAACAAACATTAAGTAAACAAGACATTAAGAGATTCCCCATTCTTAATCCTCATTTAACATAAACGATTTTCACAAACAAACACACATTAAGCAAATAGAAATATTAAGAGATTCCCCATTCTTAATACTCTTTTAACTCCAACGATTTTCCAAAACAAACATTAAGTAAACAAGACATTAAGAGATTCCACATTCTTAATCCTCATTTAACTTAAACGATTTTCACAAACAAACACAAATTAAGCAAACATAAATATTAAGAGATTCCCCATTCTTAATACTCTTTTAACTCCAATGATTTTCCAAAACAAACATTAAGTAAACAAGACATTAAGAGATTCCCCATTCTTAATTCTCATTTAACTTAAACAATTTTCACAAACACACATTAAGTAAACAAGACATTAAGAGATTCCCCATTCATAATACTTGTTTAACTTAATGGTTTTCAAATTCCACACAAAACAAACTCAAACATAGTATCAAAAATCAATCCACGATTCACACCAAAACATATCAATACACATATCAAATTTCATCAGTATTAATTAAGAACACGTCAAATACGACGAACACAAATCAACACAACCCACCACTCAAACTCAACCAGTTTCATTTACTCAAAATCATACATAAATGTGTTTTAATTCATTTTCCACGAAACATTCATCAATATAACCAAAACCTAACTCTAAGATTTTACCCATAAAGCCTTAGATTCATTTTCCCCAAACCAACACTTCAACCCTAACAAATTCTTTTCCACACAACCACAGATAAGTCCCTAAATGCAAACTAGAAGTTTGGAAGGAGCCCTTACCTTCACGTTAGCTTTAACGTGCGATTACAGTACCGCGAGTAAATCCGGTAAAATCTCCGCTCGCAACGTCACATCCAAAGTTGGTCCCCTAGCACCGTAGCGTGGTAGTGAGCAACTTTCCCTTCTATCTCTTCGTGAAACGAAACTTAGATCTAGATGAAACGGGAAGGTTTGTGTTTGAATCCCTAATATCGTTTTCGTTCGTTTTCGAAACAACGAGGAAGTATGAAGCTGAGAAAACCTTGCTCTCTTACCCACTAATCCTTGGGTTTCTATTCTTGAAGCCAAAGAACGAAAAAGGAAGCAAAACCAATGAATGAAGAAAAAGGGAGAGGGGAGTGAGCGCGGGCAGAAGAAGAAGAAGGAGTTTTCACGTTTTCTCTCCTTTCTCTTTCTTTCCTTTCTTTTTCTTTTCTTTCTTTTTCCTTCTTCCCTTTCTATCTCCTTTCCTTCTCTTCCCAAACAAATATATACATATATATATATATATATATATATATATATATATATATATATATATATATATATATATATATATATATATATATATATATATATATATTTATATATATTTTAATTACTTTTAACAAATATCTCAAAATATCTAGATATTTGTTAAATAACCATTTCACCCATAACGCATTAAATTCTTCGTAAAAGATTCACCGCAGTTAATTCAATTTATTTATCGACGAGTAATTCTGATCGGGCATCAAAATATCTTTTTGGTCATATAAACTCCAAAATATTAATACTTTGGCTCAAAAGCCTCCGAGTTCAATACCAAAATACACTAAAATACATAAAATGTACTTTAAAATTGTGGGTCTTACAATAACTAATATTAATGACTCCAAATTCTTTCACGAGTGATAAGTTTATAAGTTTATATATATATTTGGATAGATTAATCACAAAAGGAGAAATAAATATTTGACATATTTGGATTAATCATATACATATATGGATAGATTTCTTCACAAAAGGTGAAATACATATTTTATGACGAGTGGATTGAATTCTTTCAACAAAAGGAGAATAAGGGAAGAGCAAATAGGACACTTTTGTGGCCATGACGTCTAACCTACCTTACTATGGACCAGTATCACTCATGTGACTCATGTTGGGGCAATCTAGTATACGGGTTTTCAAAAGATTTTGACCGTTATTATATAAATTTATATTTGGTTACATATATGATTCATCTTAGTATCTCAATTACGAGTTTAATTTTATTATTTTACATTTGAGTTTAAAACTTTTTTATGAGAGGAATTTTTCATACATACCACGCTAAATATGGTTGAAAACATCTTAAAATTATTTTTCTTGTTCTATGTTATTGATTTTTATAATTCACTATGTTGATGGGGGTGATGTTTCCAACTATTTAGTATTTAAGAATAAAATAGTATATCTAGATTGTTCCTAAGCAATATAATGTAGAGTGAAGTTGCAAAATCAAATCATAGTTAGAGTCTTAAATTTAAAGTTTGGTTATTTTACTTGATGCTAAATTGCTTATGTATATGTATCTATGTAGTACATTGAATTTAGACATTGAGTATTTAAAGATGGATTATGTAATAGCCCGTTTGTTTTTAAATAAAAACAAATTCATAAAACAAAGAAATAAAGAAAGAAATACTTTTGGATAAATTATTTAAGTCGTAAAATAACCACAAAAGTCAATAAATATTTACAAACAGCGGAAATAGTTTTTGAAACAAATCCCAAAGTATTTAAACAACAAAATACACCGGGGGTATGAGACCTATCAGACATAGCTCATAACCCGGGGGTATTCTAGGCAGACACCTGTACAAAAGCACTACCCTAAGAATTTTAACTCCCCCATGTCAAATCAAAAAGTGGTACATTGACCCATCAAAAGAAAACTCAAGCTGACAATATGAGGTATAGGTAAAGTCTTCCAAATTGAAATAAATACATTCACAAAAGAAAGACCACTAGTCTCTATACAACCATCTAATATGATCATGCTACAAAAACTAAACAACCCGGGTGATCTCCACGCGCCCCACAAGATTCTTTCGACATAGCATCGGTCAAATATGACTAACTACCTTCCCATCTTCAGGGTACTAGCTGGTAGGATAACCTTGGTTCTCATCTGAGGGCAAATCGCTGATTTCCACAATAATTAGAAAGATCACCAACCGAAATTAACAAATATCACATAACATTTAAATTTGAAATGCACAAAATAACCTTTCAACCTAGCATACTCTTTGAAAGGGTTTTCTTATGTCAAACATGCATATACAAGTTGAAAAATGATGTTTTTGACAAAACTGCACTGTTGTATTTGAATACAACATCCTTGTATTCGAACACAATGTTGTTTTCGAAGTCCGTATCAAAATCAACACAATTGTATTCGACTACAGCATCCTTGTAGCCGAATACAAGTGCAAAAACAGTGAAAAACAAGCAAAATTGTATTTGACTACAGCATCCTTGTAGCCGAATACAAATGGTAAGTCAGTAGCAAAACCAGAACAACTGTATTCGACTACAACGAACTTGTATTTGAATACAAAAGAAGAAAAGTGCATAATTCAGTTTTGAAATGGTTTCGCAATCAATGAACACTTACACACAAGTTCAGACTATCGCACTTACCAATTTGGCAACAATAACAACAACAACTGAGCATACATACACAATCATTACAGTATATCAAACATGACTCGCGTGCCAAAATGCATGAATTCCAGAATTCCAACTAAAACCCTCCTCGAAGGCGCGTAAATCATAATTGTACCGCCTATCACAGACCAATACTAATTACCGAGTTGCCACCTATCACGGGTCAGTATAATTTACTAAAAAGCGTAAATTGTAAACGTACTGCTTATCACAGGCCTGTTTACCAAGGTGACACCTATCACGGGTTAGCACGATTTAATAAAATATAATAAAAGGCTATAAGATAACAAATTTATTACGTAAAATATTAATTGCAATGTAAAATATAATAAAATTTATTACGCAAGTAAATTTATTAAAAAATTGAAAGTTGAAGCTTTAAACATAATGTAGAAATCAAATATAAGAGAAACAACATTAATGACGATGAGCAAATAAAAATAATTAAAGTCTGTAAGATAACAGATAAATGTTTTTTTTTTTACCTTAACCGTTAATATGTGCACTGGCAATAACCATTTACGCAGACTGCGACTTGATCAAGGGGACACTCGTAAAATTGAAAATCTTTGTCTGTCACACATTCTCTAGTTGTAATATATAAAATAAAAGAATGAACTTAACACTAACGTCGACTACAGCAAGAAATAGGAACACGAAAAGTATCATAGTATAAAAAACTTTGAGAGTTTTAGCCATCTTTTACTCTACCATTGCATGCAACAAATACAAAATTGTTTGATCACGTTAAATTGTGAAAAACCTCATGCTATGTTTGTTTCAATTGAATAGTTTATAGTACAATGATTGATCATGTTGGTCTCTTTAACTCGTATAATTGATCACTTGACCTTAAAGTATATCTTTAATTTTTTATTTCTCATCTATCCTTTCATATTAGAATGAGGTTCAAAACTAAAATTATGCTTCAATTCAAAAGCTATTAGAATATATATATTCAACTAAAAAATTTCTATATTAACATATTTATTAAATGTCTCTTAATCCAAATATCATATACAACCGAATTAAAATTGATTTAATATAGATTAGTTGAATTTGATATGATATGATCTTTCTCGACCGCTATTGAGGACATTTATCTATTTTATTACAAATGAATCGACTTTATAAGATCGTTTGATGTTATATTTAAATTGACCACGTTTATTTGAACTACAACCTTAACGCAACGGGCCTATTTTCATATGAGCCTAACTTTAGTGAGAGAAAAAAAAAACTGCTTCAATATAGAAATAACATAATGCAAATAATGGAAAGACATATTCATAGATAGTCACAAGTTCGAGAAAAATATACTAGAATTAGTCGATTAATTTTAAATGACAACTTAATTATAATCGGCCAAAGGAATGGATTGTTGGAACTACACTTTAAAATCTTAGTTATACTCTACAAATACCAATTGCACAAATCATAATAAACTTACAAACCAAAATAAACCAATTGCACTCGTTGGAACATTTTAGGAATTCACAACCAATCAACCAGTTTTTTTATTGATGTAATTGCATATGGTTATTACAATATAGTATTACAATTATAATATTTTACTAAAATTATTTTTCTGAAATACAATAATTTATATTATTTTTATGAAATATTTTATTTTTTTACAACTATTAAAAAATGTTGGCGTACCTTAATTAAAAAAACTTACTAGAAATGTTTTAACTTCGCAACAGCATAAAACCGTTTTCATTGTAAACATGAAAAATTGTTCTTTAAGAGGTAGCTACAAGTACGGTTTTTACAAAGTATTGTTATTTCAAAAGAAAACCGTTGCGTAAGTTAAATGCAATGCTTTGGTTCTTTATGGACAGAAAACCGTTCTCGTAGATGGTGCCATGGTGATAGTGGTGACCGTGATGGACCACGAGATAATGCCATGTGATCCGTTGGTTCATCTTATCCTTGCAAGGATTTTTGCATCGTGTAGGTCTGTGATAGACTGCACATTTTTAGTAAAATGTGCTGACCCGTGATAGGTGGCACCTCGGTAAATAGTACTAGTTTGTGATAGGTGGTAGGTTTATGATTTACACTTTTTTGTAAATCGTGCTGACCCGTGATAGGTGGCACCTTGATAAATAGTACTTGTATGTGATAGGAAGTACATTTACGATTTACACTTTTAAGTAAATCGTGCTAACCCGTGATAGGTGGCACCTTGGTAAACAGGTCTATGATAAACAGTACATTTACGATTTACGCTTTTTAGTAAATTGTGTTCACCTGTGATAGGTGGCACCTCAGTAACTAGTATTGGTCTGTGATAGGCGGTACAATTATAATTTACGCCCCTTCGAGGAGGGTTTTAGTTGGAATTCTGGAATTCATGCATTTTGGCATATACGCATTGCATTAGGGTGCTTGGCACACGAGTCATGTTTGATATACTGTGATGAATGTGATGAATGTGTATGTATCCTTGTCCTATCACCTACTATCAATTTCGAATTCAAGGAAGCAAGGAAGAACGAAAATGGATGAAGATGGAGGAAGGAGGAAAATGTTTCACGCAAGTTAGAGGAAGAAGATGAAGTTTGTGTTTTCTTTCCTTTGCTTTTCCTTTCTTTCTTTTTCTTTCCTTTCTTTTTCTTTTCTTTCCAAATCCTTCCCTTCCTTTTCTTTATATACTCATTATTTATATAATATAATTAACAAATATCTAAAATATCTAGATATTTGTTAAATTACCATTTCGCCCATAACGCATTAAACTCTTTGCTAAAGATTCACCGCAGTTAATTTAATTTATTTATCGACGAGTAATTCTAATCAGGCATCAAAATATCTTCTTGGTCATATAAACTCCAAAATATTAATAACTTTGGCTAAAAAGCCTCTAAGTTCAATACTGAAAATACACCAAAATACATAAAATACACTTAAAAATTATGGGTCTTACATTACTACCCCCCTAAAATTAGTTTCGTCCTCGAAACTAGGCGTCGATAAATAACTCTGGGTGTTGTTCTCTCATCTTACTTTCCAGTTCCCAAGTCGCATCTCCAGTAATTGGGTTCCAAATCACCTTGACCAACGAAACATCCTTGGTCCTCAATCGCTTAATCTTCCTGTCATCAATTCTCACAGGTGGTACTTCGAATGACAAGTTATCCTTTAGCTAGATTGTGTCTGGTTCGATCACATGAGATGGATCTACAAGATATTTCCTCAATTATGACACATGAAACACGTCGTGAATATTGGACAGTATCGGAGGCAATGCAATCTGATAAGCAACAGGCCCAATTCGTGCAGAAATCTGGTATGGTCCAATGAATTTCAGAGTCAACTTCTTTGATTTCAATGCTCTACCAACTCCGGTAGTAGGTGTGACTCTTAGAAATACATGGTCACCCTGTTCGAATTCCAAAAGTTTGCAACGCTTGTCCGCATAACTCTTCTGACGATCTTGTGAAGTCTTCATTTTCTCCTTTATCTTCCTTACCTTAGTTGTAGTCTGTTGCACCATCTCTGGTCCGACGATCATATTCTCACCGTCCTTATACCAACACAAAGGTGTTTGACACTTGCGCCCGTATAAGGCCCCATATGGTGCCATTCCAATACTCGTGTGGAAACTATTGTTGTAGGTGAACTCAATCAACGGAAGTACATCATCCCAACTTCCTCTATCATCTAATACACACGCTCTCAACAGATCTTCAAGGGACTAATTCGTCCTTTCAGTCTGTCCGTCCGTCTGGGGATGGTAAGCTGAGCTCAACCATAGTCTCGTTCCCAGTGCTTCGTGCAATGCTCCCCAAAAAAAATGGGATGTGAACTTCAGATCACTATCTGATACAATACTCGATGGTACTCCGTGTAATCTCTAAAGGTCGCAACACCCCAACAGGTCGCTGATGTTCCGCCTTGTACGGAACATCCATCTAGTACCAAACCTAAACACTATGTGTGACACCAACACATTGAGTACAATGTATCATTACCTACTGATAGGACTTCCCATCCATACCAAGAATGATCTTGGGTTATTGTAGAGGTAAACAAATCATATTAACCAAGAAATCCCTATTCTGAATAGTTATTTGACAATGTATACATGCAGTATTTTCAGTCAAAGTCTTAGCAGGCATAAAACAACCAAATCAAAAGGGTAGTGACGACGCAGATAACTCCCAACGATTTACACAATCCGTAGTAATGAAGGAATGGGTTGCCCCCTAATCAAAAAGTGCAGTTAAAGTGTTACCTGCAACCTCACAGTCACGTTGAATCAGATTGTCAGATGGATTCCCATATTCAGCACTCACACAATAAATGCGTCCTCTAGCTACAGGGCGAGTTGCCCTGGTTACGTTCACAACGGGTTCCACCTTCGGGGCTCTGCAATCCCTTGCAAAGTGCCCTAGCTTCTGGAAATTGTGGCACGTCAGTCTATTAGAGGTACATTCATTAGCATAATGTCCCTCTTCCCCACATCGGAAACATCGAACCACTTGTCCCAATTGTCTCTCGAAATTCTGGTTCCCTGGGCGATTCTGCCCACCGTTGTTATTCTGTGGCCGATTATAAGGTTTAGCATCTTGCTTCCCCTTGTTATTTTGATAATTCACCCGACTAGGCCCTCCTGCACTAAAATTCCCTCCACGGCTAGCCCTCTTATTCCTCATATCCTCAACTTCCCTACACTTTTCCACAAGAACTTGGAAACGTTGAATTCCCAAGGGCAAGACAGAGTCTTGAATCTCATACTTTAGTCCGTGTTGGAAACGATGTTACATGAAGGGTTCATCAATCTCTTCACGGAAAAACCTAAAATGTCTTGATAGCGATTCAAACTTAGCAGCATATTCACCCACGGTCATGTTCCCCTGATGCAGTTTCAGGAAATCATCGCCCAACTTAGTCCTGGTACTCATCGGGAAGTATTTGTCTAAAAACTTCCTTTTGAAAGATTCCCAGTTCACCTCCTCGTGAGCTGATCTCATCAACAATCTTGTACTCCTCCACCAGTACTCGGCATCTCCTAGTAGCATATATGTGGCATAGTTGAACTTCACTCTCGTCTGACAGTTAATCATTTCGAAGATCTTCTCCACTTCTTGGATCCATTGATCCGCTTTCTCTGAATTCTCATCCCCCTCAAACTTGGGAGGATTATAACGACGAAAGTCTTTTAATCCTCTTGACTCTGCAGCACGGATCTCTCTTTCCCTCTTTTCGAGATCATGTTGAGTCTTGGCAGCAGTCTGTGCAGCAACTGAATGAGCCATGTTATTCATAGCCTCCGCCATTCGATCATCCCTATTGGCGTTGGCTCTCGGAACGTCATTCCTTCTTGGCGGCATGGTTTTCCTATAAAACCATCATCAAGTAGAGTCTTAACACTACTTCCATAATTCCAAAATAACATTCTGACCATATCAGCACATAAGTCCCTAAATGCAAACTAAAAGTTTGGAAGGAGCCCTTACCTTCACGTTAGCTTTCACGTGCGATTACGGTACCGCGAGTAAATCCGGTAAAATCTCCGCTCGCAACGTCGCATCCAAAGTTGGTTCCCTAGCACCGTAGTGTAGTGGTGAGCAACTTTCCCTTCTATCTCTTCGCGAAACGAAGCATAGATCTAGATGAAACGGGAAGGTTTGTGTTTGACGGTTTTAAAATCCCTAATACCGTTTTTGGATCCGGGAGGAAGGAAGAAGTTGGAATTTGTTCTTTCTCACCCACTAAGCCTTGGGTTTCTTTTCTTGAAGCAAAAGAAGAAAAAGAAAATGGAGAGAAGTAGGAAGAAGAAGGAGAAGAAGGGTTCTCGCAAGGCTGGGAGGAAGACATTTCTTCCCTCTGTTTTTCGTTTTCTTCCTTTCCTTTCCAAGCTTATATATATACATATATGTATATATATTACTTACTATAATAATATATGTATATATATATTACTTATAATATATATATATATATATTCATATATTTGTATACATATATATATATATATATTATAATTAAAACTAAACCAATAAATATCTAACAACTAAAGCTATTTTGATAAAACTATCTACTCACGTTGCAACTTAATTGACAGATACAATTTTCAGCAACCCGATATATTTTTAACAAAATTGCCCGGTATTAAATCCTTCGTAACGTAAATAAATTATTTTCGGACAAATAATTTTAATCCAATTTCCAAAAATATATTTTTGGCATTTAACTCACTCAATACCAAAAACTGGGCTAACAGCCTAAGAAATTCCACACAAAAACCCTAAAATTGTATAATTTAGGATTTAAAAACTATGGGTCTTACATTACTACCCCCCTAAAATTAGTTTCGTCCTTGAAACTTAAAGTACGAGTAACAATCCACACTAGGTTTGTACTCAAATTCAACATACAAGTCACAACTTGTTTCACCTGGCCTACTTGAAGAAAGCGTTGCCTAACCCTTTTCATAGGGTGCTTAATAACTCCACACACGTCCTTAGTCGGTAAGGCTCGTCCGTTCCATTCAACATGATTTTGTCTACTATCAACAAGAGATTAAGGATGATCAGTCCCTCAATTTGTCAATAAATAACCAACAACCATGATAGTGGCTTAGACTATCTTAACGGAACTGTAATAGTGCTTCTTGCAACTTACAACTGAGGTTATCTTAATGTACAAGCAGTCAAAAATCTTCTCAAAGTCCATTGAGTTTCCCTTATTTTCCTATAACTTTGATCCTGTCGACGAAGTAAAATATCCCATACCTATGTCACGTAGTCTCATTTGCATCCGCTTGGTACGAAACATCCATTTGGTACCAAACTGAAACACTTAGAATGACCCCAACACACTGAGCACAGAACAATCACTACATTTGAGAACTCCTAAATTTCTCCCTTGTCCACAAATCCTCGATTTTCCTTAAGTCGTACAACTACGTCAAACTGTAGTGTTCTTATTAGTATGTCATTCCAGTTATAAATTTAATAATTCCATCCCCAATATGCTTGGTGATCAAAGCTTCCTCAAATATTTTCAAATTCATGCCACAGACTATACTATTTAGGACACACAAACTTCCTTTCAGTTTAGTACTTCATTTCAAGAGTCACGTTTTCCATTAAAATCCAACTTGAATTTAATTCACAGATCATGTTCTACATTTGTCTCATGCCTAACACTTCAAATTCACGCTTCACTAGAAAATTCCTTACATACTTCGCAATTATGCACAAACTCAAAAATAATTCTCCTACCTCTACTGCCAATATTCATTCTGATACTTCTTAATTTCGCTGTGTCCTTCATTTGCAACTTGATGATTATCCTTTCATTATGACAGGTCAACCGCATTGTATTCACTCCATCACTTTTCCATTTATACATACCTTAAATTCCTACCTCGAGCCTTGATACATCTTCATTGTAGTGATTCCAATAAATCAAGGCTTACTAATTCCCACCAAACTTTTCTATTTCATGTTCAATTGTTTCCTATTAAACAAACATTTAACTCCTTTTATTGATGAACACAATAACAATCCCCATGACATGCACTCAAGTAATGTCTCTATATCATTGGCATACCTTTATAATAATAATGTCTGAATTATAGGTGAGATAATTCCTTTCCTGAATCTTTAATTGTCATAAGCTACATCTCTATGTGCTGCTCCAACAAATTTCGTGGCATATTTTCCAATATTTGTTTCACTTTCTATCATTTAATAGGATTCTCAAATTTGATCTTCAAAATCTCCAAACACTTCCATCCTCAACATGAATCATTTATCACTCGCCTGTCTCAACTCCTTCGATTATGAATGTTTTAAGCATTACTTGGTCCTCCATCCAACTTTGTGGATATTAAATCATCAACTAATAAAATCAACCATCTTAGGTCCCCAAATCAAATCTCAAATAATCCTTCCAACCTATCAAAATATTAATGTCCTCTTAGTAATTTCCATCCTTTAATAGACTCTCAAACTTATATTACCGCAATCTCAAGTATTTTCGTACTCAATACTTCAAATTCCACTTAATGGTAACATAGAGTTCAATACATCAAGGCTTAGCTCATTATGTTTTTCCGAACATCGCTCAAAATTCACACTTACGTGTCTATAGATTCATCCAATATTACTATCCATACTTAATAATCCAAGTTGCGAATCCAGTCTAACTCGAATGCTCGACTTTATCCCTCAAGGTATCGACTATTCCTCAAAGCGTATTTTATCTAACCAAGGGAGTATTTACTCCTAATGTGCAACGCTCCCTTAACTTCAATACCAGTCTCTTTCATTGACACCTAAGCACCAAATGTTATTCCTAATGGAAGCCTTATCTTCTCAACAATTCCATGATGTTCACATCTCGTTGACAGTTGTCAAACTTCATCTAGTTTCATCCTGAAATCTACCAGGAAAACATGTAATACTTTTCTTAACAAAAGTCCTCAACTTAGATCTTTACTTGAAATCCCTTATTAGTCTAATGTTAATCCATCCATACTCATCATCTTCGAGTTTACACCAACACATAGCTTCTGTGTCCTTGGAACCATTTTATAAATTCCATGCCGTTATGATTTGCTTCAGGTCTGCTGGACAATTCATCATCTCGAAGATCCTTGAGTTCGACACTCGATATTACTATTTTAATTATTACTTGCAACGATTTAGTCCACTTGCTGAAACGCTATAATTTCCAACTGTTTCAAACAAACTTGCAAAATTAGTATAAAATATGTCTTTTTTGGAGAGTTTATTTGTCAAATCAATACGCAAAGATACAATGCGAAACTTCCTAGATTATCCTAATATGATGTTATCAGTACAATGGTCGGAAACCCTCTTGGTACTCTATATAGGACGTGCATCCCTCAAAAAAGAAAGATACAACATTAATTACAAACAATACACAACATACCAGCAACAAGTTACAATCATATTTATATTCTTGTTATCATCCTTTTAGTGCTAAAAGAATTTAAGTGGAGCGTAAATTGTAAACACTATCTGCAAGAGCTAATTCACATAAACTCCCAATACCTATTTATTAAAACCTAGCCCAATCATGGTTGTCTTCCATAAAATCTTGATTGTACTAAGTTATTAGTTTTAGAAGATTGAACAAAGATAGTGTGACTAGTAGGTGTTCAAGTGTAAGTCTGATTCTGACAATTTAGTGGATTATTAGTCAAGTTGAAGGGACTGGACGTAGCAACCGTGTTGGTGGTGAAACAAGATGAATTATTGTTTCTCTCTCTGCTTTGTTTTCATACACGTGTATTATCTTCTTTACTTTGAGTATAGTCGCCAAACATTTTTAAAAACACAATTCAGACTCAAGTTCTTTTGTTCTATTCATTCTACACTTTTAAAATCTCATTCAAAGATTAATAATTCTCGTCACATATTACACTTAGCATATTCTTGGCATATATCACAAAATATTCATAACACAAAGCCCAAAAAAATGTGTATAGAAGTTATGAACGCACATCAACACGTCAATCACACAAGTATCGTTATCTTAATAAAATTGGAAGAGTCCTTACTTATGTTAACTTCATTAACAAGTATCGTTATCTCAATAAAGCATAGCTAAAATCTCTTGCTCATACTAAAATCATTATTCCAATCTTGTGACTCAATCATAAGTAAGTCCTGAGACCTTAATTACCCCCTAATTCGTCCCACACTTCTAATCCGAGTGACAACCCAAATTTCTTTGATCAAGTTCAGCTACTTTCAACATTTTACTATTACTCTCATTTGTATTTCTATTTCAAAATTTACTAGTATTACTATTCCCATATAATATTTTATGTAACCATAATTTATAAGTAGTTATTTATTTAAAATTATACTGCAAATCTTAACTACTACGGTTGATTTAGTTTCATTTGTATAGTGTAGAATTAAGAGGTTTAGAAGTAGAACTAGGTATGCGTAGAGACATTAAGCCCATTTAGCTAGCAGCCACTTAGTCTTAAGGATAGTTTTGTCATAACTTATGCATAGAGACATTATTCCCTCACTCTTTCTTATATCTCCTGACCACCAATCCACTCCCACACCCCATTTTTTCATCCTTAAGCCCAGTGGAAACACTTGCATCCTACTCTTTTCCCATCTTGAAATAGACCACATCATACTCTATTTCTCCTTTTTACTTACTAACATTATATTTAACCTCATCTTGCACCTAAGCATAATGAGAAAGAAAAACAACATAATCATTATCCTTCCTTCTTGTTTTTGTGAGTTGTGAGAAAAACATAAAAGAAGAAGAGTATGAAGAGTATGAAGGAAGAAAAGAGGTAAAAAGTAGAGAACTTTGAAGCAGAGAATGTTAGGGTTTACTATAATAGTGTAAAGATAAAGATTACATTGAGTAATTTCTCATCTCCTTCAAAAAGTTTCTAACATAACATAGAACCCCAACTAAAATATCTTTAGGGTGTGTTAGGGTTTTATCTTCATTTTGAGAATGATTAAGTATATAAATTTCTATTTCCATTCTTAAATTTCAATTTTTGGTCTGGCACATATGTTTTTGTTGAAAGTGCTATGTCAAAGTTGGTTTGATGACATGTTATGTGTTTGTTGAAAGTGTTATGGCAAAGTTGGTTTGATGAAATGCATGTCGTGGTGATTTTGAATTATGTCTTGAATGTTTTGAATTTCAGTGTTGTGCCTTATATATATGTTGATGTGAGCATCTTATAACTTTTGATTAATTTGATTGATGATTAAAGAGGGATTTTAGAGTTGGAATGAAAAATCATTATGCCAAAATTCGAGAAGAAAAAAAACATAATTTTGTATCATGTCAAATTTGTTAAGGCAATTTAAATTTGTTAAGCGAATTTGCTAATTAGGGAATAAGTTTCTTTCTATCTCTTGTTCCATGAGTAAATTTAACACAGTTTGGAACTATATTTTAAGTGTTATATTGATTTTTTGGTTTGGTTTCGAATGAATTCAAGGACATATTCAAAGACAGCTACCTAATGTCATGTACCCTAAATAGGAACTAATAACTATTATCAATGACTCCAAATTCTTTCACGAGTGATAAGTTTATAAGTTTATATATATATTTGGATAGATTAATCACAAAAGGAGATATAAATATTTGACATATTTGGATAAATTTCTTCACAAAAGGAGAAATACATATTTTATGACGAGTGGACTGAATACTTTCAACAAAAGGACAATAAGTAAGGGAAGAGCAAATAGGACACTTTTGTGGCCATGACGTCTAACCTACCTTACTATGGACCAGTATCACTCAGGTGACTTACGTTTGAGCCATCTAGTATACGGGTTTTCAAAAGATTTAGACCATTATTATATAAATTTATATTTGGTTACATATATGATTCATCTTAGTATCTGAATTACGAGTTTAATTTTGTTATTTTACATTTGAGTTTAGAATTTTTTGATGAGAGGACTTTTTCATACGTACCACGCTAAATATGATTGAAAACATCTTAAAATTGTTTTTCTTGTTCTATGTTATTGATTTTTATAGTTCACTATGTTGATGGGGGTGATGTTTCCAACTATTTAGTATTTAAGAACGAAATAGTATATCTAGATTGTTCCTAAGCAATATAATGTAGAGTGAAGTTGCAAAATCAAATCATAGTTAGAGTCTTAAATTTAAAGTTTGGTTATTTTACTTGATGCTAAATTGCTAATGTATATGTATCTATGTAGTACATTGAATTTAGACATTGAGTATTTAAAGATGGATTATGTAACATCCCTTTTTTTTTTAAATAAAAACAAATTCATAAAACAAAGAAATAAAGAAAGAAATACTTTTGGATAAAATATTTAAGTCGTAACATAACCACAAAAGTTAATAAATATTTACAAACAGCCGAAATAGTTTTTGAAAAAAATCCCAAAGTATTTAAACAGCAAAGTACACCGGGGCTATGATACCTATCAGACATAGCTCATAACCGGAGGTATTCTCGGCAAACACCTGTACAAAAGCACTACCCTAAGAATTTTAACTCCCCCACGTCACATAAAAAAGTGGTACATGGACCCATCAAAATAAAACTCAAGCTGACAGTATGAGGAATAGGTACTGCCTTCCAAATTGAAATAAATACATTCACAAAAGAAAGACAACTAGTCTCTATACAACCATCAAATCTGATCATGCTACAAAAACTATACAACCCGGGTGATCTCCACGTGCCCCACAAGATTCTTTCGACATAGCATCGATCATGTATGACTAACTACCTTCCCATCTCCTGGGTACTAACTGGTAGCATAACCTTGGTTCTCATCTGAGGGCAAAGCCCTGATTTGCACAATAATTAGAAAGGTCACCAACTAAAATTAACAAATATCACATAGCATTTAAATTTTAAATGCACAAAATAACCTTTCAACCTAGCATACTCTTTGAAAGAGTTTTCATATGTCAAACATGCATAAACAAGTTGAAAAACACAAACAACGAAGGAGGTGAGTTTTGAAATAATCATGTTAATAGTATAATATGAGTAAGAAGAACACACAAACAATCATAATAGAACCGTATCATAATCACTTTACGATGTATCAAAATATTTAATTAAATAGTAATATACTATAACATCAAAGTCACTCAAGTAAAATAGTCATCTCATTATAATATGCATCAAATCATTTAATTAATATTACCTTTAAAACACATCAATCACAACAAAACAATCACAAGGAAATGCAACGCTATGCATGATACTATGCCACCATCCCGGTGGACGGACAATTCAAATTGGCCCTGTCCTCATAGATCCCCTCAACTCAATCCGAGACACATATACGCGACAGTCGAGGTAAACATGTGTTGCATGGTAGCTCCCGACATTTGGAGTGCTACCTCCAAGTCACCTAGGAATTCCCCACCGGAATACCTCCAAGGTCTAACAATCTTGCCTTAAGGCTCGACAGCAGACCGCCACGATCAGGCTCATTCAGTTGTACTTCCTCAGAATCACTAGGCTTGTCAGGCCCTACCTATATGATGACAAAATAATCTTCACTTCACAATATTTATTTGCTCCCCCCGTTAGCTTAGACTATTCCATTAAGAGCACCATATTTAAGAATCATCACTATCTCATCAAGTATGGGGTACTTCAATATTTTCATCACAATTTTATAATATCATTAATCATAAATAATCATGATCATCGTATAAACTCATCACAATTTTATAACATCCTTATCATAAATCGAAAATCATCATTATCATCACGTAAGCATATATTAAACCATGCTTTCATATTTTATTATCACATCACATAATTTCATCTAAGCAAACATGTACACATAATTTCATTCAACATCCAACATCACAATAATAACAAATATCAACTACCACACAAGTATCGAAAATTAAATCAATCAACACCTTATAAAAATTTCTATTTCACATTTTAATCTCACAATTCTCATATTTCAAATTAATCAATTTATCTCTCAAAGGGCTACTGCCGTACGTAGCAAGCCCCGGATGAATCGTTGGGAAATACAGTTTTCCCGTTCATCTCACAATATATTATACTCATGAATTCAAACGCTCTCTCACCCCTTACCTTATTTGGACGCTTTCACACATGAATACGATTCCACGAGCAAACAACCTTTGTTCATTGACTCTTTGTCCTTCAATCGATCTAACTCGACAGTTTATAGGTAAACGTCAAAAATAAATTATGAGGAGATATTTGTAACACCCCGTTTTTCAAAGCGAGGGTGTATTTTTTTTTTCAAAAGAAATTAAAATAAACCAGAGAAAATAAATAAGGTAACACCTTTGGATAAATAATTAAGTCATTAAAATTTACAAGCAGCGAAAAAAGTTCACAAAATATGAATTCAAAATGTTTACATATCAAAAGTGGTACAGTCTTCCAGTTTACAAAAAAAAACAACCCAAAAGAAAGACATACGTTCCCTCTGTGTCAATCTAGTCTGATCATTTTACAAAACCACTAAACACCCTGAGTGATCTTCACGCGCCCCGTGAGATCCTCCTAACGTAGCTCCAGTCAAGCATTCCCATCTACATTCCCATCCATAGGGTATGAACTGGTAGGATAGTCCTTGCTATCATCTAAGGGCAAAGCCCAGATTTCCACAATAGTTGTAAAGGGTCACCAACCGAAATTAACAATTAACACATAACATTTAAGTTTTCAAATGCACAAAATACCCTTTCCACTAAGCATGCTCCTTAAAAGGATTTTCCATATGATAAAAGTTCATGTCATACTTGCCAAATAAAAATGAAATCAAAATAAAGTTCTCAATCCATCAAGTAATACATAACTGAACAAAATATTGATAAATCAATTGAACAATCAATTATCAAACTCAAAAGAAGATTTTCCACTGAGCCAATCGATTGGGCAAATCGATTTCCTTAAAGTTTTTAGTGAAAATTGAAGTCTGGACTTGCATCAATCGATTGGGGCAATCGATTTCGAGAAGGTCTGAGCCCCTGTATTGTCCAATCGATTTCGTGAAAGACAGAGCCCCTGTATTGAATCCAATCGAATGGGCAAATCGATTTTTGGAAGATAAAGCCCCTGACTTGAATCCGATTGAATCCAATCGATTTACCAAATCGATTTCTTAAATGATTTTGAAATACAACTTACAAAATCGATTGGGTAAATCGATTTCGTGCAAAACAGGGCCCCTGTAACTCATCAAATCGATTGGGCAAATCGATTTCCCTATATATTCTTTCAAAAATTCATAAACTAACTCAATCACATTCATACATAATCCCAAATCATAACACTTTGCAATTTCCACACAAACACCACGACGATATGAGTTTCGAAATAGTATTGAAATCAACATGTCATCACCAAATTCCAAAACATAACACTTAACACTTATAATACAATTACTACAATATCATGAGTTTCGAGATGGTATTGCAATCAAGATGTTATCACCAAATTCCAAAACATAACACTTAACACTTATAATACAATTACTATAATATCATGAGTTTCGAAATGGTATTGCAATCAACATATTATCACCAAATTCCAAAACATAACACTTAACACTTATAATACAATTACTACACGGATAAAATGAACCAACAATTCACAATTTAACAGGGTGTAGTCTCTCACGGAAAAACACATGTGCAGTCTCTCACGGACAAACACAATTTACAAAAAACGTAAGTCGTAAACGTACCACCTATCACGGGTCAGTACTGTTTACCGAGGTGCCACCTATCACGGGTCAGCACAATTTACCAAAAACGTAAGTCGTAAACATACCACCTATCACGGGTCAGTATTGTTTACCAAGGTGCCACCTATCACGGGTCAGCACAACTTACCAAACGTAAATCGTAAACGTACCACCTATCACGGGTCAGTACTGTTTACCGAGGTGCCACCTATCACAGGTCAGCACAATTTACCAAAACACACAGAAGTAAACAAGACATTAAGAGATTCCCCATTCTTAATTCTTATTCAATCTTAAACAAATTTCAAAACAAACACTAAGTAAAATGAGTCATTAAGAGATTCCCCATTCTTAATACTCATTTCGCTTAAGCGATTTTCAAAACAAACCATAAGTAAACAAGACATTAAGAGATTCCCCATTCTTAATTCTTATTTAACTTAAACGATTTTCCAAAAACAAACTTTAAGTAACCAGGACATTAAGAGATTCCCCATTCTTAACGCCCAGTTAACTTAACCGATTTTCAAAATAACATTAAGTAAATAAGTCATTAAGAGATTCCCCATTCTTAATACTTATTTAACTTACGATTTTCAAAACAAATATTAAGTAAACGAGACATTAAGAGATTCCCCATTCTTAACGTCTAGTTAACTTAAACGATTTTCAAAACAAATATTAAGTAAACGAGACATTAAGAGATTCCCCATTATTAACGTCTAGTTAACTTAAACGATTTTCAAAACAAATATTAAGTAAACGAGACATTAAGAGATTCCCCATTCTTAATTCTCATTTAACTTAAACGATTTTCCAAAACAAACACGCATTAAGTAAATAAGACATTAAGAGATTCCCCATTCTTAATACTCGTTTAACTTAATGGTTTTCAAATTCCACACAAAACAAACTCAAAACATACTTTCACATTCAATCCATAATTCATACCAAAACACATCAATCAACAAACATCAAGTATGAACACGCCAAGTACGTTGAACACAAATCAACACAATAATTTTCATTTATTCAAAATCACACATACATGAGGTAAATTCATTTTCCATGAAACATTCATCAATATAACCAAAACCTACTCTAAGATTTTACCTATAAAACCTTATATTCATTTTCCCCAAATCAATACTCCAACCCTAACAAAATTCTTTTCCACACAACCACAGATAAGGCCCTAAATGCAAACTAAAAGTTTGGAAGGAGCCCTTACCTTCACGTTAGCTTCCACGTTCGATTTCGGTAGCGTGAGTAAATCCGGTAAAATCTCCGCTCGCAACGCCACTTCCAAAGTTGGTCCACTAGCACCGTAGCACGGAGGGGAGCAACTTTCCCTTCTATCTCTTCGTTAAACGAAGCTTAGATCTAGAAGAAACGGGAAGATTTGTGTTTGACGGTTTTGAAATCCCTAAACCGTTTTTCTTCGTTTTCGGATCAAAGAGGAAGAGTGAAGTTGAGAAATCCTTGCTTTCTTGCCCCTTAAGCCTTGGGTTTCTATTCTTGAGGAAAAGGAAGCAAAGATAACGAAAATGGAGGGAGGGAGTAAAAGAAAATCTCGCGAGGCAGTGAGAGGAAGGAGATGAAAAATGCTTACTTTCTTTCCTTCTCTTTTCCTTTCTTTCTTTTTCCTTCTTTTCTATTTCTCTTCTTCCTATTTCCTTCCTTTCCTTTTCTTTATATATATATATATATATATATATATATATATATATATATTAATAATAATTAACAAATATCTCAAAATATCTCGATATTTGTTAAATTACCATTTCACCTATAACGCATTAAATTCTTCGTAAGAGATTCACCGCAGTTAAGTTAATTTATTTATCGACGAGTAATTCTAATCGGGCATCAAAATATCTTTTTGGTCATATAAACTCCAAAATATTAATACTTTGGCTAAAAAGCCTCCGAGTTCAATACCAAAATCCATTAAAATAAATAAGGTATAATTTAAAATTATGGGTCTTACAATATTCTAAAAAGCTAAATTCAAAAATCGGTCAAAGAAAATTACCATCAATCAGGAAACCAATCAGTGGATAATATAGCCACTTTTCACACAGTCGTTTTGGCGTTGGTTTCACTCAAATCGGACTTACGGTGAATGAGAAAACTGCAAAATAACGAATTCTACAAACAAAGAAGTCGGGTATTTTAGAGAGAAATTGGGGTTGTTAAAAATCAGGATAATTATGTTTAATTGACAAGTTAAATGAATGAAATAACATACTCAAATTTGGATGAAAATGGAGAAGCTTTTACGAAACAGTTATCGATCACCGGTGTCAAAAACGATAGGTTGTTGTTGTGTTTACTCTTTGGTTACTCCCTTCCCTTTTCTTTGTTTTGTTTTATTTTAGTACAAATCAGGGTTCACAAGGTCTCTTTATTTATGTTTTTGTTTTGGAAAGCGGCGGATAGAAAACAAGCAGCAAAACCTAACAAACTCATCTAAATATTTGTAAAATTAGTTAACAGCCCATGCCTACCTTACATATATCAATCGGATTCTACAATTTAGCTTGTCCTATATATTTTAATGTATCATTATTATTTATTTATCTATTTATTTTAAAGAAACAATTATATGGATATTTATTTATTTTTTTAATAATATGTTTAATTAGGTTTTCTTTCTTCTATATGGATCTAACCCATAAAACACATTTTTATAATAACTATAATTATTACTATAATATTTCTCAAAATCAACCCATAAAAATACTATCATCTTTATAAAATAGTCAAAACGATAAAATAAATAAATATAACATCAACAATTTATATTAATTAGTAAATCACAATAAAGATGTATAAAATCATCATGTCATATGTTATACATAAAAGTAAAATAAATCAATCATAATATTTCTAACATCTCAAGATAGTTATTTATTAATTAAATAATTTAAAATATAAAGTAGTTATAAATAATTGAAATATAACTATGTACATACTTAACAT
>JBBPBR010000006.1:41858160-41875094 GCA_037974775.1 Cicer pinnatifidum
TTTATAAGTTTTCGTTTTGTTTTCTATGAATATTAAGAAAAGTAGGTATTGAATATAAGATGTCAATTTTTTATGTTCATGTTTCTAAAATACCTTTCATTCATGAATATTTTGAATTTGACTTTTTTGTTTTCCAACATAAATTAATAGTATTGATAAGGGATGTGTATGAAATAAAATAAAATAAATACACCTATTAATTAGAAAATTTACATTAAATAAAATAACAATAAAATAAATACACCAATTACTTAGTATGTTGACAAATAAAAAATGTGTAAATGAAAACATACATTTATATTTCACCTAAAATTTGTAACTTTTTGTCTTGATGACACATTGATCGGTGTCTTTCAAAAATTATGGGTATGTTACCACGACCAATTAAAATTAGTCATCCAAACTCAATTAACTATATCAAACTTAAATTTTAAAACAAAATGAAAGAAATGTATGTGATAGATTTTCATTTGATTTGAATAACTTACCAACAATTTACTAGAAGCAGCCTAGAAATTTCCTTTATTAGTTAAAACATGCACTTGATTTGTTGGGGTTGTTGCTAATTTGATTTGTATATGTTGGTATGATGTATGAGTTTGATTATTAATAACTTTATCGGGTTTTTATTCTTAGTCCTTGGTCTAATTTTGACGAAATTTAGTTAATGTTAATTTTGATTTACATGTTATTAATTGTTATTCACCAAAGCTGTAAATTAATTATTTGGATTAATAAAAACATAAAAACCATAAAAATAATCTAATTAATTTACATCTTTTATAAACACACATTATAGAAACAATAGAAAAGAAACATTTTCTTTTCTATCTCATAGTATATTGCATTAATCCATTTCCAAGTCACTCGTTACAAAACCAGAAATAAATAAATAAATAAATAAATAAAAACTTGAAAAACAATAAAACCAAACACATTTCATTTCCCTCTCACACCGTATTGTTAGAACAAGTTGTATAATTGAGAAGAATTAAAATTGAGAAGAAGAGAGAAGAAAACATAATGTTCTGAAAGCAGAGATTGTTTGACTGCATCTGGAGAATGTTCTCTATTTTACAAATTTATATCAGTTTAAGCACAAACTGTCAAAACAAAATTCTAACCTTCTTAACTACTTCTAAATGTATTCTAACATCCCTAACTAACTATAAATCACTTTAATTACATTTAACATATCCCTTAATTCAAAGTGATTCAATTGATATTAAATCAAGATTGTTCCTCATCTCTTGGAACTTCACCTCTTCAAGCTTTTAGTTAGGATGTTAGCCTTTCTATCATTGGTACTGCAATGCTCTAGCTTTATCTGGCCTTTCATCACTTGATCTCTTAGTAAATAAAACCTCATCCCAAGCTTAAGGTTGATGAGAATTCAGAAAAAGTGGATTAGTGGATTTAAGAAGTGGAAAAGATCTTTGAGATGATTAACTGTCAGGCTAGAGTGAAGGACAACTATGCCACTTATTGATTTTTATAGTTCACTATGTTGATGGGGGTGATGTTTCCAACTATTTAGTATTTAAGAACGAAATAGTACATCGAGATTGTTCCTAAGCAATATAATGTAGAGTGAAGTTGCAACATCAAATCATAGTTAGAGTCTTAAATTTAAAGTTTGGTTATTTTACTTGATGCTAAATTGCTTATGTATATGTATCTATGTAGTACATTGAAATTAGACATTGAGTATTTAAAGATGGATTATGTAACAGCCCGTTTTTTTATAAATAAAAACAAATTCATAAAACAAAGAAATAAAGAAAGAAATACTTTTGGATAAAATATTTAAGTCGTAACATAACCAAAAAAGTCAATAAATATTTACAAACAGCGGAAATAGTTTTTGAAACAAATCCCAAAGTATTTAAACAGCAAAATACACCGGGGCTATGAGACCTATTAGACATAGCTCATAACCCGGGGTTATTCTCGGTAGATACCTGTACAGAAGCACTACCCTAAGAATTTTAACTCCCCCACGTCACATCAAAAAGTGGTACATGGACCCATTAAAATAAAACTTAAGATGACAATATGAGGTATAGGTACTGTCTTCCAAATTGAAATAAATACATTCACAAAAGAAAGACAACTAGTCTCTTTACAGCCATCTAATCTTATCATGCTACAAAAACTATACAACTCGGGTGATCTCCACACGCCCCACAAGTTTCTTTCGACATAGCATCGGTCATGTATGACTAACTACCTTCCCATCTCCAGGGTACTAACTGGTAGGATAACCTTGGTTCTCATCTGAGGGAAAAGCCCTGATTTGCACAATAATTAGAAAGGTCACCAACCGAAATTAACAAATATCACATAGCATTTAAATTTTAAGTGCACAAAATAAGCTTTCAACCTAGCATACTCTTTGAAAGGGTTTTCATATGTCAAACATGCATAAACAAGTTGAAAAATGAAATTTTTGACAAAACTGCACAGTCGTATTTGAATACAGCATCCTTGTATTCAAATACAATGCTGTTTTAGAAGTCAGTATCAAAATCAGCACAGTTGTATTCGACTACAGCATCCTTGTAGCCGAATACAAGTGCGAAAACAGTGAAAACAAGCAAAATTGTATTTGACTACAGCATCCTTGTAGCCGAATACAAATGGTAAGTCAGTAGCAAAACCAGAACAACTGTATTCAACTACAACTTCAAGCGTCGCGTGCTTAGGTAGAATACAATAGCAGAAAAGTGCATAATTCAGTTTTGAAATGGTTTCGCAATCAATGATGTGCGTCGCATGCTCAAGCACACTTCAAGCACACAACATCTTTTATCTGGCGTTTAGTGCATGTTGCCCATCGTTTGAGTCTGGTTTGGATTTCGGTTTCTTCACGAAAGATGTAGCTATCTACCATAGCTATACTTTACATTAGGAATGGTTGAGAAGACGAGGCTTCCTTTTGGAATAGCATTTGGTGCTTAGGTGTCTAAGAAGAGGCTTGTATTCAAGTCAACGGGCACTGCACATTAGGGGTGAATACTACCTTGGGTAGAAAAATAATGCTTTGAGGAATAGTCGAAATCTTGAGGGGTAAAGTCAAGCATTTGAGTTAAACTAGATTCGCGACTTAGATTATTAAGTATCAATCTCATGATGATTATAGGGATGAGATTATATATTTCTTCGATAAGTAACAAATCTCTGTGTGGATAAGGAGATTGTAAGTATGGATAGTGATATTGGATGAAACTATAGACACGTAAGTGTGAATTTTGAGTGATATTCAGAAAAACATAAGGAGTTCAAACTTGATGTATTGAATCGCATGTTACTATTAAGTGGGATTAAAAGTACATAATACGAGAATACTTAGAGATTGTATCAATGTAAGCTTTGAGAGTCTATTAAAGGATGGTAATTACTACGAGAAAGTTAATATTTTGATAGGTCGGACTAATTATTCGAGATTTGACTTGGGACCCTAAGATGGTTGATCTTTAAGTCAATGATGAATACGACCTCTGTAAGACCCTTAATTTTAAATCTTGAATTATACAATTTTAGGGTATTTTGTGTTGAATATCTTAGACTTTTAGCCCAATTTTTGGTATTTAGTGGGTTAAATGCAAAAAATATATTTTTGGAAATTGGATTAAAATTATTTGTCGGAAAATTATTTATTTACGTTGCGAAAAATTTAATACCAAACAATTGCTTAAAATATCTCTAGTTACAGAAACTTTTATCTGTCAATTGAGTTGCGACGAGAATATATATTTTAACAAAATATATTGTGATGTGTGTAAGAGTTGTAAGATATTTGTTGGTTTGATTTTAATTATAATATATATATATATATATATATATACTAATATTATTATTATTATTATTATTAATAAAAAGTAACATATGTGTATATATATATGATAGAATGAAGGAAAAGAAAGGAAAAATAGAAACAGAGGAAAAAGAAATATGTTTCCCTCCATTCTCGCGAACCCTTCTTCTTGTTCCTACTTCCATTTTCTTTTTCCTCCTTTTGCTTCTAGAAAAGAAACCCAAGGCTTACTGGGTGAGAAAGAAAAGTGCTCTCAACTTCATTCTTCCTCTTTGATTCAAAAACGAAAAAAAACGGTGTTAGGGGTTTTCAAAACCGTTAAACGCAAACCTCCATGTTTCGTCTAGATCTAAGTTTCGTTTCGCAAAGAGATAGAAGGGAAAGTTGCTCACCTTCATGCTACGGTGCTAGTGAACTAACTTTGGAAGCAATGTCGCGTGCGGAGATTTTATCAGAATTACTCGCGGTACCGTAATCGCTCATTAAAGCTACCGTTAAGGTAAGGGCTCCTTCCAAACTTTTAGTTTGCATTTAGGGACTTATCTGTGGTTGTGTGGAAAAGAAATTTGTTAGGGTTGAAGTTTTGATTTGGGGAAAATGAATTTAATGCTTTTATGGGTGAAATTTTAGAGTTGGGTTTTAGTGATATTGATGAGTGTTTTGTGGAAAATGAATTGAACTCATTTATGTGTGGTTTTGAGGAAATGAAATTTTATGTGTTTGAGTGGTGGGTTGAGATAATATTGTGGTTGTCGTGTTTGACGTATTCATAATTAATATTTATAAATTTTGAGATGTGTTTGTGTGGATTTTGTGGAAAAAGGAATTGATGTGATTTGGTGTGAATTGTATATTGAATTTGAAAATATGTATGAGTATGTTCTGTGTGGAATTTGAAAATCATTAGAGTTAAACGAGTATTAAAAATAGGGAATCTTTTAATATCTCTGTATACTTAATGTTTGTAGTGAAAATTGTTAGAGTTAAATGAATATTAAGAATGGGAATTGTCTTAATATATGTATTTACCTAATGATTGATGTCAGAATTGTTAGAGTTAAACATGTATTTAAAATGGGGAATCTTTTAATATATCTGTTTACTTAATGATTGTCGGGAAAATTGTTAGTGTTAAATGAGTATTAAAAACGGGGAATCTTTTACTATCTGCATTTACTTAACGATTGTCGTGGATTGAGTTAGTGTATGCTCATGCATTTCATAGTACATGGCGACCGGATGGATCATGGTGATAGTGGTGATTGGATGGGCCACGAGATTATTCCATGTGATTTGTTGGTTCATCTTATCCTTGCGGGGATTGTGGCGTCGTGTAAGGTCTGCGATAGGCTGCACATTTTTGGTAAATCATGCTGACCCATGATTGGTGGCACCTCGGTAAATAGTACTTCGGCCTGTGATAGGCGGTACATTTACGATTTAGGTTTTTAGTAAATCGTGCAGACCCGTGATTGGTAGCACCTTGGTAATTTAGTACTTCGGCCTGTGATAGGCGGTACAATTTTGATTTACGGCCCTTCGAGGAGGGTTTTGGTTTGGAATTTTGAGTCCATGCATTTTGGCCTATACGCATTGCATTAGGGTGCTTGGCACACGAGTCATGTTTGATTTAAGATTATGATTGAGTGTTTGAACTCAAGTCATCATGGTGATTGTGTTATAATTGCCAAGTGTGGATGTTTTGGAATTGCGTGTAAGTGTGGTTGATTGCAAAACCTTTTCGAAACTTAAGTTGTCGTGGTGATTGTGTTATATTTGCCAAGTGTGGGTGTTTTGGAATAGTTTGTAAGTGTGATTGATTCCATAACCATTTCAAAACTCAAGATGTCGTGGTGATTGCACTATAATTGTTAAGTGGGATTGTTTGGATTTGTGTGTAAGTGTTGATTGGTTTCGAAACCCTTTAAAAAGCTGAACTTTGCTGTTTTTCTGCTGCTGTCTGATGTGTATTGGAATACAGACATGTTGTTTTGCCACTGACTTATTGTGTAGTCCATTACAGACTATTGTAGTCGAATACAGACATGTTTTTGCTGCTGAATGCTGAAACAACCTTGTATTTGAATACAGAGATGCTGTATTCGAATACAGCAGTGCTGTTTTGTTAAAATCTTCATTTTTCAACCTTGTTTATGAATGTTTGGCATATGGAAACCCTTTTAAGGTGCATGCTAAGTTGAAAGGTTATTTTGTGCATTGAAAAACTTAAATGTTATGTGTGAATTGTTAATTTCGGTTGGTGACCCTTTACAACTAATGTGGAAATCTGGGCTTTGCCCTCTGATGAGAACCAGGGCCATCCTACCGGTTAGTGCCCTATGGATGGGAATGTAGTTGGACACACCTGACAGGAGCTGTGTTAGGAGGATTTTTCGGGGCACGTGAAGATCACTCGGGATGTATGGTTTTTTTGTAGAATGATCAGATTAGGTTGATGTATAGGGATTAGATTATTTCTTTTGGAATGTGTTTATTTTAATTTGGAAGACTGTTCCTATACTAATATTGTGAGTTTGACATTTTATTTTCGATGGGTTCCATGTACCACGTTTTGTTGCGTAAATACTTTGGATTCGTCTTCGAAAAACTATTTCGCTGCATGTAAATTATGTTGACTTATTGGTCGTTGTGTTATGACTTAAATATTTATCCAAAGGTATTTCCTTATTTATTTCTTGGTTATTATGAATTTGTTTGAAGAAAAAAAATACCCTCACGCTGTTAAAAATCGGGGTGTTACAATTGTGGTATCAGAGCTTTGGTTGTGATTTCTTTGGGGCTATGGAGTTTTTGGTTATAGATTATAGGTCAACCTATAGGTTGAGAGTCGTTATCTGATCATGCGTCGGGGTAATTGGTCTTAGTTGTCAGATCAGGGATAGTTGTTATGTGTTGATATATTCGAAAGTTAGTTTTGGAATTATCTGAAGTGGTGTTAACACTCTTCTTGATGTTGGTTTTAGGGAAACACTACCTCCAAGAAGAAACGACGTGGCCAGAATGAACGTCAATACGGATGATCAAATGGTTGAAGCTACTAATAACATTAACGTTTCCGTTGTTGCACAGACAGCTGCAAAGACTCTACGGGATTTGGAGAAGAGGGAAAGAGAGATTTGTGCTATTAAGTCAAGAGGATTGAAAGATTTTCGTCGTTACCATCCTCCAAAATTCAAGGGTGATGAGAACTCAGGAAAAAGCTGATTAGTGGATTCAAGGAATGGAAAAGATCTTCGAGATGACGGATTGTTAGGCAGATTTGAAGCAAATCATGACGGCATGGAATTAATGAAATGGTTCCAAGGACACAAAAGCTATGTGTTGGTGTTAACTCGAAGACGATGAGTATGGATGGATTAACATTAGACTAATAAGGGATTTCAATTAAAGATCTAAGTGGAGGACTTTTGTTAAGAAAAGTATTAGACGTTCGCCTAGTAGATTTCAGGATGAGACTGGATGAAGTGTGATAATTTCCAAGGGGGTGTGAACACCATGGTATTATTGAGAAGACAAGGATTCCATTTGGAATAGCATTTGGTGCTTAGATGTCAATGAAAGAGACTTGTATTGAAGTTAAGGGGCACTGCACATTAGGAGTAAATACTCCTTTGGTTAGACAAAATACGCTTTGAGGAATAGTCGATACCCTGACGGATAAAGTTGAGCATTTGAGTTAAACTAGATTCACAACTTGGATTATTAAGTATGAATCTCATGACGAGTATAGGAGTGAGAATATATATTTTGTTGATAAGTATGGATAGTGATTTTGGATGAAACTATCGATGCGTAAGTATGAATTTTGAGCGATGATCGGAAAAACATAAGGAGTTAAGACTTCATGTATTGAACCCTATGTTACCATTACGTGGAATTTGAAAGTACATAGTACGAGAATATTTAGATATTGTAACCATATAAACTTTGAGAGTCTATTAAAGGATGGTAATTACTAGGAGAATGTTAATGTTTTGATAGGTCGGAGGAATTATTCAAGATTTGATTTGGGATCCTAAGATGGTTGATTTTTAAGTCGATGATTTAAAATCTGCAAGGTTGGATGGAGGACAAAGTAACGCCTATAACTTTCATAATCGAGGGAGTTGAGTTAGGCAACTGATAAATAATTCATGTTATGGATGAAAGTGTTTGAAGATTTACTAAAAAGGTCGTGTTATGATTAGAAGAGTTTTTAATAGTGAGATTACTAATACAGTTAGAGTCAATGATGAATACGACCTCGTATTGTATCTTAAGATGAATTGGATGGAATCAGACAGTATAATGAGTATTTGGAGATTTTGAGGATCAAATTTTAGAATCCTATTAAACGATAGAAAGTGAAATAGAAGAGATGTAACAAATGATTTATGTTTTAGTTGTTGGTCTTGGGAAATCAAGCGTTGAGATTTAAAAAGAGTGTTTTAGTGACTAGATGAACAATGAAAGGTATGTGGGTCTTTGAGATATTTTACAGCAAAATTTATGAGGATGAAGTTATAGATAATTATTTCTTAGGACGTTTGATTGTTAGGATTCTTTCAGTTTGTATCTCGGTGAAGGTTGAGAAGGAATAAGAATCCAGTGAGTGAACCAAGTATTGGAAAATGTGCCAAGAAATTTGTTGGAGCAGCACATAGAGATGTAGCTTATGATAATTAAAGATTCAGGAAAGGAATTATCTCACCTATAATTCAGACATTATTATTATAAAGGTATGCCAATGATATAAAGGAATTACTTGAGTGCATGTCATGGGGAATGTTATTGTGTTCGTCAATCAAATGAGTTAAATGTTTGTTTGATAGGAAACAATTGAGCATGAAATGGAAAAGTTTGGTGGGAATTAGTAAGCCTTGATTTATTGGAATCACTGTGATGAACATGTATCAAGGTTCGAGGTAGAAATTTAAGGTTTGTATAAATGGAAAAGTGATGAAGTGAATACAATGCATTTGACCTGTCATAATGAAAGGATAATCACCAAGTTGCAAATGAAGGACGTAACAAAATTGAGAAGTATCATAATGAACGTTGGTAGGTGATGTACGGGAAATATTTTCGAGTTTGTGCATAATTTCAAAGTATGAAAGAAATTTTCTAGTGAAGCGTGAATTTGAGTTGTTAGGCATGAGACAAATGTAGACCTTGATATGTGAATTAAATTCAAGTTGGAATTTGTTGGATATGTGACTCTTGAAATGAAGTACTAAACTGAAAAGAAGTTTTTGTGTCCTAAGTAGTATAGTCTTTGACATGATTTCAAAAATATTTGAGAAAGCTTTGATCACCATGCAGATGTGGGGATAAAATTATTAAAGTTATAATTGGAATAAAATACTGATAAGAACACTACGGTTTGAAGTAGTTGTAAGACTAAAGAAAAATCGAGGATTTGTGGACAATGGAGAAATTTAGAAGTCCTCGACTGTAGTGATTGTTTTGTGATCAGTGTGTTGGTGTCATACTTAGTGTTTCGGTTTGGTACCAAATGGATGTTTTGTACCAAGTGGATGCAAATGAGGCTATGTGACATAGCTATGGGAAATTGTACTTCGTCGACAAGATCAAAGTTATAGGAAAATAAGGGAAACTCAGTGGACTTTGAGAAGTTTGTTGACTGCTTGTACATTAGGATAACCCCAGTTGTAAGTTGCAAGGAGCGCTATTACAGTTCGGTTAAGATTGTCTAAGCCACCATCATGGTTGTTGGCTATTTATTGACAAATTGAGGGACTGATCATCCTTAATCTCTTGTTGATAGTAGATAAAATCAGGTTGAATGGAACGGAAGAGCCTTACCGACTATGGATGTGTGTAGAGTTATTAAGCACCCTATGAAAAGGGGTAGGCAACGCTTTCTTCGAGTAGACCGGGTAAAACAAGTTTTGACTTGTATGTTGAATTTGAGTACAAACCTCGTGTGGATTGTTACTGGTACTTTAAGTTTCAAGGACGAAACTAATTTTAGGGGGGTAGTAATGTAAGACCCTTAATTTTAAATCCTGAATTATACAATTTTAGGGTATTTTGTCTGGAATTTCTTAGACTTTTATCACAGTTTTTGGTATTTAGTGAATTAAATGCCAAAAATATATTTTTGGAAATTGGATTAAAATTATTTGTCGAAAAATAATTTATTTACGTTGCGAAAAATTTAATACCAAACAATTTTATTAAAAATATCTCTAGTTGCAGAAACTTTTATCTGTCAATTGAGTTCCGACGAGAATATATATTTTTTCAAAATAGATTGTGATGTGTGTAAGAGTTGTAACATATTTGTTGGTTTGATATTAATTATAATATATATATATATATATATATATATATATATTATTAATCAAAAGTAACATATATATATATATATATATGTTAGAATGAAGGAAAAGAAAGGAAAAATAGAAACAGAGGAAAAAGAAATATGTTTCCCTCCATTCTCGCGAACCCTTCTTCTTCTTCCTACTTTCTTCCATTTTCTTTTTCCTCCTTTTGCTTCAAGAAAAGAAACCCAAGGCTTAGTGGGTGAGAAAGAAAAGAGCTCTCAACTTCATTCTTCCTCTTTGATTCAAAAACGAAGAAAAACGGTGTTAGGGGTTTTAAAAACCGTGAAACGAAAATCTCCATGTTTCGTCTAGATCTAAGCTTCGTTTCGCGATGTCGCGAGCGAAGATTTTATCGGAATTACTCGCGGTACCGTAATCGCTCGTTAAATCTAATGTTAAGGTAATGGCTCCTTCCAAACTTTTAGTTTGCAATTAAGGACTTATATGTGGTTGTGTGGAAAAGAAATTTGTTAGGGTTGAAGTATTGATTTGGGGAAAATGAATTTAATGCTTTTATGGGTGAAATTTTAGAGTTGGGTTTTGGTGATATTGATGAGTGTTTTGTGGAAAATGAATTGAACTCATTTATGTGTGGTTTTGAGGAAATGAAATTTTATGTGTTTGAGTGGTGGGTTGAGATAAATTTGTTGTTGTCGTGTTTGACGTGTTCATAATTAATATTTATAAATTTTGAGATGTGTTTGTGTAAATTTTGTGGAAAAATAAATTGATGTGATTTGGTGTGAATTGTAGATTGAATTTGAGAATATGTATGAGTATGCTCTGTGTGGAATTTGAAAATCATTAGACATAAACGAGTATTAAAAATGGGGAATCTTTTAATATCTCTGTTTACTTAATGTTTGTAGTGAAAATTGTTAGAGTTAAATGAGTATTAAGAATGGGGAATCTCTTAATATATGTATTTACCTAATAATTGTTGTCAAAATTGTTAGAGTTAAACGAGTATTAAAAATGGGGAATCCTTTAATATCTCTGTTTACTTAATGATTATCGTGAAAAATGTTAGTGTTAAATGAGCATTAAAAATGGGGAATATTTTAATTACTGCATTTACTTAAAAATGGGGAATCTCTTGATATCTACGTTTACTTAATGATTGTCGTGAAAAATTGTTAGAGTTAAACGAGTATTAAGAATGGGGAATCTCTTGATATCTACGTTTACTTAATGATTGTCGTGAAAATTGTTAGAGTTAAATGAGTTTAAAAAATGGGGAATTATCGATTCTTTACTCCTACAGCAACTAGTGTTCCTCGAATAATGTGATATCTCACACCGGGTAAATCCTTAACCTCTCCCCCTCTTACTAAGACTACAGAATGTTCTTGTAAATTATGGCCAATACCGGGTATATAAGCAGTGATTTCAAATCCAGAGGTTAAGCGTACTCTGGCAACTTTACGTAAGGCAGAGTTTGGTTTTTTAGGGGTAATAGTAGAAAAGTTGACAGATAAGTCATCCTTACTGCCACACTACAGAACCGTACATGAGATTTTCACCGCATATGGCTCCTCGTTCAATTCTTTCCAAGTCATTGGATCCTTTTTCTCGTTCAAGAATACGAAATCCATTTTCCATCATATATAAGGGGTTTCTTGGTTTGGGCCGAAGAAGGGATATCACTCGATCATTATCAAACGGACTTTCTGTCGGTGAGGATCCCAACAGAGCGCCTTCTACTTCTAATAGGCCATGAATTAGATCATAATCATTCTGAACGAGTCTATAAGAAATGATCCCATTTTTTTCATTAGGTTCGGTAGAGACCAAAGGTCTTGAGCGACGGAACAACTCAAAATATATAGAAGTATCGTTAATTTCTTCATGCTTGTTCCAAGTTCTTAGAGTTAAATGATATCTACGTTTACTTAATGATTGTTGTAAAAATTGTTAGAGTTAAATGAGTATTAAAAATGGGGAATCTTTTAATATCTGCATTTACTTAACGATTGTCGTGGATAGAGTCAGAGTACGCTCATGCATTTCATAGTACATGGGGACCAGATGGGGCATGGGGATATTGGTGACCGGATGGGTCACAAGATGATTCCATGTGATTTGTTGGTTCATCTTATCCTTGCGGGGATTGCCGCGTCGTGTAAGGTCTGTGATAGGCTACACATTTTTGGTAAATCGTTCTGACCCGTGGTAGGTGGCACCTCGGTAAATAGTACTTCAGCCTGTGACAATTGGTACACTTAAGATTTACGTTTTTAGTAAATCATGTTGACCCGTGATAGGTAGCACCTCGGTAGTTTAGTACGTCGGCCTGTGAAAGGCGGTACAATTATGATTTACGGCCCTTCGAGGAGGGTTTTGGTTTGGAATTCTGAGTCCATGCATTTTGGCATATACGCATTGCATTAGGGTGCTTGGCACGCAAGTCATGTTTGATTTAAGATTATGATTGAGTGTTTGAACTCAAGTCATCATGGTGATTGTGTTATAATTGCCAAGTGTGGATGTTTTGGACTTGTGTATAAGTGTGGTTGATTGCAAAACCTTTTCGAAACTTATGTTGTCGTGGTGATTCTGTTATATTTTCCAAGTGAGGATGTTTTGGAATTGCGTGTAAGTGTGGTTGATTGCAAAACATTTTCAAAACTTAAGTTGTCGTGGTGATTGTGTTATATTTGCCAAGTGTGGATGGTTTGGAATTGCGTGTAAGTTTGGTTGATTGCAAAACCTTTTCTAAACTTAAGATGTCGTGGTGATTGTGTTATATTTGCCAAGTGTGGATGTTTTGGAATTGCGTGTAAGTGTGGTTGATTTTAAAACCTTTTCGAAACTTAAGTTGTCGTGGTGATTGTGTTATATTTGCCAAGTGTGGGTGTTTTGGAATTGTTTGTAAGTGTGATTGATTGCAAAACCATTTGGAAACTCAAGATGTCTTGGTGATTGCACTATAATTGTTAAGTGTGATTGTTTGGATTTGTGTGTAAGTGTTGATTGGTTTTGAAACCCTTTAAAAAGCTGAATTTTGCTGTTTTTCTGCTGCTGTTTGATGTGTATTCGAATACAGCTAGCTGTATTCGAATACAGACATGCTGTTTTGCCACTGACTTACTGTGTAGTCGAATACAGACTGTTGTATTCGAGTACACACATGCTGTTTTTGCTGCTGAATGCTGAAACAGCCTTGTATTCAAATTCAGAGATGCTGTATTCGAATACAGCAGTGCTGTTTTGTTAAAAACTTCATTTTTCAACCTTGTTTATGAATGTTTAGCATATGGAAACCCTTTTAAGGTGTATGCTAAGTTTAAAGGTTATTTTGTGCATTTAAAAACTTAAATGTTATGTGTTAACTGTTAATTTCTGTTGGTGACTCTTTACAACTATTGTGGAAATCTGGGATTTGCCCTCAGATGAGAACCAGGGCCATCCTACTGGTTAGTGTCCTATGGATGGGAATATAGTTGGACACACCTGACTGGAGCTGTGTTAGGAGGATCTTGCGGGGCGCGTGAAGATCACTCGGGATGTATAGTTTTTTTGTAGAATGATCAGATTAGGTTGACATATAGGGACTAGATTCTTTCTTTTGGGATGTGTTTATTTTTATTTGGAAGACTGTACCTATACTAATATTGTCAGCTTGACATTTTATTTTTGATGGGTTCCATGTACCACTTTTTGATGGGTAAATACTTTGGATTCGTATTTGAAAAACTATTCCGCTCCTTGTAAATCATGTTGACTTATTGGTCGTTGTGTTATGACTTAAATATTTATCCAAAGATATTTCCTTATTTATTTCTTTGTTATTATGAATTTCTTTGAAAAAAAAAATACACTCGCGCTGTTAAAAATCGGGGTGTTACAACCTCGTATTGTATCTTCAGATGAAATGGATGGAATTAAACGGTGTGATGAGTATTTGGAGATTTTGAGGATCAAATTTTAGAATATTATTCAATGATAGAAAGTGAAAAAGAAGAAATGTAACAAATGATTTATGGTTTAGATGATGGTCTTGGGAAGTCAAGCGTTAAGATTTAAAATGAGTGTTTTAGTGACTAGATGAACAATGAAAGGTATGTGGGTCTTTGAGATATTTTACTGTAAATTTGTGAGGATGAAGGTATAGATAATTATTTCTTAGGAAATGCTTATGGGGAACATTTGAGAAATAGATCATTAGGACGTTTGATTGTTAGGATTCTTCCAGTTTGATTGTTAGGTTGGAAAATGTGGCAAGAAAACTGGTTGGAGCAGCACATAGAGATGTAGCTTATGTAAATTAAGGATTCATTATATGAATTATCTCACCTGTAATTCAGACATTGTTATTAGAAGGATATGCCAACGATACCAAGTGTAACACCCTAAATTTGATAATAAACTATTGTAACACCCCGAGTTTCAAAGCGATAGTGTATTATTTTTTTTCAAAACAAATTCATAAAACCAAGAAATAAATAAGGGAAATACCTTTGGATAAATGTTTAAGTCATAACGCAACGACATTTAAGTCAATATATTTTACAAGCAGCGGAATAGTTTTTGAAATATGAATCCAAAGTATTTACACATCAAAAAGTGGTACATGGAACCCATCGAAAAGAAAGACATCTAGTCCCTATACGTCAACCTAATCTGATCATTCTACAAAAAGACTATATACCCTGAGTGATCTTCACGCGCACCGCAAAATCCTCCTAACATAGCTCCAGTCAGGTGTTTCCAACTACATCCCCATCCACAGGGTACGAACCGGTAGGATTGTCTTGGCTCTCATCTAAGGGCAAAGCCCAGATTTCCACAATAGTTGTAAAGGGTCACTAACCGAAATTAACAATTAACACATAACATTTAAGTTTTTAAATGCACAAAATAACCTTTCAACTTAGCATGCACCTTAAAAGGGTTTTTCCATATGCTAAATGTTCATATAATACTTGCCAAGTAAAATGAAATCAAAATAGGGTTTTAAACAATCAAGTAATAAATCAACTGACCAACCAATTGATGAATCAACTGAGCAATCGATTGTCTGACTCAGAATAAAAGTTTTTACTAAGAAAATCGATTGGGAAATCGATTTCTTAAAGGTTTTTAGTGAAACATGTATTCTGGGTTTAAATTAATTGATTGGGAAATCGATTTTCTTAAATAGCTGAGCCGCTGTAACTTGCAAAATCAATTGGCAAATCGATTTCTTAAATAGTTGAGCCCCTTTAACTTGCAAAATTGATTGGCAAATCGATTTCTTAAATAGCCGAGCCCCTGTAACTTGCCAAATCGATTGGCAGATTGATTTTGATAAATGGCTAAGCCCCTGTAACATGCCAAATCGATTGGCAAATCGATTTGGTTCAATATCTTTTAACAGAATCGATTGGGAAATCGATTGTTTCTGAGGTTTTTCTAAAACTACATAACTGAATTGATCACCATTACACACAATTCCAAAACATAACACTTAGCACTTATAACACAATCACTACGACATCATGAGCTTCGAAATAGTTTTGCAATCAAACATACTATCACACAATTCCAAAACATCCACACTTGACAATTAAAACACAATCACCATGACAACTTGAGTTTCGAAATAGTTTTGCAATCAATCACACTTACACACAATTTAAAAACATAACACTTAGCAATTACAACGCAATCACCACAACATCTCAAGTTCAAACACTCAATCATATTCTTGAATCAAACACGACTCGTGTGCCAAGCACCCTAATGCAAAGCGTATATGCCAAAATGCATGGACTCGGAATTTCAAACCAAAACCCTCCTCGAAGGGCCGTAAATCATAATTGTATCGCCTACCACAAAATCACACCTCAAATACATCAAATTTCTTTTCCACAAAATCACAAATAATGTCCTAAATGCAAACTAAAAGTTTGGAAGGAGCCCTTACCTTAACGTTAGCTTTAACGTACGATTACGGTACCGCGAGTAAATCACGTAAAATCTCCGCTCGCAACGTCGCTTCCAAAGTTAGTTCACCAGCACCGTAGCGGGGAGGTGAGCAACTTTCCCTCCTATCACTTCTTCAAACAAAGCTTACCTGTAGTAGAAAAGTGAAGGTTTGTGTTTGATGGTTTTGAAATCACTATCACCGTTTTCGAATCCGCGAAGAAGAAAGAGGAACGAGAGAAGAAATCGAGTAGCAGGGGAATGTTTTCCTTTCACTCACACTTGGTTTTCTTGAAGCCAAAGAAGGAAGAAGAAAGTGGAAGGAAAAAGGAAGAAGAAGAAGGGCTCACGAGATTGGAAGGAAACGTGTTTTTGTTTCCTTTGTTTCTGATTTCTTCCTTTCCCTTTCTAGCTTATATATATATATATATATATATATTACTTGTAATATATATTCATATATTTGTATACATATATACATTATAATTAAAACTAAACCAATAAATATCTAACAACTCTCACATCCATCACTTCACTCACATCTCAAACTATATTTTGAACAAAACTGTCCAGAATTATATTCTGCGTAACCTAAATAAATTATTCTTCGACAAATAATTTTAATCCAATTTCCAAAAATTAAGAAATTCACCACAATATACATTAAAATTGTATAATTTAGGATTTAAAATTAAGGGTCTTACAACTATTTTATTAATTAAATAGGATTTTAAATAATTAATTTGATGTTAAAATTATTTTGGAATATATGTTGATAAATTTCGTGAGTAATTTTTGTTATAAGGATGCTTTCTATGATGTGTTGGTTTGATAGATGTTACATTTAATGAGCAATATAA